>CM045074.1:11241542-11558157 GCA_024542945.1 allo-octoploid hybrid of Carassius auratus x Cyprinus carpio
CTGGACAGAGATGAAAGGAATACAAGAGAGCCAGTCATGGCTGTAAAGGTGTGATGGAAAGCAGATGTGTGTCTTTCTGTTCATAAAAAGAGGGGATGGGATGGAGAAAAACAAAAGAAATAAAGGAGGAACAGTCCATGAACATGTTTAGCACCCCACACATACAAAAAAAAAACATCAAGGCGGTGACCAAATATTGTGGGAATAATGAGAAATGTAAACCTCCATATCTCCAAGGTGTCCCGAACAGGAAAACAAAATGCTATAATGGCTACAGCATAAATTTAAATTCTTAACCAAAAATGCTTTTTGCATTATACAGTACATCAATTATGCCTTATTCATGAATCACACACACAATTAATGTCTGTGTAAATTTGTGCAAAAAAAAACCCCTGCTTAAATGGTTTGTAAAACTGTTTAAACATCTACTTTAATATGGCAATACACCTACTAATAGATTTAGGGATGACATGTGCATTGTTCTGCTCAGGTTTCATAAATGAGGCCCTGTAGGCTAATGTTTTTCTGGTTAGCTTTAGCATGATTAGCATCTTTCTCCACTGGCAGACATTTAAAATTAGTCAAGTTTTTCTTACAAAATATTTTTGCCTACAACATATGTAACCACAAATATTTCATTATATTAAAGTAAATGTTTACCAGTGCTCGATTCCATCAATCATTCAGTGTTGTTATGATTCCCTGTAGCTTCAGAAGGATCGATCACATGGCTTTTACAGTTTATTTGGTTGACTAAAAGGTTCTGTTGCCATTAGCTAAGATTGCAGATTCAAATAATGGAAATACTAATGGATAGCTTTCTCCAAGTATTATAAACCTCCTTAAATTGAACATGCTAAGCAGCAAATAAAATGGCAGAGGTAAGTAAGCTAGCTACTTAAAAAAATAGCTTTATTAAATCTTGGTCAGCTGTAATAGGTTGCTAAACGCTTCCTAATGTAACTATCAGCAGATGTTTTGGTGGTGTTTATGAAATAAATGTAGGCTATCTGAATCTGTTCTTTAAAGATGCTAATCAGATGTTTGTACACAAATATGGCACTTTTGATGATTTCCAAAAATATGTGTTGCTAATGGACAGCTTGGTAGATCTGTTTAACAGCTGCTCTGTACAATGACTCGATGCTGTGTAATGACTCTTAAAACAGTTTTGTCATGCTAGCTGCTACTTAGCTTGATTCTGTGAGAGATATCCTACTTTGATAACCACTATGCTAATGTCATACTTCTGACAATGACTCAGAGATGTGTTTTAGCAAGGCTAGCTTGGTGTTGTAGTGCCGTTAAAGCTCAGAGCTAGTAACAGTTCAGTTACTGAAGAGAGCGATTAGCCATGATTGTCAAGAAATCAAGACTCTTGGTCATGTCAGTGAAAGTAAACATTCCATTACCATGATTAGCAATTTGTAACCTTGAGTCTAGCTTAACCTTTGCCACTGTCCCTCAAATGTCACTAGCTGAAGTACAGAACTACTCATTAACACATTTGGATTGATACTATTTTTGAAATAAATTAATAGTTTTATTCGCAAGGATGCATTAAAATGGTCAAATGTGACAGTTCAGACATTTATGATGTTACAAAATATTTCTATTTCAAATAAATGCTTTTGAGCTTTCTATTAATCAAAGAATCCTATATATACACAGTTTCCACAGAAATATTAAGCAAATCAGCATAAGATTGATTTCTGAAGGATCATGTGACTGAAGACTGGAGTAATGATGCTGAATATTCAGCTTTGAACACAGGAATACATTTTTAAATGTATTCAAATAACTGTTATATTGTTTTAAAGACACATTTTTAAACTGTAATAATATTTTACAATATCTTGGAAGCCTGTTTCCACCTTGACTTAAAAAAATAAAAACTCACAATTCAGATTTTTTTCTTCTCAGAACTAGGTGACAAACTCACAATCGTGAGTTATAAAGTCAGAATAGAGGGATATAAACTGGCAATTGCAAGAAATAAAGTCACAGTTTGAGATAAAACTTGCAATTCTGAGAAAAAAAGTCAAAATTATAAGATAGTAGCAGTTTTTTTTTTTTCAGTGGCAGAAACAAGCTTCTTTGTGGGGAAGTCGGGGCCTAGTAAGAGAGTTTGACTCCTAACCCTAAGTTTGTGGGTTCAAGTCTCGGGCGGCAATACCACGACTGAGGTGTCCTTGAGCAAGGCAACCCCAACTGTTCCCTGGGTGCCGCAGCATAAATAGCTGCCCACTCGTCGGTGTGTGTTCATGGTGTGTGTGTGTGTGTGTTCACTGCTGTGTGTGTGCACTTTGGATGGGTTAAAACAGAGCCGAATTCTGAGTATGGGTCACCATACTTGGCTGTATGTCACTTTACTTTTTTTACTATTTTTAATCAAATAAATGCAGACTTGGTGAGCATAAGATAATTAAAAACATTAAAAAAACAGGTATAAGTGTGTGGACCTTCACTCAATAGAGGCATTATAATAAAAGTTATTAAGGAGTGGCATTTAGTGTACAAACTGCATGTACCTGAGTAATATAATTCTGCATTTAAGCCTTTGTGTGTGAGCAGTTGAGTTTATTGAAATGGTTTTCTCAGTGTGATCTCTCATGCGTAACTGCATATGTGTCGTTTTGTATTTGAGTTAGTGTGTTAGCTAATCCTACATGCCTGTGGGGAGAGATTTCTGACTGTGTAGGGTATTAACTTGTGGTAATCTCTGTAGGGTTCCCTGATATACTTCACAGGGGTCACAGCAGGGTTCCTGTATGTGTGTGTGTGTGTGTGTGTGTGTGTGTGTGTGCATTCCAACAGCTCCAGAAAACAGAGGCAGTGGGCAAACACAATTTATTGATGTTCTTCAGCTCATTAACAGTGAAAAGTCTGTAGTCTTGAGGGGATACTGTTGTGAATAGCCTATGTTTTCTTTGTGTAAAATATGATTTCTTTAACTTAAAATGTTGAGTCTACATGTGGAAAAAATTACACTGAAACATTACCTTTGTGTTAAATATATGGATGATTCTGGATAAATATAACCTTATGTAGAGCTGGGTTTGGTGGTTGTAATTGTTCTTGCTTCTGCCCATCTTCTGGTCAGATGCGTTAATTACGCATTGGCATCTGGCCATCTTATGGTCAGGTTTAAAATTTACGTTTATGCTTTTGGCGCCATCTGGTGGTAAATATACATAAATAAAATTAAAATACTGCAGACTACAGCAATTCAGTCTGTCACGCACTTTTAAGTCTGTCCATAAGACAAACAAACTAAAACTAAAAATTCAGGGACAGAGACCCATGGAAAAGAGATTAAAGAAGCTCGGTGAGTAAAATTCAAACATTCAGACTTCACTAAATGGAGAGGTTTTGTTCTAAAAGGCATCATCATTTAAATCGACTAATTTAGCAAATTGATACCTGATGAGCAATGTAATCCTAAGTAAAAATAAATAAATAAAGGGTTTGTTTAAAATAATCTTTAGTCATCACAAACTGCTGTAATTGGTTCAGTCAGTCAGTGCTGAGAAAAGTAACAGATTGCACATGTTAATGTCTGTTTAGACCATAATAAGTATATTGGGACACATTACGGGCCATATAATGTTGCTAAAAGAACATTATTTTGTGTATTTGGTGTAATGAAATGGGTTTATGTGGTTTAAGTTTCAAAAACAAATTATTTTCCACATACTGTACATTATTGTTTCTCCCCAGACAGCAAGCCTGGATTTTACGCTGGCCAAATGTGGACGGATCTGGAGCTGAAACTGCTTGCTGTCTGGGTTTCTATGCCCCGCTTTCGAACGCGTAGATTTATTACAGAGCTCGTCGTCCTGAAAGCGAGGTGTGCTCTGATTGGTCAGCTATCCATTTCGTAGTGACTGGCTGAATATCTCATCTGACGGAAATGTTATGCCCTTACTATAGACAATCCGCAAAACACGGAGTAAAGCAGCCCGCCATTACTGCGGCCTTGCTGCTAAGGAAGTAGCAGAAGTAGCATTAGTCCCTGAGCGGCTGTAGCAGATTATAGCTGTACTAAAAGTTATTTTTATTTAGTTTTTTTAGTAAGTATGCTGTCCAGTGATACCGAGAAGAGTGTGTTGTGTGGTTGGCTGTTTTAACAACAGCACAAAACTACAGGCATGGAATAAACCCGCTTGTGAAATCTACGAACCTTTGTTGCACATTGACTGCCCATGTTCACGCCATACGGATTACACAGAGTTCTTTACTATTAGCTAGAGATGATCAGTTCAGGTGCCACTAGGGATCTGTCGCACACGCTTACAAGCACCAAAACGGTATTCATTGTTTGAATTTCATAATAAAATTGACAGAATCTGAGAGCTGAGATTGTCGGTCTCCTCGTCTTCTTTGTTCAGCTGATTTTTCTGTGCGTGAGAAAATGGATGTGGGTGTGAGAGCGTGGAAAAGCGCCAATTGCGTGTGTCTCATATTTTATTGCATTTGTATTAGTTTGAAGAGTAAAAAAATCTGTGGGTATTAACGCAATTACAATCGGCAAGTCGGTAGGACAAAAGGGGAAAAAATAATTAATTGGGTCAGTCCTAAATTGACAGGGTCGGTCAGTTATGGCAAACAAGAATATTTTTAAGGATGGCCTAATAGTTATTTGAAACTTGTGAAGCTTGTGAACATATTAACAACACAGCTAGTAATGACAGCTTTCGGTTTTATTGTTGTCATCAATTAATACACTTCTAATTACAATACATTACATATTTATACATTATTACATTATGTTGTCAATAAATTACCTTTATCAGTAAGTTTTGGCCACTGCCTGACATCATCTACCAATTTTCCCTTTCACCAGACATTTTCTTTAATGAGCAGGATCCGCTTTCATTGAAATGTCAATAGAGGGCACCGGCAAGTGTCACATCGTCACACTTCAGAGGCACGCAGTAATGGCGGCAGGCAAGATGGCGCGCCATAGAGTTTGCGGGATTTGTGTATACTGTGATGCGCGGTGTCCTAGAGTGCAGAGACAAAACATTAAAACCCATTATGAACAAGGCATTTGTTGCATCCAGTGGATACATAATTACGGATTACAATGGCAATACGAGCGTTCTCAATTCCAGTCCTCAAACCCTAGAGCTCTGCATATTTTGCATGTCTTTCTTAACACACCTGATTCAGATAATCAGCTCGTTAGAAGTGAGCTCTTGTGCATGAACTGTGTTCCCATTGACATGGTCGCTACACAGTGTCATTGCTCCCTACTCCCTGAGCAGGGGAAATCTGTTGAAGTTTACCTCACTTCGGAACATTCATTCACGGATTTGCGCTGCAACGCTCTTCACACACGGACAAGTGTGACATCATATTCCTCTGTAAATAAATACAATTTAAATCCACGCCTCGACACTTCAATGCACTTTGAATGGAACATATACGCTTGCTTCAAACTGGATTTATGGGGAATATCCTGTGATGTCCACTCGAGGGCACTTACGCTCGAATAGAACAAACGCCTGAAGGATAACAGAAACACATAAAATGTGCAGAGCAGGGGACATGAGGACTGGAATTGAGAACCGCTGACTTGTACTGTCGCTTTAGCATTGCTTGCATCATGCCAGTAAACATAAAACCATGTCTGCATTTGTGATCGGAGAAACGCAAAATAACAAGCGCTACTCTACACTGCTCAAAACTCACGCTTGAATCATCAGTGGCAAATCCTTTACACATGAAAACATATTTACAGTCTGTGAGTCCAACAGCCGCATTGAAGTCTACTCTCCCAGGATCAGGAAACAGTCCTCCATAAAATGCACTGCACACATCTGAATATTTGGGTTGAACTGTTCTGGAGCAGTGTTATAAATACAACTTAACCACTGATTTCTAGTTGTGTCCTCTTTGGAAGACTAAACAAAATAGTTTTGCTTTCACAAGGAAACACACAATGTCTCCATGACATGGCGGCAGGGCAACATTGAGAAAAAAATTAGCTCTTTTTTTACGTAAACATTTGGGCAGTGTTATGCAAATCTTCCCACATAGTGATGTAGATATGTGGGGGCATGTTAGAATGAGCCGCTTTTAGGAGGGCTGAAGTTGACTATTAACTTTATAAAGAATATCTCTTTGGATTTGAGACTTTAGTCTTTGCAACTTTACAGATCTTCTTTATTCACCAGGAGCTTGTAACACTCCAAAGAGAAATGAAAATAGAAATCGGATCATATGACCCCTTTAAAGCTATTTAGTGTTGAATTGCAAAAATACACGCATGAAGAGTTCAAACATGAGAATTAATATTTAAATGAATCATACTTAATAGCTTAACTGATGACTTTCCAGTCAGATAAGCTCCTACTTTATTAACCCTTCTTAGTTTTCCATTTTACTTTTGCACTTTGCAGAAAACATTTTCTCAGTTTTGGTGTTCCCAGAGGTGACGAGTCTGCAGATTTGCTTCAGTTTCTTTGTATTGGACATAAACTTTGAGAATATGGCTGAACAAACCAGGAACGATGGCTTAATTTTCTATGTCAGTGGGAAAAGGTGCTTATTTCTCATATGATATGCAGAAATTATTTGTAACGTCACAAGTGTAGCCTAGTCATGTGTTTGTTATAAATGTTCTTTAACTATAGCAAGATTTATGTTCGTGAACATTTTGTCAAGTTGTCAATCCTAAAAGTAATGCATAGAGCATAATAAAAACAAGATAATAGCCTATGGAAAAAGACATCACATTTAATTTGAATAGAGACAACGACTCTATTTTTTTTTCTTTTTTTTTAAAGACATTTAATATAATCTGCATAAACTGAGAGGACACTGTTCTGCTGTGGCTTTGTTTGGACTCTTCATCGAAATAGAGCAAAATAAGAAAATGGTTACACATTCTTTACAAACAACAATTATTTTAAATGCTAAGCCTATAACTGAACCCTGCTGGGCTCATACCTCTCATTGTGAATAGCGTGGTGTAACATTTGATTGATGAACTATTAGCCTATTTAATATGTAAAGAAGACTTTGTACTTCTCTTATATTTAATATCTAGCCTACTTAAAGGGTTAGTTCACCCAAAAATGAAAATAAGACTGTGTTTTACTTAACCCTTTGAATCATCCTAAGTGTATATGACTTTCTTCTTTAAGACCAATCCAGTCTGAGTTGTATTAAAAATTGTCCTGGCTATTCCAAGCTCTATCATTGCAGTCAGCCGTTGTTGCAGTTGAACAGTCCACAAGTTGTCATATAAAGCTTGCGCTTTCATAAGAAAGTCATTAACACCTATGCCTCTAGGGTGAGTAAAACACAAGCTAATTTTAATTTTAGGTGAATTAACCCTTTAAACAACATCCTTCACATATCCAAAAAATGTATTTGGAAAAAAACCCACAGCATGGCGATGCTCACGCTTATCGCACAAAATACATATTGTACAAAAGACAAGTTAAATTGAGTCACCAACACCTTTTGTATGTTCAGTTGTCTCATTTACTTTGATCATGAAGAGTGCGATGTACAGATTGCAGTGCTAGAACTGATTATGTGTGTCGCTGGTGCAAACATCTTGGTTCCTCTTATCAGCGGAAAGATGTGATATCCGTCAGATAAGAGCAAGGCATCATTCAAACGATCTATTCTATATTTGCATACCTTCAAAATAACAGTGAACGTTGTACTTTTGTAAAATAAAGAAAACATACAAAATGCACTTGCCATCTCTGTGAACATCTTCCTGAAATGAAGAAAATCTCAGCTGTACTGTCTAACACAATACTTGTCATGCAGAATGAGAAATATATTTATAGAAACCTTGAAGTGCCAGCTTTTACCTGTTTACGCTTTGCTTATTTGACATTAAATGCATTATATGAGTCACTTTGGAATATAAATCAGCACGCTCAGAAGATTAAAAATTCGAGTGTAGTCCGAAAATACAGTATAGCAAATTATTTTGTGGTACCCCCTGGCCTTGGGTCACGTACATGGACCCCAGGTGGAAAACTCCTGCTCTGACTCATCCCTCCTAACAGTAATAACCATAACAAGACTTATAATCAGTCAGGTAAAGGCGAGCCCGGGACATCAATGACATCACGAGGCGGTGCATTTAGTAGTGCCTCCTTTCGCTATGTAACCATAGGCAAATAAATACAGGTGTATATAACCATGACAGGTCGCTATGACAGCTCATTTAACATTAACGGATTGCCAGGTAGGTACAGCAGTGACAGACAGACACATATAACTGTGTCCTGTATGGATGTTTCCCAGCTGACAGTTATCCATTTTCACCGGTGCAAGTGAACAGAACACTGAGCATCGGCAGCTAATGAGACGTGTTGGAGAGACGCCACCGCCTCTTCGACTGATTGGCTAGAGGACCAACCGCAACATTTGGGAAAGCAAGCGAGAATGTGGAAACAAGTGCGTAAGGAAAACAACATAAGCATACAAAAAATAAAAATATGTGCAGAAAATGTCTGAGAGAAATATATATAAATATATATTATTTTGTGTGCAATTGATAATTTGTATTAATATTTCATGTTTTGTGCAATATGATTTTAAATGTGTTTAACGCTTTGATTCATGCTTATTATTATTTTTTTAAATACATTATTAAACTTTTGATATACACTTATTTTATTTTTTTCATTTCATGTTGCACATTTATCCAGTCAAAATACTGTTACCAATAGTGACACATTACCTTGTACTTTCCCAAGAAGGGGACCTGCCACTGGTGATTAGCATGTCATCTTCACGCTCTAGTACACATCGCAAGCACGGCCAGTCCTGTGGTTAAATTTGAGTGTACAGACAGTGTACTTAGCTTTAACATTGTGTTAAAAGCTACTTTCATAGCATACTATCTTTGCATTCCACAGAAACAAGTACACAAAATATTTAAAATAAACTACTTGTAAGCAGTCGAGCTAGCATGGCGGATAATGATGCAATCTTCATGACTTTACCACCAAATCCACCTCCTAGCCTCTTCACATGACACGGATCTTATTGGAGTCAATGCCAGAGTGATGCCCACCACTTCCTGTTAAAAGTAGGAAATTAGGCCAACAGTTGAGGAATAAACTCATCAGTTTATGTCCATGGAGCAATACAGACCTGAGTATAAGCTGCATGCTGACTGGCAACATAAAGCTCCAGTTCACCTGCCTCTCCTTAGGAATCGCAATCAATCCTTGAGTTTCCATGTAGAAATGTTCCTGACCACCCATATACAGCTCACCTGTGAAGTATGTAAAAAATTAAATGTGCATTGTATAAAAAAGTCAAATACTAGTTTAAAAAAGTATTTTATATGAAGAGATTCAAATAAGATTCAGATTTAATTGTACAAACCCTCTAGTATGTGGTCTGCTTTCTCAAACCCTTCTTCCACATTTCCTCTTTCCAGTTTCTCTTAGGATCAAAATATGACTGGTGTTCTATGGCCTCCTTAATAAAAAACATAAAGATGTTGAGGTGATTAGTAGAATTAGATGAACATGCTGCTCCTCAACTTTGTTTAGCACTCTATTATAAATTAATCACTACATATGATGTACAGATACCTCTATAGTGAAAAAGACAGGTTGGATGTCCTCGTAAGTTATGTCCACCTGCTCGGCTTCTTGTTTGGCTTGTTCTCTGGTTTCAGCCACGATAGCACCGATAATCCCTACACAAATGACCTGCAAAGGCAAACACAACATTGCAATGTACCTGAAATGCAAAAGAAGCATCACTGACTTAGAAGTAGTAACATCTACAATGTATATACTAAGGCTTGAAACATCTCATCTGAGATAGGGATTATTTAGTATTCAGATGTATCTTTAAACCAGAGAATATTTATTGTGGTACCTCCTCTTCAGTAAAGCTCCTCTGGGTTGTTGAACCCAGAGGAGAGCCACCGATGCATCTATAGAGCTGATGTAAAGATAAAGTTGAGACAATGAGATTTGGATTTTCAAAGAAATGTAAAATTGTCCAGCCCATACACTTAATGGATGAATTAGATAAACAAGCTGGAGAACCTCCCTTTAATTTGCAAGGCTTTGGACTTAACAGAGTGTGTACTCCCATTAGTTCACACATTAGTCTCTGGACACTAAGACCTACCCATAATCCAAGAGTAGACCCACCTACTCAGGTGAATATAAAGTCCAGGTCTGACAGCACAAAGACACCAAAGCTCAGCACAGGAGCATCCTGAACATCTCTACACACTGAGACACATGGACACAAGAGCCTCCCTCTCCATTCTTCTGCTGCTGTTTCGCCTCACAGGCATCTCCTCTCATGGTAAGATCCGTCTAGTTACTCCCTTAAATGATCAATGTTCTTCAAATGTGTCAATTTAACATTTCTGTTTCTGCCACCAGGAGGGAAGGTTTGAAGGAGTGTTTGTGTCAGAGCCTGAACCTCTGGACATCACTACAAGGATTTTGGAGTCCAACAATGGTCAGGCACCTTGTAGATTTCTATAAAGTATTTCACAAGGAAAAATATTATCAAAACCTAAAAATATGTTCAGCTATTTCATCAGTAGGTTTCTCTTTAAATGCAGGATCTTCTGAAGTCTTGGTTGAAGGAGATCTGGTGTTTCCCAAAACCAGAAATGCTCTCTACTGCTTTAACAACAACTGTTTCTGGAAGAAAACTCTAACAACATAGTGGAGGTCCCTTACATAGTGAGCAGTGAATTCTGTGAGTGAATCACCTTTAACCCACTAACATATCTATCATTATTGTAAATGCCGTTTAAACCTTTGCCCCTTTTGTTTGCAGCCATTATGACAGATCAGTGATTCTGAATGCCATGTCCACTTTTCACTCCAAAACCTGTATCCGCTTCGTGCCAGATCAACTCAAGCTCGACTACATCAGTATTGAGAACAAAGATGGGTGAGAACAAACATACCTTCTGGATTCTGTTTTATAACTTTAAATCAGATTGATATTTTCTAACATCTCTTATTTCTCCCTCTCAGGTGCTCTCTTCTCTTGGCAGAACTGGTGGCAAGCAGGTGGTCTCCTTCAGCAGGCAAGGCTGTGTGTATAACGGCATCGCTCAGCATGAGCTCAATCATGCCCTGGGCTTCTACCACGAGCAAACCAGGAGCGATCGGTGACCAGTACTGCCAAGATTAACTGGGAGAACATCTCTCCTGATATGGCCTACAACTTCCAGAAACAAAACACCAACAACCAAAACACTCCATATGACTACGGCTCCATCATGCATTATGAAAGAACAGCCTTCTCCATCCAGCCTGGTCTGGAAACCATCACTCCCATTCCTGATAGGACAGTGCAAATTGGACAGAGGCAGGGAATGTCCAACATTGACATCCTGAGGATCAACAAGCTTTATGGATGCTGAAGATGAGTTTGATATGTATGTGGTATGTCAGATAATTTAATGTAGTTCTCATTCCCATCAATAGAGAATCAAATGATGTGATGGTCTTTGTCTTTTGGTGTGAAATTTCTGTAATGTTTGGCTGAGTAGGGAAAAATCAAGTTAATAAAAAAATGAACATGCAGTAATTTTTTTTCTTTTTCTTAAAATCAAATATCTGATTTCATAAATTATCAGAAGACACGCTTCCTTAGCTTTTATTTTGTCTTCTGGCATAGTTGGGTAGCAATGATATATGCTAGCATGAAAAGGTGTGTGCTGACTGTCATAACAAAACAAAGCTTATGGCAGACACAGATTTAAGCTCCAGAACAGAGCAAATCCTGTTACTCTTGGTCAACACCCAAATTCTCTTATTTTCCAAGTACAACTGGATTCCACTAAATCACTAAGATTTATTTTAATTTGAAAAAAGTATTATGACATACCCATCACACTCATGCATACTACATCATGTTGTATTCATCTTAAAAAATAAATAAAAAGGAAAGTAATGTTATTTTTATTTTTTTATTTAAGTATTTATTTTTGCAAAAGTAACTTGAGTCTTGTGGATATTTGCCAAGAAATGGGCTACTGTATTCTTTGCTTGAAAAAGACATATTAAAGTGGTTAGGACTAAATGAATATTGGGTACAGATATTTGGTTTTAAATACTAATGATGATGAGCTGAACATCTACTCCTCAATTCATGATGACCTTACTGATTTATGTATTTATTGTAAATCTGTCTTGAGAAAGCACTTAAAGTTTTGACTACACTGCCTGTTTACCACAGTTTTGGGTCTGGTGTTACAATTCAAAAATTACATTTGTTAATTTCAGTGGATTAATGAACAATATGTACCTTCTCTGGTTGTGCAAGTTTATGGATTAGCAGGTAAATTCAGACAATCCGTATTTTAGACTGAGGCTCAACGGTGGTTGACCCACCTACATAGGTGAATATAAAGTTCAGATTCAACCATGCAGACACCAAATTTCAGCTCAGGAGCATCCTTAACATCTCTACACACGGAGACAACATGGACCCAAGAGCCTCACTCTCCATTCTGCTGCTGTGTGCTGGCATTTCCTTAGAATCCTATCAGGGTAAGATATTCTAGTCAAGACATTCTAGTCTACATAACATTCATTGTAAGAGTTATATACAACTTTTCTTTATTTTTTCATAATCAGAAGCCTGGCCCTCCTGCATTTCTACCCATACCTGGAAATGTGGACATCACTACAAAGTTTCTGGAGACCAACAAAGGTCAGGACTCTAATAGATTCCTCTGAAGGGTTTCACAAAATTGGGCAGTATATCTAAAATGTGCTTGATTGTACACATATTGAGCCCTTTCATAAAAATATGTTTCTTTAACTTCAGGATCTTCTGAACACCTGATTGAAGGAGATCTGGTGTTTCCCAAAACTAAAACGCTCTCTACTGCTTTAACAACAACTGTTTCTGGAAGAAAAACTCTAGCAATTTAGTGGAGGTCCCTTACATAGTGAGCAGTGAATACTGTAAGTGAATCACTTTCAGTCATTGAACATATGCATTTAACTCAGTATTAAAAAAAATATATATATATATATATATATATATTTTTTTTTTGTTTGCAGCCTCTACTGACATCTCAATTATTAAGAATGCCATGTCTACCTTTCACAACAAGACTTGCATTACGCCGTATCTAGATTAAATCAAACTGACTACATCAGTATTGAGAACAAGATGGGTGAGCACAATTAAACTACACAAACACATTTAATTGGCTTAGCAGAAACTCTTTACAACGGTAGCATTTTAACACAGAGTGATAATATATTAATTCTATTTTCTCTTAGGTGCTACTCTTATCTTGGTAGAATTGGTGGCAAACAGGTGGTCTCCTTCAACAGGCAAGGCTGTGTGTATCACGGCATTATTCAGCATGAGCTCAATCATGCCCTGGGCTTCTACCACGAACACACCAGGAGCGATCGTGACAAGTATGTTAAGATCAACTGGGAGTCGTCCCAACTGATAAGGCCTACAACTTCCAAATACAGAACACCAACAATCAAAACACCACATATGACTACGGCTCCATCATGCACTATGGAAAAACAGCCTTCACCACCCAAGCTGGAAAGGACACCATCACTCCCATTCCTGATGCCACAGTGGCAATCGGACAGAGACAGGATATGTCTAACCTCGACATACTGAGGATCAACAAGCTTTATGGATGTGTTGTTTGAGATAATGTAATCGGTTTACCTATTCACAGATTATTAATGTAATGAGGTGATGGTCTTTTTTCTTTCATGGTTTTTCCAAAATGTGGTTGGGGATAAAGCTAATAAAACTTCAAGATGAAACATTAGCCTCATATTTCTTATTAAAAATCTTTATTTTATTTATTTATTTATTTATTTATTTTAGAAATGATCCAAATAGTGTGAGTTTGAAGTCATTTAGTTGTCGTAATTTAACAATTGTGTAAGATTATATCAGTGATTAGGGCTGCAACAACTAATCGATAAAATCGATTATTACCGATAATGAAAATTATCGACAACGATTCTCATTTTCGAATTAGTCGGGTCTGCCAACAGTGCATGTCCAACTTAAGCAGGTCCAGTGCCGGCGCTGTGGTGGGCATTCGAGGGCCGTGCCCCCTAGCGGTCATTGATGCCCCTCCTACAGGCTATGGCGTGGCCCAAAAAAAAAAAAATTCTTTTAATATTAAATGTTCAAACTGTAACTTAAATTAATTAAAATAAAAGAATGGGGAAAATGCATAATTTTGGTTGTTCATGGCACGTTACTAGGCTTCGTCATGGTGAATGCTTATTGGTCGCCGTTGTTACATTGATTTGCAGCGCGCGCAAAATCCATTTCAGTTGAAGAACAGTTTGTCCGTCTATATTATAGACAGTTGTTAGCAGCTCATTTTAAAAAAAGCAGGTGAATTGTTGATGAATGTTTGTGGGTTCTAACTGCATTTGTGTTTTATACTTGGCTGTCTGTAAAGATATATGGGCTTATGTCATTTCTGCTTGGTGCGTGCATAAACTGCTGGGAGGTGTGTAACAGGTTTAAACAGGTTAAAAACAAGTATTAGCATAAAGTAATAGCAGAATATACATTTATTTTTGTCCTTTATTTATTTTGTTTAGAAAATGAGTCATTTAGAGTATTTGAAGTCCTTGAAACCCTAAGAAAAACCGTGTTTAAAGAAATTATTTTATTTGTTGAAGCACAAATTTGTATTTTCTGTATTTTATTTTTTCCATTTTCTGTATTTTATTTTATCTTTTATCTGTTTCTCAAGTTCTACAAAATTTGCATTCTACGCAAATCAAAAACTAAAAAATCAGTTCAACCTTATGCCTTGAGTGAGTGGCTCATTATTGTTGTGACATCCTTATTCTCTGCAGGCGAATTTTAGTCTTCTGATTTAACTGGTCCATACGCAGACATTTGTATGATGATGACCCACTTGTGGGTCGCTGAATGGAGCAAGGTGGGTCCCACAGTCACTTGGCTGCAGCTAAATTTGCGTTTAAATGACACACACTCACACAGTTCAGTCTAGGGCTGCACGATATAGCCTACCAATATTAATTACGAATTGCAATATCCTTAGTGTGATTTTCGAATTGCAATTAAGTCCGCGATTTAAAACATGCATTGCGTGTTTTGAAGCACGGCGCGCACGAGTCGTAATTACAGTGAGGGTCTCAGAGCAACGTCATTATTAAAAGGTTCAATCGGTTCGCATTATTAATGAGAAAAAACTCGCTCACTTCAATGCGTTGTATTCTGCATGAGATTGCATACACCAGAAAATTCAAATGTTACGGAAATGGTTTCAGGTAGGCTATGTTCATTCATTTCTATCGTCTGTTTGAACTGCACTGTTTTTGTTCGGGAAACAGACTGTAAAAGCATTTCACATGCAGGGTATAAACGTAGGGTTAATTGTAACACTACAAGATTTAAACATTTCCACATAACAAAATTTATAAAATTTCGAATGTTTCCTTGACATATCATCTCTATATAGAGAAAAGAAGATATTGAAGATATTGCTGACCATTAACCATTGCAAAAGCAAATTTCTGACTGAAGTAAATTTGTCATCTCGTTTTTAAGTGTTCATTTAAAATGAGACGCATCTGTGTATTATTTTTACCTATTTCACAATTATTTAAATCTCCAAACTGTTTTAGATAGTTCTGCTTTACTTCTTATGCTTTCCTAAAAGTGTTGGATTGTGCGTCGCTCTCCCTTACACACACACACACACACACACGGAAGGACCATGAATGCATTTTCTGCGCTGAACCCCGCGATGAGTTTAACAACCCGCAGCGCAGATTACAGTTCACTGAGCCTGTTTCACGTTTTATGGACGGATCATATTTTAACATCTGTAAACAAAGAAATTAAAACTTAAATATTATAGTGAAATTTTACAGTTGTACACTAAAATAAAATGGTTACTTTTCTTAAATCAAACTTTTAATTAAGATTAGGCTTAAAGTAATGTCAATTGTTTTTTTTTTTTATCTCAAATATTTTGGTGGGTCGTGAAATAGATTATACTTGTCTAGGTGGGTCGTGGAATGGAAAAGTTTGGGAACCACTTTGTTTTGGCTATCTGTTCTGGGCGGGTTTCCGTATCGATGTAGCCTAGTCTATCTTAGCTCTTAAAAGCGCTCTCTACGTGCAAGGTTATAACCGTTATCCGCAATTCCTGCGCGTTTCCCAAAATGTACATTTTCACAAAATGTAAGCTACTGAACTCGTAGAACGCGAGAATAGGCTACTACGTGCTACTTGAGTTGCTGTCCATTCGCTGACGTGCTGAACTAGGCTATACTAACCTTATATGGAATCGTATTCTGAACGTTTAACCTAACAATCGTCATATGTTGTGTATTAGGAATCAAGACAGGTAAAAAAAAAAATTATATAGGCCTAATGACATTCTATATAGATAGATCATTAGAGCTAACATTCTAGGGTAGAATGTCATTCTATATAGATCATTGGTGCCATCCGGTCGGCAAAACAGCAAATTTCAGGCTGTCTTCTGTTCCTCTTTTAGATAAAACCCCAAGTCTAAATCTTTCATTGTCATTCTATATAGATCTTTCAGATTTAGGTCTGGATTTCCATGCTACTATGATGTTGCCAATGCGTCAAAAAATATTTATCAAACGACAGTGCCCCCGCCGATGATCCAATGCCCTCCAGTAGATCTGCTCTGACGCCGACTCTGAGCAGGTCGCATCAAATTACAGCACTGAATTGAATAATGCATTTCTATGGACAAAAATGCATCTAAAAAATAGTGGAGGAAACAGAATGAGCTCCTGCAGGAAAAGTACGTGATCCAGGCTGCCCAAAACATGAGTAATCTTTATTTTAAGCTTCAAGCTGAAACATTAGCGTAATGGCTTGCCCTGTCAGTCGCTTTGACAGATTCGTGTGTGCGTCCTCAGCACAAAACCTTAAATTAACGGTTATATCCTTATCTGTAAATGTCACAAATTCATGCGAGCCTTTCCATTTTGCATAAAGGCCCGTCCTGACAGTTTGTCTTAAGTTGAAATCTTTACTAAAAGAGCACTGGCGTGGTAGGCACGTTATGCCTCTTTCACACTGCAAGCATGAGCAGCACGTGAGCGTAACTACCGTCACTGCAGCTGCGCCAGAGTATTCAGACTGGAAGCGTTTGTACAGTGTTGCAGCAGTGGCTCCAAAGCTACATATTTCTTTAAAAGACAACTATAAATTTGTTTTAGAGGTTGGCCAGTTATAAACTTCAATGTTTTGAAGTCTTGAAAGTTTATTAACACAGGATTCGCGTGTAAATGGTAAACAACAAAAACTGCTATCATGTTGTTTTAGTCTAGGGCTGCAACTAACGTTTATTTTGATAATCGATTAGTTGGCGATTATTTTTCGATTAATGAATTATATTAGGCTGAATGCTGAAGATGTCAGTATGCTTCATGTCCATTTATTGAGTCTATAACTTACAGTTTCTGTAACTGTGGAACTGAAAATAAAAATGCGTAAGTTTGTCACGTCAATCGTAGTGAACGTGTGCAATATTTACAGAATACAATATTTACAGAAGTTGTCAATAATGTATGAATAATGAAATTCTTATTCATATACTCCATTGTAACTTAAGATCCTGAGCAAGATTAATTGTTCAGTGGAGTTTGATAAAATGTTTTAAGTTATAATTTGTTATGGCAATTAAATACAAGTTAAAATGGGTAAATGTCCTATACATATTTTTGATTCTTCATTTTCTTTCCTGACACACTCCAATTCGTGTTAAAACACACTAGCCATGCCTAATCTGTGCATTTGTAGCACGGTTTGTGTAAAAACATCATGTTTATTTTCTCCATCAAAGTGTGCTGTCACTTAATTGAGCGTCAGCAGCGCAGCAAAATAGACTAGGCGCCACACTCCCCTTCACTGCTGCTCCTGCTTGATGCTCACGTGCTGCTCCTGCTGCCGGACGGTGTGAATGCACTCATTGATTAACATGCACGCCGGGAAAATTACACGCTGCTCACGCGGCTCATGTGCCGCTCACGCTTGCATTGTAAAACCGGCGTTAAACAGACGGAACACAGTAGAGGAAACACTATTCAGTGCAAAAACATTCACTGTGCTGAAATATCGGTTGTTGAACATTAAATTCATGTTTAAAGTCAACATGCGGTGCAAGTAATTTATGAGAGTCATAGAAACTGAAGGGACAGCAGCGTGTTAATGTCAGACGCTTTTACAGGATAAAGAAATGACAGTAAGAGGAGACTGACTTGATCAAAGTGTTCCTGCAGAACATTACTGTGATTTTATTTGTCTTAATTATCTTTATTATTTTAATTTTTGATCTAGAGATTTAAACGATATTGCCTACAATGATTAACACATTTATTAAAAAAATATATATTTTAAGGTTTTAACCAATTTTGTAAGGTTTGTGCCACTGCTGCTCTTAACTAACAGTACTGGTAATTACCAAAATCATTTTTATCTTTCTGTATTGGTTAGTCCTCCAATATCGTAAGCTCTTTAGTTACAGTAGTAGGCTATTTATAATGCTATAGTATAATATAAGTATTGCTGTCATCTATGAAAGAAAGGCAGAAAAAAATAGTCAAGTGCTTTGTTTTTTATTCAGATACCCAATTAGTCAAAAGTACATAAACAATGCCAGCAATTATGCAAGCTGTTATCAAAGGCAAAGGAGGCCATTTTGTTATTATGTGAATAAATACTATTTAGTTGTCAATAGTTGTTTTTTTATCAATAAAATTAAAATAAAGAAAATTGTGTTTTTTAAAATCAGATTAATCAATTAATCAAAAAATAATCTGCCAACTAATTGGTTATCAAAATAATCGTTAGTTGCAGGCCCTACAGTTGTCGTGTTACGCAACAGCTCTACACTGCATCGCACAAAACGAAGCGTTGCAAAATCATTTTAACTTTGTGTCAGTAGGCTACGTCATAAATAGAACAAGGCATCAGTTTAATGTCGGGTTTTGTCACATCCAGTGTAGAACAGCGTTTGCCACTTGCGGACTGATAGAACACGGTGTTAAATGTTGTTGGTGAGGAGGAAAAAAAATATATATATATATATATATATATTGTGAGCTGTCCGAGCTCTCATCAGCTGCCCTGGAAACAGAGCAGGCACACCTGCACCTGCTCATTATTGGGCTGGCGGTCACACCTGCAGCCCATTACGGACGGGCTTTATAAGCGGCGCCGCGAACACAGAGGTGAGATATGTCTCCAGAAGACTCGGCTAACAGTTCTCTGTGTTTTCTCCAGACAGCAGCGTGTGACCGCCAGCCCTCACAGGACCACGGACTTCACGGACCCACACAGCACTGCACCTTAGAGGAGAAGAGGCCGAGCACTGAGCACCGGAAACCCCTCACATTGGCTATTTCCCTTCACGCCTGTCAATAAAATCCACCCTTCGGGACCTTACCTTGATCCTCGTGTGCGGTGCTTCTTCACCCCGCACACTGGTGGAGAATGCGGGCATTGCAGTGAAGAAGTTACCGACCAGGATCAAACTACATCCACTATCACTGGGTTTGTTGCGACCTTTTTTCTCGATTGTTTTGCTCACTTCCCCTTCCTGTTTCCCCAGGTGGCTCCTCCCCACAATGGAAGATCTGCTGAAGTACCTACCGAGGTGAGCATCTGCCAGCAACAGATCATGGAGCACATGGCCTCCCGACAAGGGAAAGCGGAACAGAGCTTCGCCGCCCTCAGCATGGCCGCCGCCCAACTCCACTACCTGACCCCGAGCCCAGGCTACCCAGCTCATCCCGAAGATGACAGGGCATGATGCGTCGAGACCTTCCTTCAGATGTTCGAGGATCGCCGCCTGGGAGCGTGGCTCCAGGGACGAGTGGGCGATCGTGGCGCTGTTGACTGGGAGAGCGCAACGGGCATACTTTATGCTTGGCCCGAGCGGCTCAGTATGAAGAGTTGAAAAGGAGATCTTGGGACGGGTTGGACTGTCGCCCATTAGCGCCCAACTGTTCCATGACTGGTCCTACAATCCAAGGCCCGTGCCAAGTGACCGACCTCTCCGCCTTGCCCAACATTGGCTACTGGCTGGGGTCCCACCGCACACCAGGTAGCGGAGCTGGTAGTAGTGGACCGCCTCCTTCGGGCCCTTCCCCGTCCTCTACGGCAGGCGCGGTGTCGCGGAACCCCACCAATGTCGAGCAGCTGGTGGAGGCCATTGAGCTGGCGGAGGCCACCCAACACCGGGAGGCTGGGAGCTGCGCCACCCTTTCCCCGAAGGGGTGGTCCAGGAGCTGAGCGTCGCCGGAGGGCACCCAGCTGACCAGTCGGCAGGCGGCGGTTCCCGGCCACAGGATGAGCCCATGCCTACCGAAGCTCCCCATTCCCCTGGACACGCTTGGCTGGCAGGCTGTACCCGCATACACGCAGAACCTCCAAAGCAGGCCCCCGGCGAAGTGAAGATAAATGGCCACCGGTCCTCGCCCTCCTCGATTCTGGCAGCGGGTCACCTTGATCAGGCCGACAGTCCTTCCTCCACGGCCGAACCCAAAGCCAGACTGTCCATCACCTGCGCCAAGCGGTGCACCAGGGAAGTACCGGCACGGTGCGTCACTATCATGGCACCCCGGTGCCTGCCCAGTGGAAGTTGGGATCATCAAGGATCTGCCTGTACCGGTCCTCCTCGGCAGGGATTGGCCGGGTTTGACCGCTCTCGCCTCGCTAGCCAGCCTGTCAGCCCCGCCGAACGCTCCCAGGCCGACATCTACGAGCCCGAGCGCCTCGTGCTGGCCTGGCCTGGACAGCCCCAGGGAGGTGAGTCTTCCCGGCATAACCCTAACCTCTTTATGACCTCTTCCAGCAGGTGGCTGGGGCCTTTGCCCGGAGCAGCACGCAGGATGACCGCCTCAAACACTGCTGGGCCCAAGTGAGGGTCGCCGAAGGGAAGGATCTCCAACCAGCACCCACCCAACACCGCGACCATCGTGGTCCAAAGCAGGCCTGCTGTACATGCGCACAGCCAGCGGGGACGAAAAACCTTGCTGGTAGTCCCAAGGACCAAGACAGGAGCGGTGATGGAGCTGGCGATGCCCATCCCATGGCCGCCACTTGGGAGCTCAAACACCATCCAACGCATCCGCGACCGTTTCCACTGGCCAGGCCTGGAGGCCGGCTGAAGTGCTTCTGCATGGCCTGTCCCACCTGTCACGGATGTCTCCACGCACCTCCCCCCAGCTCGCTGATTCCGCTGCCCATCATGGCTGACCTCTGCAAGCTCCTCAAAATCAAGCAGCTCCAGCACCACGTGATACCATCCGCAGGCGGATCGCCTGGTCGACGCTTCAATCAAACACTGAAGCTGATGCTGTGGCGAGTGGCTGCGGAGGACAACGCCGACTGGGACAAGATGCTGCCCTCACGTGTTGTTCGCAGACTGGGACAAGATGCTGCCCTACGTGTTGTTCGGCATTCGAGGTGCCCCAGGTTTCCACAGGATTTACCCCTTCGAGCTCCTCGACCGGCAGCCCGAGGCCTGCTAGATGTCGCCGGAAGCCTGGGAACAGCAGCCAGCCGTCCACTGCTCCACGCATTGAGCATGTCCGGGAGATGCGGAGAGAGGATCGACAGGGTCATGCCCATTGTCCGGGAACACATGGCCAAAGCCCAGCAGGCCCAGCAGCGACATTATAACAGGCCCAGCCACGTGGAGTTTCAGCCAGGGGATCACGTCATGGTCCCTGCGCCCCACGCGCCTGAGAATTCTTGGCCAGCTGGCAAGGTCCCTACACCGTCCAGGAAAGGATCGCCCAGTCACCTACCGATCCGGCAGCCCGAAGACGAGAGAGGACCAACTGTACCCAGCGTAAGACCTTCTGGAGTGCTTGGGTGCGGACTGGCCCCAGCTGGCAGCTCCTCAGCCATCGACTTCCCGTGGCTGTGGACATGGACCTCCACCTCTCGGCCGCCAAAATGGCTACCCCATAGCCACGGTCGATGAACTCTTGGACCCTCTGAAGGGCCCGGTACATTCAACCTCTGACCTCACCAAGGGGCTACTGGCAGGTCCCCAACCGAGCAGGCCTAGAGCCGGAAGATGGCCTTGACTGCACCCCCAGTGGCCACTGGCAGTACTGGTCCTACCCTTCGGCCTGCATGGGCTCCCGCCACCTTCCAGCTGCTCATGGACATCCTCCTGGGCCCCACCAGGCCTCGCGCGCCTACCTGGACGATGTAGTCATACATTCCGAGACTTGGGAGGTACTATTGAACTCGCTGGCTGGACTGACCGCAACCCTCGAGTGTCACCTGGCCCTCACCGAGTGCCAAGTACCTCAGGCTACCGAGTGGGCCGTGGCCTCATTCGCCCCAGGAGAGAAAGTGGCGGCTATCCTCCGTCGCCATGGCCCACCACCAAAACGCATGAGTCAGGGCCTTTTGGGGTTGTGCGGGATATTACCGCTGTTTCATCCCTAACTTCTCCTCCTTAGCCTCTCCCCTGACAGACCTGACCAGGAAGGGGCAACCAGAGAAGGTCCCGTGGAACCCAGAGACGGAGACGCTCTCATCGGGTGAAGGCCGCCTCACCTCCGAGGTCGTGCTCAGGCCCTCGACTTCACGCCTCTTCCTGGTGGCAAAGCGGATGCATCCGATACCGGGTTGGGAGCCGTCCTCTCCCAGGTCATCGACAGCAGGAACACCCGGTGATCTATATCAGCCGGAAGCTGACCTCAGCCGAACGACGGTATCGCGGTCGTCCGAGAAGGAGACTGGCCGTCAAGTGGCAGTCCTGGAGCTCCACTATTACCTTCGTCGCCAGTTCACCTTGATCACGGACCTCGCCTACAGTGGATGGCCCGGCGAGGACACCAACGCCAGGGTGATTTGGTGGTTCTCGCGGCTCCAGGACTTCCACTTCACCCATTAACTACCGTGAGACGGGACGCCAAGCAATGCCGACTGGACTCTCGAGGATATGGTCAGCTTTGCAGGTCTGTCAGGCTCCACTCCCGCCTCTCACCCAATCTCCTCACTTCTCCACAGGGACATGACCGCATTGGGGAGTGATGACGCTGTCCCGAGTTCTCTCATCAGCGCCCCTGGAAACAGAGCAGGCACACCTGCACCTGCTCATTATGGGCTGAGCGGTCACACCTGCAGCCCATTACGGATGGGCTTTATAAGCGACCGCAACTACAGAGGTGAGATATGTCTCCAGAAGACTCGCTAACAGTTCTCTGTGTTTTCTCGAGACAGCAGCGTGCATGACTGCCAGCCCCTCACAGGACACGGACTTCACGGACCCACACAGCACTGCACCTTAAAGAAGAGAAGGCCGAAGCACTGAGCACGGAAACCCCTCACGTTGGCTATTTCCCCTTCACGTCTGGCAATAAAAATCCACCCTTCGGGGACCTTACCTTGATCCCTCGTGTCAGGTGCTATCTTCACCTCAGTCACTATATATATATATATATATATATATATATATATAATATAAAAGAGAATTATAATAATAACAACATCTATGCTATTTTTCAATGTTTCACCATGATGCAGTTGTTTTTTTTCTGTATTTTTTTTTTATTATTATTTTATTTTTTATAGGTTTAAAGGGGTGGCCTCAAAAATAAGAAATTTGCATATTTATACTAGAACAGGTAGGCTTTATGAAGAACGGAGGATGACAGCAGCTGATGTCCAGTACTATGCCAACTCTGGAAACACTGTAGATGAGTCTGTACTGGTGAGATTAATTGCCTTTCTGCCAAAGATCAAAATGGTGGCTTAAAAGTGAAAGCTACTATAGACAGCTGTGTGAAAATCATTGGAGAATATATAGGATGAAATTAATAATGTATCATTATTCTAATACTTCACTCTTCGAGGTTGCAGAGAAGATCCTAATGCATCTCGAAACGCCTACAACATTCCAAACCTGTGTGGCGATCGGCCTGCTAAGACCAACCTGCCCTCCAGCACTGCATTCCGAGGGTTCGTGTGCCCCAGTGCATGCTGGTCGCTGAGAGTATGATTGATGATGTTGCACTCAAACTCGCCGCTGCCTGAAGAGGTCGGTGTCACAAAAAGGTATTTTGCTCTTGGCCCATTTGCATCATTACGCAACATATTTTTTCTAATGATCAAGTTAATTAACTATTTATTCAGGATTTTTTTTTCTCATCATTTTTATTTTATTTTTGCAGATCAGGGAAATAAACATGTACAAAGAAGTTTCCCTCACTCACTACAAGATGGAGTTTGACCCAGAGAATCTAGCCACTGTTGGAATGAGTGTATGGAAAAAAGCTGACTTCAGGCAGCGCGGCAGGCCATCGGTTTCTTTAACCAGCAGAACCAGCTCAAAAGAGAGGAATCACCATTATACCCATCAAATATGGCATTGGGTTTGCTGAAGCCTTCCTCAACCAGGTTACATTCTCCTAAAACATGCACACAGTGTCTTTTATATTATTTTAAATTAACTCCAAATGATCTATTGACATTTTGTGTGTTTACAACAAAGGCTGCCACTCCTGTGCATATTTATAAGGATGGGTCTGTGCTATGAGCCACGGCAGAACAGAAATGGGCCAAGGTGTACATACTAAAGTCCAACAGGTACCACTTTCAGCTTTCTGCACTTATCTGCAACCATTTTATAGTTTTGGGCTGATCTCAGTTTTTCTTTTCAAAGGTGGCGAGTCAGGGCTGAATATTCCTGCTTCTTTTGATCCACATCTCTGAGACCAGCACACAATGTGTTCCAAATACCTGCCCCTCTGTTGCATCCTTTAGTACTGACGCTTAATGGAATGGCTATAAAATGCACTATAAAACTTTTTTATGCTTTAATATTTGTTTTGATTGTTCAAATCATACTTTTGCAGGATGCCTGCCAAATACTCTACAACAGACTAGAACCAATGAGAAAGAAGAATCCCAAAGGAACATGGCAGAACCGGTAAAGTGGACAAATATTAAAGGCACAATATGTAAGATGTTCAGTAATAAAATATCCAAAACTACTTACACAGTGTGATATATTTCATGAAGTTGTGTACTTACGTTATCCCAAAAGTTCCCAAGGATTTGTAAATGGGCTGCAGTGAGACTGAGCTGGGCTGTTTGACCGGTGAATATAGGGTATATCCAGATATGATGCAGAAGATTTTTTACATGTAACTTTTCTGCTGTTTGTTTAATCAGTGTAAAACTAATCTGACATACTGTATCTTTACTCACAGACTTCAAAGCGTACTGTATATTGTTGCTGATGTTGGAAGAAGTATAAATCCATCAGTTGACATTTGACAGGTAAGATCATCTCTCAGATGTTTCCTTTCTTACTAGAATTTTTTTTAATATTATTTAATATCAAAATAATTAAATCTATGCACCAGTGATTAATAGATATATGTGATTATAAACCCTTTTTAATTAATCGCCATTGCCCAGTAACAGACGTGGTTAGCTCCCCTTGTGTCAGGTCCAAAAGTATTTTTTAATAATTATTCCTTTTTTTCTTTTCGTTTTTTTGGTTTCCATAAAAATATTAAGCTTGTTTTCAAAATGAAGATTCAGAGTTGCATTACATTAATATATTACACCTTAAAATCCAGTATATTCATATGAAAACATTTATTTTAAATTACAAAATATATCACATTATTACAGCATTTACTGTATCTTTGTTCAAATAAATGCAGCCTCGGTGAGAGACCATACTTGAATATATATACTTTCATGGCCAAAAACATCAGCTCTTGGTAAATATAGATCAAAGAAGGCTGTGAAAATTAATCTGCAATGTTAATCCTTTTGATCTTTTATTTAAAAAAATCACAAAAATCTAACCTTTCATTTGGATAATAAGGATTTAAAATGGGGAAATATCATTATGAAATTAATGTTTTTCTCAAATAAATGTTGGACACAATTATTGGCACCCTAGAAATTCTTATGATTAAAATATCTCAGAAGTATATATTCCCATTCATATTCACAATTTTGAGCACTCCAGGGTGATTATGAACATGAAATTATCCATCCAAGGCTTCCTGTTTCACAGAAATATAAATAGGAAGGAAACAAAGCCCAAATTCCCTTAATCATCCATCACAATGAGAAAAACCAAAGAATATATTTCTGATGTGCAGCAAAAGATAATTGAGCTTCACAAATTAGTGAAGTGGCTTAAAGAAAAGAGCTAGAGCAGTGATAATTCCCATTCCCCATCAGGGCATAATTAAGAACTTCCAATCAACAGAAAATGTTACAAATCAGCCTGGAAGAGGACGTGTGTCTATATGCCCTAATGCATGGTGAGAAAGAGAGTTTGAGTGGCTAAAGACTCTCCAAGGGTCACAGCTGGAGAATTGCAGAAAAAAAGTTGAGTCTCGGGTCAGAAAACCTAAAAAAAATTGTCAAACAGCACCTACATCACCACATGTTGTTTGGGAGGGTTTCAAGAAAAATTCTCCTAGCTCATCCAAAACAAACTCCAGCATATTCAGTTATCAGACACCACTGGAACTTCAAATGGGAATGGCTTCTATGGTCAGATGAAACTAAAAACACAGGAATAAAAAAGTACCCCATGTGTACAATGAAATATACTGCTGTATTTTTTGATTTTGTGGGCCTAAATTTCTGCTGGAGGTCCTGGACATCTTGTTTAGACACATGGCATCATGGATTCTATCAAATACCAACAGATAAAAAAAATCACTAAGTGACTGACTCTGTTTAGAAATCTTATAATGGGCCATGTTTGGATCTTCCATGGACCTTTACGCTCACAAAACAGGAACACAGAGATGCCACACATGACTTGCTTCTTATAAAGCCACTAGGCCTCCACTAGAACACACCTCAATGATTGAGCGCCAGGTGTGATCAATGACAAGATGCCACTCAACGCCAGTGGCGTGTCTTCCCATTTGAAATATGCAAAGATTAAAATGGAAACTGATTCTAATGAGTCCACAAACCATAATAAATCTCATCCGGTCACATTAGGAACAGTTTCTTCCCTCAGCAATCCATCTCATGAACACTTGACAATAACTGTGGAACACACAACAGTACACTTACACTGATACTTATTTATCTAACACACATACTTAGTTTACACTTCAATTTCCACATAATATACCTGTACATACAAAACTGTCTATTGTAATATACCGCACATACAATTGTCAATTTATATATTGTTATTCCTTATTAACTTATTCTATTTTTATTTTTTTATTATTTTATTATCTGTGTTGTATTTTGTGCTGTCATTAAGTTGCACTGAGGAAGCGCTGTCATGAAAACAAATTCCTTGTATGTGAAAACATACCTGGTAATAAAGCTCATTCTTCTTCTTCCTTCTTCTAAATCAACACCAGATTTTATCACTAGCTGCCCAACACTATGTTTTTATTACTCAGCAATTTGCTGTGTACTTTAGACTGAGGCTCAACACCTGGTTGACCCAACCTACATAGGCTGAATATAAAGTTCAGATTCAAGCATGGGCACCAAATTTCATCTCAGGAGGAGCATCCTGAACATCTCTACACCGGAGACAACATGGACCCAAGAGCCTCTCTCTCCATTCTGCTGCTGTTGGCTGGCATTTCCTTGGCGAATCCTGTCAGGGTAAGATTCTAGTCTAGTCTCTCAATGCACTGATATGAACATTCATTGTAAGAGTTATATACAATTTTCTTTTTTTCATAATCAGAAGCCTGGCCCTCCTGCATTCCTACCCATACCTGGAAATGTGGACATCACTACAAAGTTTCTGAGACCAACAAAGGTCAGACATCTAGTAGATTACTCTGAAGGGTTTCACAAAATTGGCAGTATATCTCAAATGTGCTTGAATGTACACATATTGAGTCCTTTCATAAAAATATTTCTTTAACTTCAGGATGTTCCAACACCTGATTGAAGGAGATCTGGTGTTTCCCAAAACTAAAAATGCTCTCTACTGCTTTAACAACAACTGTTTCTGGAAGAAAAACTCTAACAACATAGTGGAGGTCCCTTACATAGTGAGCAGTGAATTCTGTAAGTGAATCACTTTCAGTCATTGAACATATGCATTTAACTCAGACTAAATTTTTTTTGTTTTGTTTGTTTTTTTGTTTGCAGCCTCTACTGACATCTCAGTTATTAAGAATGCCATGTCTACCTTTCACAAAAAAAACTTGCATTAGCTTTGTACCCAGATTAAATCAAACTGACTATATCAGTATTGAGAACAAAGATGGGTGAGGACAATCATACTACACAAACACATTTAATTGGCTTAGCAGAAACTCTTTCACACGCTTTAGCATTTTAACACAGAGTGATAATATATTCATTCTCTTTCTCTTAGGTGCTACTCTTCTCTTGGCAGAACTGGTGGCAAACAGGTGGTCTCCCTCAAAAGGACTGGTTGTGTGTATCACGGCATTATTCAGCATGAGCTCAATCATGCCTTGAGCTTCTACCGCAACACACCAGGAGCGATGCTGACAAGTATGTTAAGATCAACTGGGAGTACGCTCCCAACTGATAAGGCCAGCAACTTTCAAATACAGAACACCAACAATCAAAACACCAAATATGACTATGGCTCCATCATGCACTATGGAAAACAGCCTTCACCAACCAAGCTGGAAAGAACACCATCACTCCCATTCCTGATGCAACAGTGGCAATCGGACAGAGACAGGATATGTCTAACCTCGACATCCTGAGGATCAACAAGCTTTATGGATGTGTTGTTTGAGATAATTTAATATGGTTTACCCGTCTACAGATTATTAATGTAATGAGGTGATGGTCTTTGTCTTTATCCATATATGTTTTGATTATCATTCTGAATCCAAC
Organism: allo-octoploid hybrid of Carassius auratus x Cyprinus carpio; assembly: GCA_024542945.1. Classification (NCBI taxonomy): domain Eukaryota; kingdom Metazoa; phylum Chordata; class Actinopteri; order Cypriniformes; species allo-octoploid hybrid of Carassius auratus x Cyprinus carpio. Next base: position 11,270,424 of record CM045074.1, read on the forward strand.
TCATATTCTTCTTTTCAGCTTTTGTTCAAAATGTTATTTCTTTATTTTTCATGAAACTTACCCACATTAAAGTGTTTAAAAAAGAATGCATGGAGCTAGAATAAAATGTTTTTGTTCACAAGTCAATACCCTTTTCTTTCTTTTGGATGTTTTGTATGTTCAAATATTCATATAACAAAATATATACAAATTAAAACCTAAATAGGGACATAGTAGTATACTTAAAGTATGATGAAAAATTCACTTAAAGAAAACTTATGAGTATACTTGCAGTATAAAAACTATTAAACTAGTAGTTTACTGAGACTATACTTCAAAGTGTACAAAGTATTTAATTAGTAAACTATCAGTATACCTATAAGTTCACCTTTAGTATAATTGCAGTACAAACTACAAACATAGAGGTAAACTAGTTGTGTACTCAACGCTGCTACTGTTATACTTAAAGTATACTTAAAAGTATACTTTATATACTAGAAAGTGGGTCAATTTAGTCCCAAGGAGTATTGAAAAAGTACACTTACAAGTATACTTCTAGAACACTGATATTTGTATGCTTGCTACATAAAGTACTTAAAAGTATACTTGAACTTTACTTAAGTATACTTAAATAAAATAAACTTTAAGTATAGTACTTTTTGGTAAGGGTGTACAAAGCGCTTCCAGTGTGAATAATCCATGAGCTCAGTGACGGTATTTACGCTCATGCTTGCAGTGAAACAGGCATAACGCGCGATGCCTATCGCACGGTGCTCTTTCAGTAAAGATTTCAACTTAAGACAGACTGTCAGGATGGGCCTTTATGCAAAATGGAAAGGCATGAATTTGTGACATTTACAGATAAGGACATGACCGTTAACTGAAAGTTTTTTTTGTGCTGAGGCGCTTACACAATCTTCAAAGCGACTGACAGGGCAAGCCATTACTCTAATGCATCAGCTTGAAGCTTAAAATAAAGATTACTCATGTTTTGGGCAGCCTGGATCACATACTTTTCCTGCAGGAGCTCATTCTGTTTCCTCCACTATTTTAGATGCATTTTTGTCCATAGAAATGCGTTATTCAGTTTCAGTGCTGTAATTTGATGCAACCTGCTGAAGTTGGATATGCACTGTGGGCAGATCCAAATAATCGATAATGAGAATCGTGTCGATGATTTTCATTATCGGTAATAATCGATTTTATCGATTAGTTGTTGCAGCCCTATTTCAGTCATACTCAAATATAGAATATGTTTTATTTTATTTATTTATTTTTTATAATACATACTTTTACCATAGGCTTACCCAGATATGTGCTGTTAACCAAGTTATAGCTCAGTGTGTGTCCATAATCTCCATGTCCATTTCTTATAGAAACTGTCAATATGCTTTATGTAAATTACTTGTGATTAAGCTCCATTTTGTAACTGATCGGGAGAAATATGAATTATTCGTTGGATTTTAACTAACTGTTACGCTTAAGAATGTCAAAATGTAGCTGAATAAAAAAAAAAAAAAAAGTATAGGCCTAGGCTATAAGCGTTTAGACAATCGAATTTACATCTTAATATTTTTCTCTAGAAGCTGTCAGTATGATTTATACAATTGTTTTGTGTCTGTGTTCATCTTGTGTCCTTGTTTGTAATTTGTGCCTTGTTGTCTGTTTTGTAACTGAAGTCCTTGAGCAATATGATTATTAATTCTATTTTATCTAATTGTTAAGTGAGAATGTTAGGTTTAAGTCATTATTTGTTCATGAGAGATTTATTTAAAAAAATATAAAAGGTGTGTTTCTAACAGAGGTGAACACCCTGACCATTCATAATATTTTTATTAGACTGAATGCTGAAGATGTCAGTATGCTTCATGTGCATTTATTGAGTCTATAACTTACAGTTTCTGTAACTGTGGAACTGAAAATAAAAAGGCCAATTGTAAGTGAACGTGTGCAATATTTACAGAATACAATATTTACAGAAGTTGTGAATAATGTATGAATAATGAAATTCTTATGTATATACTCCATTGTAACTTAAGATCCTGAGCAAGATTAATTGTTCGTGTGAGTTTGATAAAATGTTTTAAGTTATAATTTGGTTATAGCAATTAAAACGAGTTAAAATGGGTAAATGTTCTATACATATTTTTGATTCTTCATTTTCTTTCCTGACACACTCAATTCGTGTTAAAACACACTAGCCATGCTTATTCTGTGCATTTTTAGCACGTTTTGTGTAAAATCATGTTTATTTTCTCCATCAAAAGTGTGCTGTCACTTTAATTGAGCATCAGCAGCGCGGCAAAATAGACTAGGCGCCACACCCCTCCCTGCTGCTCCTGCTTGATGCTCACGCGCTGCTGCTGCTGCCGGTGTGAATGCACTCATTGATTAACATGCACGCCGAAAAAATACACGCTGCTAACGCGTTGCTCACGTGCCGCTCACGCTTGCAGTGTGAAACCGGCGTTAAACAGATGGAACACAGTAGAGAGGGAGACACTATTCGGCGCAAAAAACATTCACTGTGCTGAAATATCTGTTGTTGAACATTTAATTCATGTTTAAAAGTCAACATGCGGTGCAAGTAATTTATGAGAGTACTAGAAACTGAAGGGACAGCAGCGTGTAATTGTCCGAATATAAATGTCAGACGCTTTACAGGATAATGACAGTAAGAGGAGACTGACTGTGATCAAAGTGTTCCTGCAGAACATTACTGTGATTTTATTCGTCTTAATTATCTTTATTTAAATTTTTGATCTAGAGATTTAAACTATATTGCCTACAGTGATTAACAAATTTATTAAAACAAATTTATGTAAGGTTTTTACCAATTTAGTAAGGTTTGTAGCCACTGTCTCTTACAGTACTGGTAATTACCAAATCATTTTTTATCTTTCTGTATTGTTTAGTCCTCCGATATGCGTAAGCTCTTTAGTTACAGTAGAAGGCTATTTCCATATCTATAACATAGTATTGCTGTTATCTATGAAAGAAAGGCAGAAAAATAGTCAAGGCTTTTGTTTTTATTCAGATACCCAATTAGTCAAAAAGTACATAAACAATGCCAGCAAGCATGCAACCCTTGTCAAAATCCTAAAGGATTCCAATAAGAAAATTGTACAGGATTCTAATTGGAATTTCTATCATATTTTAGGAACCGTTCCTATAGGATTCGATAGGAAAATCTTATGGACAAGAATAAATATCCTGTAGTGATCATTCCTATAGGATTTTAATGGGATCCAGTTGGGTGACTGTTTATATGGGATTTCATTTTTTATTTTATTCTAAAGGTACACTTTCCATTGTATTTGTTTTATGAACAAATAGTACTTGCAGTTTGTTTAAACTCACCCTGATGTAGACATTGTTCATTGTATGTTGCACAACCTTCAGTAACATTGTAAACAACATGAGAGGTGATTTGCAGCACTGATAATGGATTGATCTCACACACAACACACAGTATGTAGCACTTGTGTCCTCCAATGTAAATATCCCTGGACCGTTCTAGACTCTAAAGGAGTGAGGAGGAACATATCAAATGTATACAGGAGACCAGAAATTGAATATAAAAAATAACACTTTACTGTAACAATAATAATAATAGCAAATACAATCACATCTCACACAGAACAATAAACATCAAACAATATGTAGAATTTGATATAGTAACTCCCTTAGTAAATTCCCTTTGAGGTGTATAATACTGTTCATTTCATGCAATAAATGTAATAAAGTTCAGTTTGTGTGTAATGTAAAAAGAGAAAAAACTGAAAAATATTGTATCAAATATATTCCAAAGCAATCACTAATGCTCTTCAATTGAACATATGCACGATTACTTCCTGGTTTTAGATAAGCTCAGCTCAGTCATTTCCGGTCAGTTGTACTTGTGCTTTAAGGAGTGCCTTCTCAGTTTCTCTACAAAATCCATTCACAATTTGAAGAAAATTTTTGTTTATCTAAGAGGACTCAAACTTACATTTACCATTTCAGGAATGACAAGCTGGTGTTAAATATTACATGGTAAATCTGCTAAATTGTTCTGGACTCATTGCTATGATTGACAGTAATAAGGAAGACAAGCCAATGTCAAAATAGAGCTCCATTAAAGTGATTCAGATTAAATTCAGAGTTGCAAAACTACAACGTAAGAAGTCTGTGTTGACTGAATGTATTAGCTAGCTTTTACAGTTAAAGATAAAACTTTAAAAATGTAGTTACTAAATTGAATCTAAAAATATTTCAAAATATTTAATGCATTATTTAATTGTTATACCATTAATACTTAACTTATTTCATTTGTAGTTAACTAGTTCTTCCTTATACGCTGTTGGTGTCGGGGCATATTTTTTTTTATTAAATGACATGAGATCTTTTTGATTCCTGCACTTGCTATACTTTATACTTCAATACAATAAAAGTACAAAATTTGGAGTTAAAATCTTTAAAGTGAATTGTACTGACAGCTACAGAGTTGAGAGGGCAAATATTATGTGTTTAAAATGTGTTCATGACTATGAAGGTAAGTAATTGATTATCAATCATACCATTATGATGTCATTTGGGAGATAGCATCTCTAATGTTAGCCTAAACCAGTGGATCTCAAGTGTGCACTGAGTCCCTCTAGTGGTACACAGAGGAATCAAGTTAATTATAAATTAATGTTAAAACACAATACATTTTATCTTAAAGTAAAAACAACTTTATTCAAATAAATATTAGTACAATACAGTTTTATTTAACTTTTAGGTACAACACATTTTAATTTAATCATTATTTATGTTTTTTTTTTATTTACCTGTATGTAAGCACAGTGCAGTGTTAATGTTCTGTGTATTTGCAATGTTGAAGTGGCTGACAACAGTAAATATTCTTATTAGGAATAAAACTGTCTGGTTTTTGAAGGTTTTTATTTATTATATTTTTTTACTGTGCAGAGCTGTAGTTGAATAGTTAGGCCTACTATGCTACTGAATTGTAATGCTAGGTTAAGTTTAACACCACTGGCCTAACAGTTACTATAGTGTTTCAGCATATAAAAAATATTTGTTGTTAAATAAAATAAAACAAAACATAATGCCATCATCTATCAATATTGTTATGCTATCATTATTTTATCGTGTAGGAAAGGTTTTTTTTTTTTTATTGTTTTATTTATTTTCAATTTCTAACAAGAACTAGGCAGGAGAGGTTTCGTACCTATAAACCACAACATTAAATCAGCTTTACCGGAAGTTTCACGAGCTGGCCTATCTTTATCGGAAGTTATAAAGAGCGCTCCATGCATATGGTCAACTGGTTACCAGGCAACGCAACAGGTCCTCTCGCTGACCAAGGCTCGCCATATTATTCTCTTGTCATGGCGTCTTCTCCATGACAACACACACACAACACACACACACACACACACACATGGAGAATTGTTGTCCCATGTCAAACTTTTAACTGGAACATAAAACCTGACCTGGACAAAGAACATATTACTCCATCAATACAAATAATTAAAGTATAGCTAAGTTACACAAAAACGTAAACCACAATTCAAAACAGCTCAAAATGGTGTCAGAACAGGCATTTGTATCACTACTCCAGTGTTTTATACAATTAAATTTTATTATAAACAGCATACATTAATATTTCATTAATATCAGTTGTTAAACAATTTTGCTATGTAATGGCAGACTCCTATAATCAGCAGATACAGTAACGAGATCAACAACTCACCAACAGATATAGTTAATTCACTCAAAGATTGTTTGTTTAGGATGCAGCTCAGATAAGTATCGTTATTTCTCCCTTTTAGCGTCTTTAAATAAACTTTAACAAGTTAAACAACGTTAATCACTGATTTCTCAGCTTCATCTCCTCTTTGACTGTTACATTGTTCAAAGTATGCGCGCTACAGTTGCACGCGCACTACATTCGATTCTTAAAGGGAAGCGTACCATTATAGATGTTTTGTGTTTCTAGAATTTTAGTCACATGTAATACACTTATTCGGACATTATGAAATATTTATTATATTTGCCTTACTGTATTAGGAATTTCAGTTTTATATTTGTGTATATTCATGCTAGGCTGCATTTTTATAGGTTACAACACACACACACACACACACACACACACACACACACACACACAGTGTTACTCTAAAAAGTAAAGTTACTCTTAAAAAGTAAGTAATTAACAGAATCAAATAAGATCCTGCAGGACAAAGTGAATTTCCATTTAAAAAATCACAATGTCCAATATGATACAAATCAATAAAAGATCCTACATGAAAAATTTAAATCCCATTAAATAAAACACAATGTCCAATAAGATTCTAAGCATCAAATAAAATCCTACAGGACACAGTAAAATCCCATTAAAATCAATCAGAATGTCCAATAGGATTCTAAGAATCAAATAAAATCCAATAGGACAAAGTGAAATTCCATAAAATCAATCAGAATGTCCAATAGGATTCTAAGAATCAGTAAGATCCAAAAGGATAAACTGAAATTCCAATAGGATTTTTTGACAAGGGAAGCTGTTATCAAAGGCAAGGAGGCCATTTTGTTATTATGTGAATAAATACTATTTAGATGTTTTGGTTTGTTATTTGCCCAATAAAAGACAGTAACATTTTTAGATCTACATTTTTTTTTTGACAGATTCCTAAAATATTTGTGTTTTCTCTATTATGACAGGTGGTCTAATAAATTGTTAAGCACTGTATGGTTTCATATCATTCAGGTGGACATTTGTTTGAAGGACAAGGGGCAGAATGTGGAATAGTGTGTTTTGTCAATAAAATTAAAATAAAGAAAATTGCATTTAAAAAAAAATATGAAAAAATCTGATTAATCGATTAATCAATAATTAATCGTCAACTAATCGATTATCAAAATAATCGTTATTTGCAGCCCTACTACAGTTGTCGCTCACCATGGGGTGGGGGACTATCCCACCCCTCACCCAAGATGAGTGGGAAAATAGATTTTAATTATTAAATACAATTTTTTATTTAAAAATATAGTTGCCAAATGCATAGGCTTTAATATGATGCTACTATAGCAACAATTTAGGACAGTCTGTTTTACAAAGTCACATTTTAATTGTTACTCTGACACAAATTCACCTCAAGCGTGCAACTAAGAGAGCAGCACTACTGAGTAATCTATGATGAAATATTTTTTTCATGTTTAATAGAGGGCTAGATGATCGTAGTTTATTAAATATTTCAGCTGTATTGTTATTGTTTGTTGCTGTTCAAGTTGTTCTAACTTAAAATGATGCATCTGTTAAATGGGTCTCAATGAATGTATTATGTCAGGGAATCGGTTGCAATGAGCTTGTGTTTCATTGTAAAGCAGACAATTAAGTATTTCTGGTGGTTGTGGTGGTATCACTTGTCTATATTTGAGGTAAAACTGCTGCCTTAAACTGCTCACATTTTTATTTCCTGGATGTCAGATTTTTTAATTTGGTGGTTATGCGATTTTGTTTTATTCAATACTCTGCCATCTGTATTTGCTAGTTTTTAATAGGTTAATTCAATCAGAATGCATTTTCATTCCACTGCTGTACTTTTCCATTGTATTTCAGTGTAAATGCGATACCGACATCTTGAATGCTGCGCTTTGGTCTCAGGTCTTTAGCAGCTTCTAGCATAATTCTTGTGCATAATAGCCTCATCATTCTAAAACACTGAGCTCAAGTAAAAATTTGAGAACCACTGAGTTTATGTAAGAAATGTGCATATTTATACTACAACAGGTAGGCTTTATGAAGAACGGAGGATGACAGCAGCTGATTTCCAGTACTATGCCAACTCTGGAAACACTGTAGATGAGTGAGATTAATTGCCTTCCTGCCAAAGATCAAAATGGTGGCTTAAATGTGGAAAGCTACTTTGCTTTGGTCACTAAAGACAGCTGTGTGAAAATCACTGGAGAATATATAGGATGAAATTAATACTGTATCATTATTCTAATACTCCACTCTTCTAGGTTGCAGAGAAGATCCTACTGGATCTCGATAATGCCTACAACATTCCAAACCTGCATGGCGATCGGGGCCTGCAAGACCAACCTCCTCCATCACTGCATTCTGAGAGTTTGATGTGCCCCAGTGCATGCTGGTCATTTGGGAGCATGATCAATGAAGTTGCACTGGAACTCGGCCGCCTGCCTGAGAGGGTCGGTGACACAAAAAGGTATTTTGCTCTTGGCCCATTTGCATCATTATGCAATAGACTTGTGCCGGTATTCGGTATTGCGATATATCGCATTAATATGCACGATATTGTTATCGTGGGCACTTCTAAATACGGTGAATAATTATATATTACAAATTTTTCAGAATTTGGAATGCATTTTAAGAATATTTTCCCCATCAACTGCTCAAAATGCACAACTCCGCTGTATGCTGCTTGAAAGAATCATGCATTCCGATGTAAACAATTAAGCAGTAAGAGAAGCACATGGAGGAACACGTGAGAGACGCGCTGAATGAAAGCACATTCACTCTCTTACAGCAGATGGCGCTAAACTGCAGCCCTTACCCTGTAAACCCCATTAATAAAGCAGCTGCTACTTTCTAAACCATTTTAAATAATTTTAAATAGCCATTCAGATTTGTGGATTTGCTATGGTGTTCATCACAGAGCCAAATACTTTAATATTTAGACTTAATAGGCTATTTATTTTCAAACTTTTTTTTTTTTAATCTGGACTACAACATGCCCTAGATATTGTTTGAAAGTGTTTTGATTCTTTATTGTTCATTCACACTTTACATTAGGGCTTCTTTAGTTAACAAACTGCCAATGAAAAATTCTTCTGAACATTGATTAATCTTAGGTATTCCAATATTTCAATACACATTGTTAAATTGAAAGTTGCGCTGTGCTATTTAATGAGCTAACATGAAATAAGACTTGTATTTTTGAACAAAGATTAGTAACTTCTGTAGTAAGTTTAGCTATTGCTCATTGTTTAGCTTGCATTTATTGAATGAAGCACTATCGATGTCCAAACTGATTACATATATTTTATGTATTGACTATATTTTATGTAAAATCATTTTCTATTTTTAAACTGTCTTAAATTTTAAATAATTTTCAAAGTTCTTAAATCGCTTGTTTTATTTTGGAGGTTATTTTTTCTTCATGTTTTTTTTACTTTTTTATGTAAAACACCATTATACCCATTAAATGTGGACATTGGGTTTGATGAAGGCTTCCTCAACCAGGCTACATTCTCCTAAGCATGCTCACAGTGTCTTTTATATTATTTTAAATAAACTCCAAATGATCTGTTGGCATTTTTGTGTGTTTACAACAAAGGCTGCGCTCCTGTTCATATTTATAAGGATAGGTCTGTGCTATGAGCCATGCAGGGACAGAAATGGGCTAAGGTGTACACACTAAACTCCAACAGGTACTACTTCCAGCTTTCTGCACTTATCTGCAACCATTGCATAGTTTTGGGCTGATCTCAGCTTTTTTTCAAAGGTGGTGAGTCAGGGGCTTAATATTCCTGCTTCTTTTGATCCACATCTCTGAGACCAGCACACAATGCGCTCCAAATACTCTGCCCTCTGTTAGGCCCTTAGTACTGACGCTAATGGAATGGCTGTGAAGGTGTCGAACACCAGATTTTGAAACACCAGATAATCTGGACAACATGATTTGATGATCTTGAAGGTTCTTTGATCTACAGGAGGCAAATTTAAAGAAATCATAAAATGTACTATAAAACTTTTTATGCTTTAATATTTGTTTTGGATTGTTCAAATCATACTTTTGCAGGATGCCTGCCAAATACTCTACAACAGACTAGAACCAATCAGAAAGAAGAATCCGAAAGGAAAATAGCAGAATTGGTTAAACTGGACAAATATTAAAGGCACGTATATGTAAGATGTTCGTAATAAAATATCCAAAACTACTTACACAGTGTGATTTCATGCAGTTGTGTACTTATGTTATCCCAAAAGTTCCCAAGGATTTGTAAATGGGCTGCAGTGAGACTGAGCTGGGCTGTTTGACCGGTGAATACAGGGTATATCAGATTTGATGCAGAAGATTTTCTACATGTAACTATTCTGCTGTTTGTTTAATCAGTGAAAACTAATCTGACATACTGTATCTTTACTCACAGACTTTAAGGACGGATATTGTTGCTGATACTGGAAGAAGTATAAATCCATCAGTTGACATTGGACAGGTAAGATAATCTCTAAGTTTCCTTCTTACTAGAATATTTTTAAATTTTATATTATTTCATATCAAAATAGATAATCTATGCACCAATGATTAATAGATATATGTGATTATTACCCTTTTTTAATTAATCGCCATGCCCAGTAACCAACGTGTTAGCTTCCCTTGTGTCAGGTCCAAAAGTAAATTTTGAGCAAAATATATATTTTTTAATAATTATAATCTTTCTTTCTTTCTTTCTTTCTTTCTTTTCATGGTTTCCATAAAAATATTCAGCTTGTTTTCATAATGAAGATTCAGAGTTGCATCACATTAATATATTACACCTTAAAATACAGTATATTCATATAGAAAACGTTCTTTTAAATTACAATATTTCACAATATTACAGCATTTACTGTATCTTTGTTCAAATAAATGCAGCCTCGGTGAGAGACCATACTTGAATATATATGCATTTACTCATATAATATATATGTGTGTGTCAGATTGAGGGAGTGTTCATGCAGGGTCTGGGTCTCTACACCATGGAAGAGCCTCATGAGTTTTCTCCTTCTTGGTGTTCATCGTGCAACTGATGGACGCTGGTCCAAGCTACAAGATCCCGTCGCTTCTGTGCCCCTCGATGTGTGTTTCTTGGCAGTCATCTGTATTCATTGCTAGTAAAGACGCTAATGACTGCAGTAAAAAAAGAAACAGTTTAACCTGACCAAGTGATAGCTAAACACACCTCAACCCTAGTGTTCTGGAGTTCGGTTGTGGCACACACTTGCCAAAGATGGCTAATGAAAGTTACAGTAACCTCATTTTGTCTTTATTGGTCCAAATCTAGATTAAAACAAATACCTAGTAAAGATATATGTAAAAAAAAAAACATTTAAATCCTTGTTATTTGAATGTGATATTGAAATATACACAATATAGTTTTATTTTGGTAGGTTGCACATAGTGGATCATTGACCAGCTCGCCATGGCTTCAACATATGAAAACATCATCATATCCTGTTATGTTTTGTTCTGATTTAAAGCTGTTGTGTTGCTCTTATCAAATACAAGACATTTATTATATTTAGACACAACAGTCACCTGATTTAACATCAACTATTATCAGCTGTTTGAAACGATGATCTACTAAAACAAAAACAAACAAACAAATGATGCTCTGCATGCAGTCATATCTCAAGAACAATTGATAGTTGTTCAAGCTTATTATTAACATTTAATTTCATCTCACATATCAGTTCACTTGACACTTTAGGTTTGCTTCAACAGTTATTAAAAATGTGAATTAAATAAATCTACATCCTATATTGACTAAGAAAGTTCTATTGCTTTTATGAACATTAACTGCATAATAAAAGTATTAAGAGCTAGCATCCTCAACATTAGAAACTGAGGTTAAAGAATTTGACCTGATAGCCAATTTATGAGCTCAAGTATCAATGAAAGGAAGTGACAGCTTGTTTTAAGTGAGGCATTACAAAATTTGAATAATCTGTTGTATTTCTTCACACGTGATGGCCCAGGGTTTGGTTTTACTTTCCTGTCTGGTGGATTCTGTTTGAGAGAGAGAGAGAAAAAAGATATATAAATTATAAAATTGTAAATTTGTTTTAGAAGCCAATAATAATATAACAAATAACATCTTATCTATTAAATTATTAGTATTATAGTGTATTATACTATGTTAAAAACAAAAATTTTGAATTTTTAAATTATGAATATGCATTTATTAACAATGTTCACCCACCATCCTGGTAAAGCAGCTCTCACAGGCCATATGTATCTTTTCTGCAGTAGCAGGAGAAGAGAAATGAAAACCTCGGTTAGGCCTCTCTCTCTCCGATGGGCTGCAATAGCTCTTTGATGGCTGAAGAACAAAGTACAGCGAAAAACACAGGAGGCTCCCCGATCCCCTAAAAATTAAAAAAAACAATACCATTATAACCAATATTTCAACAAATGATAAAATGTGCATAAATATCCTATTTTGTTCAGAATGTCTGATTACTGAAGTGGTAGAGGTTGCAAACGTTGTTTAATGTGCTCAAATGATTGAAGTTTGCTGTGAACCGGTCTGACTTGAAGAGTTTTTTTTCAATCATAGAAGCCTAGACGCAAATTTGGTAATTGTTATGTCTGCAATTATCACTGAAAGGTAAATATTACTAGTTATTTGCTATTTATTTTTACTTAAACAGCTTTGATTTTGTTTGAACTTGTTGTGTTGATATTCAGGGTTTTTGTCTTACCTTTGAGGAGTAGATGGCATGAGGATTGTCTGCGTTCCTCAGCAGGTGGACGTTAAGCTGAGGAGGGATGTCCACAGAGCTGGGATTTTATACCGCAGAGGGTCCCCTGGTCAACAACACACCCTCAGGAGAAAACTGCAACTCCTCTATAGTATAGAGCCCACCCTGGACAAAACCTCCTCCACCTGTAAACGACATATTTATTAATATCGGTAGTGTATGGTCACTGACTTATACCCTAATTATCTAAATTGTTTGCATCTGAGGTACAATAATAACATATCTTAAATACCTGTCCAACATCCAAAGAGGGTTTATGCTCCACCAACATCCATCACTGATGTCAGTTCGTATGTTCTGTAAAATATAATTTCACAGTCCGAAAAATTGTAATATTCAAATTGTAAATGTGCACACATAACCTGAAAAATTGCAGCTTTATGAATCCAAGCCATAGACACATGTCAATAACTGCTCATGAATCTTTACTGATATGACATCTAAGTTCCATAGCCAAATCATATTTATATTTATAAATATAAATGACTAAAAAAGACAAGCACCTTGTGATCTCCTGTCAAGCAGTCAATTTCCACCTCTGAGCAACAGGCCCGAAAGTAAAGTGTAGTACGCTGCTTCGCCACTCTTTTCCCAGTCAACACTTGTATGGGGCCCCTGGTATAAGCAAATTGTTTATTAAATTGAATATTTATTTATTATTAAGACACTCTAACAGTATCTTATCACAGACAATTCAATATTTTGCTTTTACTGCCTATTACAAGGTTAAATGCTAATAAAGAAACCTGTTGCTGACAAACTGATCTTCTGGCAATATGCTTCCACAACCTGGAAACATAACAGCAGTTAAGTGATTCTTGTTTGGCTTTCCATCAGTAATTCAGTTTGTATTATACAGTTGAGTACTTGCATGTCACTCTTACTAACCAGTTGTTGCCAGGTGAATTGGGATGTTCTAATAAGTGGCTCCAGACGCCTCATCGTTTCTCACAACCATCCTTCATGCAAAATAGTATAATTTCAGTCATGAAAAAGACATTTGTATAAATACTTGTAAAACAATTACTGTTCCTATACCTTGACTGCCATCCGACAGCATCGCGTGCAAAGGATGCAGCAGATGGCTAGCAGCATTGGGCACGCTTTCCGTGCAGGTCTCCTTGATGTGGATCGAAGACATTGGAACCTTCAGAATGCGACTTGCAATCTGCAATTTAAATGTAAAGGTTGACATTATCTTGCAAGTGGCATATTTCATGTAATTTTGCATTTGGATCCATTGTAACACAGACTCATCGCATCCTGTATGGCTTTTGGTGTTGATACCTTGACCCATCTCGGTTCCTCCATGTGAGATCAGAACCCGATCCATCTTTGTAGATGTTTACCAATGCTGCTCCTGAAGAGAATTCCAAATAAATGGTCCAATATTTGATATTCTTTGTAGAAATATTGACTAATACACTGTGAAAACCTTTAAAGTGATTGTGTGAACTAAACTGCACCATTTTCTGTGCAGTCTTACACGCTTTCACCCACCTGGTTGTAAAACCTTTGGAGAATCCAATCCCAAACTTAAGTGGGACAATGGAGATCCTCTCTTCTTCCAGTGGTTGTGGGCATTAAACTGCTTGATGGACAGGCATCGATGGGTGTAGTCAGATTTCTCGAGACACTCGCTCCAGCAACGTACCATGTCATGGAGGAGAAAAGAGCTGCTTGTGGTGGGTGTAGCATTTCTGCCCTTGTACATGTTGATGTCTCTCACCTGTACAATAGATGTATTTTTGGATTGCATATTTAGAGAGTCTAAATTTAAACTCCAATTTGATCATGATCTGAGACAACAAAAGTTACCTCAACAGCTCAACTTTACATACAAATAGTTGTAGGTTTTTAACATACATTCTTTTGGTTACCAGCTACATTTTTAACCCATTAAGACACTGTTTGAATTCTGTTTAATCAACTTGTCTTTAATCCCACCTGATGCGGTAAGCTCACACCTGGCAGCCACCTCATGTAGCACGCCTCAATGATGGTCAACCCTTGAGGTCCACCAAAGCCACGGAAGGCTGTATATGATGGTAAGTAAGTCTTGCACACCAGTCCATGTCCACGTGATTTGGAATCTTGTAGCCATTATCCATGTGAAGGAGAGCTTTCTCCATAATCTGGTAGTAAATTTCAAAGATACAAAGTATGTGACTTAGAGACTGACCTATTGTACATGGGAATTTAAAGTAATAGTTTCCCCAAAATGTAAATTCTGTCATTACTCACCCTCATGTTGTTCCATACAAGACCTTTGTTTATCTTTTGAACACAAAATAAGATTTTTTTTATAAAATCCAAGAGCTTTCTGAACCTGCATAGACAGCAACACAACTACCATGTTCAATGTCTAGAAAGGTAGTAAGGATATTGTTAAAATAGCCCATGTGACATCAATGTTTCAACTTTAATTTTATGAAGTTACAAGAATACTTTTCATGCACAAAGAAAACAAAATAACTTAATTCAACAATTTCTTCTTTTCAGAATCAGTCTTTGATGTGCGACATATGAACTTGTCTGTATGCTACTGTCTTATGCAGGGTCAGAAAGATAGTTTGTGTTCCAAAGATAAACAAACCTCTTATGGTTTTGGAATGACATGAGTGTGAGTAATTAACTGCAGCATTTTCATTTTGGGTGAACTTTCCCTTTAAAGGGCACCTCTTATGCAAAAATCCACTTTTACATGGTGTTTGGACATAAATGTGTGTTGGCAGTGTGTGAACACAACTACCCAACAATGATAAAAATCCACCCACTCTTATTTTTAATCTCCATGAGACCAAATCAGTCTCACTAGGCCTGTTGTTTTGATTGGGCCGCACCGATGGCAGGTCAGCACGGTGTGAGCTCTTTTAAATATTGTGTTGATTCCCTTCGATACTTACACTCATATTGATCGTATGCCATTAGGCTAGACGCTATGAGAAAAGGTATTTTCCCTGTAGTGTCTAGTCTAATGGCATACCAGGCAGTACTCGATCCGTATCTAAGGGAACCGAGGATTACGTTAGTAATCGAAGTTCCTTTTCGTATTACACTCAGATAGCGTCGATCCATTAGGCTGACGCTATATGAAAAAGGTACTTTCCCTGTAGTGTCTAGTCTAACAGCATACTGCAGGCGTACTCGCTCCTGATCTAGGGAACCGTGGATTACTGTTAGTAATCAGACGTTTACGATATACACTCATCGCGCTCAGAGCCATTAGGCTAGACGCATATCGAAAAGGTACTTCCCGTAGTGTCTAGTCTAACGGCATACGAGGCGTACTCGCTCCATCTAAGGGAACCGAGGTTACGCTAGTAATCGAGGCACTTTCGATACTACATGACTCAAGTCAGTATGCCATTAGGGCTGATGCTATTGGGAAAAGACCTTTTCTCGGGGTATCTAGCCTAACGCATACCACGCAGTACTGCTCTGTATCTAAGGGAACCGAGGTTGTGTTCCGAGCACGCTTTGTTCCGCTTTCAGTGCATTTGGCTTCCTATATGTAACGGCTGATCATCGTTCTCTTGCTCTCAGTTATGTTGCTTCTACCAGCTGTTTATTATAGTAGGTATGCAAAGCAGAGACGATAACACAATGTTCAAAACAAAAATTTCACAGACACATTGGGGATACCCCAAACCAATATTTCATATTCTAAAAGGGGCATAATAGGTGACCTTTAAGGTAACCTAGCTCACAGTTCCAGAGATTAGTCATTTATAAATCTAAAACATTCCATTTTTTCATGTTTTAGTCTTCAAAACCAACATACAAAGAGAGGATTCATCTAGAGTGCATCCTCCATTACTGTAGTATGTGATATCAGCAGCCAGGATTGTTCCATCGCTCAAGTATCCAACCTGTAGGAAAAGCCAGGACATAAGCTGTTGTGATGTTAGCATTTATCCAGTCATAATACTGTTACCATTAGTGACACATTACCTTGTATCTTTCCAAGAAGGGGACCTGCCACTGGTGATTAGCATGTCATCTTCACGCTCTAGTACACATCGCACAGCACGGCCAGTCCTGTGGTTAAATTTGAGTGTACAAACAGTGTACTTAGCTTTAATATTGTGTTAAAGGAAAATACACAAGCAAATAAATAAGAGCCATTCTGAGTCTCCATTTTGCCATACTTGTATGCAGCGAGCAGCCATGGCGGATAATGATGCAATCTTCATGACTTTACCACCAAATCCACCTCCTAGCCTCTTCCACGGACACTGATCTTATTGAGTCAATGCCGAGAGTGATGCCCACCACTTCCTGTTAAAAGTAGGAAATTAGGCCAACAGTTGAGGAATAAACTCATTAGTTTATGTCCATGGAGCAATACAGACCTGAGTATAAGCTGCATGCTGACTGGCAACATAAAGCTCCAGTTCACCTGCCTCTCCCTTAGAACTGCAATCAATCCTTGAGTTTCCATGTAGAAATGTTCCTGACCACCCATATACAGCTCACCTGTGAAGTATGTAAAAAATAATAATGCATTGTATAAAAAGCTAAATAGTAGTTTAAAAGTATTTTATATGGAGAGATTCAAATAAGATTCAGATTTAATTGTACAAACCCTCTAGTATGTGGTCTGCTTTCTCAAACCCTTCTTCCAAATTTCCTCTTTCCAGTTTTCTCTTGGGATCAAAAAATGACTGGTGTTCTATGGCCTCCTTAATAAAACATAAAGATGTTGAGGTGATTAGTAGAATTAGATGAACATGCTGCTCCCTCAACTTTTGTTTAGCACTCTATTATACAGTAGGTAGGAAAGTATTCAGACCCCTTAAAGTTTTCACTCTTTGTTATATTGCAGCCATTTGCTGAAATCATTTAAGTTTATTTTTCCCTCATTAATGTATACACATCACCCCATATTGACAGAAAAACAGAATTGTTGACATTTTTGCAGATTTATTAAAAAAGAAAAAACTGAAATATCACATGGTCCTAAGTATTCAGACCCTTTGCTGTGACACTCATATATTTAACCCAGGTGTTGTCCACTTCTTCTGATCATCCTTGAGATGGTTCTACACCTTCATTTGAGTCCAGCTGTTTTGATTATACTGATTGGACTTGATTAGGAAAGCCACACACCTGTCTATATAAGACCTTACAGCTCACAGTGCATGTCAGAGCAAATGAGAATCATGAGGTCAAAGGAACTGCCTGAAGAGCTCAGAGCAGAATTGTGGCAAGGCACAGATCTGGCCAAGGTTACAAAAAAATTTCTGCTGCACTTAAGGTTCCTAAGAGCACAGTGGCCTCCATAATCCTTAAATGGAAGATGTTTGGGATGACCAGAACCCTTCCTAGAGCTGGCCGCCTGGCCAAACTGAGCTACCGGGGAGAAAAGCCTTGGTGAGAGAGGTAAAGAAGAACCCAAAGATCACTGTGGCTGAGCTCCAGAGATGCAGTCGGGAGATGGGAGAAAGTTGTAGAAAGTCAACCATCAATGCAGCCCTCCACCAGTCGGGGCTTTATGGCAGAGCAAGACACATGAAAACACATGAAGTACTCCAAGATGGTGAGAAATATGATTCTCTGGTCTGATGAGACCAAGACAGAACTTTTGGCATTAATTCTAAGCGGTATGTGTGGAGAAAGATAAATGCAGGGAAAGATGAATGCTGCCAAGTACAGGGATATCCTGGACAAAAACCTCTCCAGAGTGCTCAGGACCTTAGACTGGGCCAAGGTTCACCTTCCAACAAGACAATGACCCTAAACACACAGCTAAAATAACAGGAGTGGCTTCACTACAACTCTGTGACTATTCTTGAATGGCCCAGCCAGATCCCTGTCCACCAACGCTACCATCCAACCTGACAGAACTGGAGAGGATCTGCAAGGAGGAATGGCAGAGGATCCCCAAATCCAGGTGTGAAAAACCTGCTTGCATCTTTCCCAAAAGACTCATGGCTGTATGAGATCAAAAGGGTGCTTCTACTAAATACTGAGCAAAGGGTCTGAACACTTAGGACCATGTGATATTTCAGTTTTTCTTTTTAATAAATCTACAAAAATGTCAACAATTCTGTGCTTTTCTGTCAATATGGGTGCTGTGTGTACATTAATGAGGGAAAAAAGAACTTAAATGATTTTAGCAAATGGCTGCAATATAACAAAGGGTGAAAAATTTAAGGAGTCTGAATACTTTCCGCACTCCACTGTAAATTAATCACTACATATTATTTACAGATACCTCTATAGTGAAAAAGACAGGTTGGATGTCCTCGTAAGTTATGTCCACCTGCTCGGCTGCTCGTTGCTTGTTCTCTGGTTTCAGCCGATGGCACGCGGTAATCTCTCCCACACATATGACCTGCAAAGGGGAAACCGACAAGACACAACATTGTAAAATTCTGAAATGCAAAAGAAGCATTACTGATTTAGAAGTAGTAACAACTACTAATGTATATACAAAGCTTGAAACATCTCATCTGAGATGGAGATCATTTAGTATTCAGATGTATATTTAAACCAGAGAATATTTATTGTGGTACCTCTTCTTCAGCAAAAGCTCCTCTGGGTTGTTGAACCAGAGTCTTCGATTCTGACCAGGAACATCCTTGCAGAGATAAAGGTCACCACTCCGGACATGGCTAGAGGCCACCCATGCATCTATAGAGCTGATGTAAAGATAAAGTTGAGACAATGAGATTGGATTTTCAAAGAAATTGTCCAGCCCATACACTTAATGGATGAATTAGATAAACAAGCTGGAGAACCTCCCTTTAATTTGCAAGGCTATGGACTTAATGGAGTGTGTACTCCCTTTAGTTGCACACATTAGTCTCTGGACACCTAAGACCCTACCCATAATCCAAGAGTAGACCCACCTACTCAGTTGAATATAAAGTCCAGGTCTGACAGCACAAAGACACCAAAGCTCAGCACAGGAGCATCCTGAACATCTCTACACACTGAGACAACATGGACACAAGAGCCTCCCTCCCATTGCCTGCTGCTGTTTGGCGTCCTCACAGGCGCTCCTCTCATGGTAAGATCCGGTCTAGTTACTCCCCTTAAATGATCAGTGTTCTTCAAATGTGTCAACTTAACATTTCTGTTTCTGCCTCCAGGAGGAAAGGTTTGAAGGAGTGTTTGTGTCAGAGCCCTGAACCTCTGGACATCACTACAAGGATTTTGGAGTCCAACAATGGTCAGGCACCTTGTAGATTCCTATAAAGAGTTTCCAGATTGGAAAAATATTATCAAAACCTAAAAATATGTTCAGCTATTTCATCAGTATGTTTCTCTTTAAATGCAGGATCTTCTGAAGTCTTGATTGAAGGAGATCTGGTTTCCAAAACCAGAAATGCTCTCTACTGCTTTAACAACAACTGTTTCTGGAAGAAAAACTCTAACAACATAGTGGAGGTCCCTTACATAGTGAGCAGTGAATTCTGTGAGTGAATCACCTTTAACCCCAACATATCTATCATTAATGTAAAAGCTCGCTTTTAAACCTTTTGGCCCCTTTTTTTGCAGCCAATTATGACAGATCAGTGATTGCGAACGCCATGTCCACTTTTCACTCCAAAACCAGTATCCGCTTTGTAGCCAGAACAACTCAGGCCGATCACATCAGTATCGAGAACAAAGATGGGTGAGACAAACATACCTTCTGGATTCTGTTTTACAACTTTAAATCAGATTTATATTTTCTAACATCTCTTATTTCTCTCCTCCAGGTGCTTCTCTTTCTCTTGGCAGGACTGGTGGCAAGCAGGTGGTCTCCTTCAGCAGGCAAGGCTGTGTGTATAACGGCATCGCTCAGCATGAGCTCAATCATGCCCTGGGCTTCTACCACGAGCAAACCAGGAGCTTATCGGACCAGACGGCCAAGATTAACTGGGAGAACATCTCTCCTGATATGGCCTACAACTTCCAGAAACAAAAACACCAACAACCAAAACACTCCATATGACTATGGCTCCATCATGCATTATGAAAGAACAGCCTTCTCCATCCAGCCGGCTGGAAACCATCACTCCCATTCCTGATAGGGAGAGTGGAAATTGGACAGAGGCAGGGAATGTCCAACATTGACATCCCTGAGGGATCAACAGCTTTATGGATGCTGAAAATGAGTTTGAATGTAGGTGATATGTCGATAATTTAATGTAGTTCTCATTCCCATCAATGGAGAATCTGAATAATGTGATGGTCTTTGTCTTTTGGTGTGAAATTTCTGTAATGTGTGGCTGAGTAAGGAAAAATCAAGTTACTACAAAAAAAAATGAACATGCAGTTATTTTTTTTTTTCTTAAAATCAAATATCTGATTTCATAAATTATCAGAAGACACATGTTTCTTTAGCTCTTTATTTTGTCTCTGGCATAGTTGGTAGCAATGATATATGCAGCATGAAAAGGTGTGTTGCTACGTCATACAAAACAAAGCTTATGGCAGACACAGATTTAAGCTCCAGAACAGAGCAAAATCCTGTTACTCTTGGTCAACACCCAAATTCCTCTTATTTTCTCTAAATAACAAGTACAACTGGATTTCACCAAATCACCAAGATTTATTTTAATTTTAAAAGTATTATGACATACCCATCACACTCATGCATACTACATCAACTTGTATTCGTTCTTTAAAAAAATAAATAAAAAAGGAAAGTAATGTTATTTTTTTTTTATTTTAAGTATTTATTTTTGCAAAAGTAACTTGAGTCTTGTAGAATATTTGCCAAGAAATAGGCTACTGTATTATTTGCTTGGAAAAGACATATTAAAGTGGTTAGGACTTAATGAATATTGGGTACAGATATTTGGTTTTAAATACTAATGATGATGAGCTGAACATCTACTCCTCAATTCATGATGAGACTTATGATGGATGTATTTATTGTAGATCTGTCTTGAGAAAGCACTTAAAGTTTTGATCTACACTCCCTGTTTACCACGTTTTGGGTCTGGTGTTACAATTCAAAATTACATTTGTTAATTTCAGTGGATTAATGAAACAATATGTACCTTCTGGTTGTGCAAGTTTTTGGATTAGCAGGTAAATTCAGACAATCCAGTACTTTTAGACTGAGGCTCAACGCCTGTTGACCAACCTACATAGGTGAATATAAAGTTCAGGATTCCAACCATGCAGCACCAAATTTCAAGCTCAGGAGCATCCTGAACATCTCTACTACACGAGACAACATGGACCCAAGAGCCTCACTATCCATTCTGCTGCTGTTGGCTGGCATTTCTTTGGCAAATCCTGTCAGGGTAAGATTCTAGTCTAGTCTCTCAATGCACTGATATGAAATTTCATTGTAAGAGTAATTTACAACTTTTCTTTATT
This sequence comes from allo-octoploid hybrid of Carassius auratus x Cyprinus carpio, assembly GCA_024542945.1. NCBI lineage: Eukaryota > Metazoa > Chordata > Actinopteri > Cypriniformes > allo-octoploid hybrid of Carassius auratus x Cyprinus carpio. The sequence continues at coordinate 11,292,265 of CM045074.1, forward strand.
TTCATAATCGAAGCCTGGCCCTCCTGCATTCCTACCATACCTGGAAATGTGACATCACTACAAAGTTTCTGGAGACCAACAATAGGTCAGGCATCTAGTAGATTCCTCTGAAGGGTTTCACAAAATTGGGCAGTATATCTCAAAATGTGCTTGAATGTACACATATTGAGTCCTTTCATAAAAATATGTTTCTTTAACTTCAGGATCTTCTGAACACCTGATTGAAGGAGATCTGGTGTTTCCCAAAACTAAAAACGCTCTTCTACTGCTTTAACAACAACTGTTTCTGGAAGAAAAACTCTAGCAACATAGTGGAGGTCCCTACATAGTAGCAGTGAATACTGTAAGTGAATCACTTTCAGTCATTGAACATATGCATTTAACTCATAGATAAAATAATATAAAAAACAAAAATGCTATTTTTTGTTTGCAGCCCTCTACTGACATCTCAGTTTGCTAAGAATGCCATGTCTACCTTTCAATAAGACTTTGCATTTGCTTCAGTACTAGATTAAATCAAACTGACTACATCAGTATTGAGAACAAAGATGGGTGAGCACATTTAAACTACACAAACACATTTAATTATCTTAGCAGAAACTCTTTCACAACGTGTAGCATTTTAAACACAGAGTGATAATATATTAATTCTACTTTCTCTCAGGTGCTACTCTTATCTTGGTAGAATTGGTGGCAAACAGGTGGTCTCCTTCAACAGGCAGGTGTAGTATATCGGCATTATTCGGCATGAGCTCAATCATGCCCTGGCTTTACTACATAACACACCAGGAGCTATGCGTGACAAGTATGTTAAGATCAACTGGGAGTATGTCCCAACTGATAAGGCCTACAACTTCCAAATACAGAACACCAACAACCAAAAACACCACATATGACTACTGCTCCATCATGCATCTCATGGAAAACAGCCTTCACCACCAAGCTGGAAAGAACACCATCACTCCCATTCCTGATGCAACAGTGGCAATCGGACAGAGGCGGATATGTCTAACCTTGACATACTGAGGATCAACAAGCTTTATGGATGTGTTGTTTGAGATAATGTAATACTGTTACCCATTCACAGATTATTAATGTAATGAGGTGATGGTCTTTGTCTTTCATGGTTTTTCCAAAATGTTGTTGGGGATAAATCTAATAAAACTTCAGATGAAACTTGAGTGTAATATTTCTTATTATTTTTTTATTATTTTTTTTTTTAGAAATGATCAAAGATGTGAGATTGAAGTCACTTAGTTGCTGCAACTTAACAATCATGTAAGATTATAGCAGTGATATCTGCAAAGTATCAATATATTACTGATAATTACAAAACTGGGGAGTTTTGACTGAGAAAATCCTCAGTAGACAAACATAATCACATCTTTACTAACTAAAACAAAACATTAAACTACAGAACTGTGATATTCTTCCCTACTCCTGTGTTCCCTCTTCTAGAAGTTTTGTAATCTGTTTTCTGCCAGAAAGAAACTAGTACTTACTGACTGCAATACATGTAATGTTGCAAACTTAAGACAATGAAACTAGCAAAATTTGATTTGTCTACTTAACTCTATGATTGTTGGCTTGTGGAAAATCTAATTTTTATTTTATTTTTATTTTTTATTTCTATCCCATGTGTTAGTTACCTTCAGTATTGCAGTTTTTCTCTGTTATTTCTTTAACATGAGGAAGATCCATTAGTGTTTGACTCTAAAGTCAAAACATACTTAAAAGAACATACTGTAGCTTCAGCGTTGCAAAATCAGAGTACTGTTTTAACCCAGATATACTTCTCAACTGATGTTCTCTCACATTGTTTATGAATCGTCTCAAGAAAGTGCATAAATGTCTGTGGAGACTCCTGTAAAACAACTGTTTTGAGTGTCCAAAAAGCCAAGGTTGAAGCATACTGCGATTTCAGTGGATTACAGTCTTAGGTACCTTCTCTGAATATGTAGGGTTGGACTAATAGGTGAGGTCCTCCCCTTTAGTTAGCACACATTAGTCTCTGGACATTAAGATCCTACCCATAATCCCTCAGCAGACCCACCTACTCAGGTGGATATAAGTCCAGGTCTGACAGCAACAAAGACGCTCTACACACTGAGGACGACATGGACAAAGAGCCTCCCTCTCAGGTCTGCTGCTTATTTAGCGCTCCCAGGCATCTTATTTCATGATAAAATCCTGTCTGGTCTCCAGACTCAAGATTAACTTTTCTCTAAGGGAACATGATTGAACTACTTTCATAAACAGGAACCAAGCCATGAAGATGTGTTCATACCTGCCAAGAAAATGTTGATATTGCTACACAGATTTTGTACACCAACAAAGTTGAGTCACCCTAGTAGATTCCTCTAAACCAAACAGAAGCTATTAAAAAAGACATTTCTCAGATGTTTCTCTTTAAATACAGGATCTTCTGAAGTCTTGATTGAAGGAGATCTGGTGTTTCCAAAATCCAGAAATGCTCTCTACTGCTTTAGACAACAACTGTTTCTGGAAGAAAAACTCTAAACTAACATAAGTGGAGGTCCCTTACTTAGTGAGCAGTGAATTCTGGTGAGTGAATGTCCTTCATTCATTGAACATATCTAGATTCATGTAGATCTCATTTTAAATCTTGGGCCTTTTTGTTTACGGCCTATTATGACAGATCAGTGATTGCTGAAGCCTATGTCCACCTTTCACTCCAAAACTTGCATCCACTTTGTGGCCAGATCAACTCTGGCCAACTACCTCCAGGATTGAGAACAAAGATGGATTCCAGAAAAAAAAACACCAACAACCAAAACACTCCCATACAACTACAGCTCAGTCATACACTATGGAAGATCAGCCTTCTCCATCCAGCCCAGGCTGAAGAGTCAACAAGCTTTATGGCTGCTGAAGATGAGGAACAATTAAACTTGTATCATGTGTCTGTAGATGAATAAGCTGATTCTTTGTCTTGTGATGGTGTTCAGTTTTTGAATCTTTGATTGTGTTGGGAAAAATAAAATGAATCAAAATGATCAAAAATTTTGTTGTTTAAATGTGTTATTCCATAAATAATGAACACATTCTTTCCACTTACATGATCTTTGCATGAGCCCTGGTGCTGGTTACCATGGAAACAAAAGTTCTCCTTTAACAGATGGGATGTCATCAGTAATACACAGCTTCTCCTGTAGCCTGCTGAAGGGCAGCCTGGTGTACGCTTGGGACGTCCCACTGGGTCATAGAAGACTGAGTCTCTGGTACAAGCTGTATTTCATTGGTAATGAGACTTGTTAATCACACTTAATCATGAAAATGCAAGCTTTGTTTTAAGTTTGTTTCTATGTAAGTCAGGGTCTGCCTACCTGGAAAGAATGGTTTGTTGTGGCACCTCGCTTTTTGAAGGGTTTTAATGGCTGAGATACTCTAATGGCAAATCATTCATGCCAACCTCCTAGCTACAACATAAAAAAACAATTTAAGTTAGAATTAAGTTATTTGTTCAGCTTTTTAAACTAATAATGCCATAATCATACCTTTGTTGGAGCTCCAGCAGCACTTGCATGTAAAACTTGAAAAAGAAGCTGAGTACTAGAGCCTTATGATACTCTTCCTGTCCACCAGGGCAGTAGGGGCACATATATTTCTTCTTCTAAGAGTTGTGTTCCCACTACCAGAAGTTTCTCATCCCATTTTCTGCACAACAAAAAACCAGTGTTCACTGAGTGGGGTGTATGCAATTTAGCAACACAAAATAATACAGGAAGCTAATCAGATTTTGTTATCATTTAAGTTTTCATTTAATGGTTAATTGTTGGCTTTTCTTTTCTAAGCAATGTATTTGTAAAACAGTGTACAGTCTGTTCTCTCATGTACAATATTTTGGATGTGAATTATGAAGACCCTCGAGATGGCTGTACCTTCCCATCAGCTCTCTTACAGGTGTGTCTGGCTTTTTACCAGAGTTGGCCCCACCCTCCATAAAAAATATCCAGATTTCACACATTTGAGTCATGTCTGAACGTCACCCCTCATGCCAGAATTCACTATGGAGAAGGCTAATTCTCTGCTTGTGCCTGGCTAAATGCTGACACAAACTCCCACTGAAAGCACAGGGATAAGCGATTAGCTTTTCAGAATGAAAACTGAAATTCATATTGTATTTGTACTGTAAAAAAGTGAATTTGTGGTTAAAAATAAAATAGATGGAATTAGCAATGACTAATAGTCTTTTATGGTAAGGTTTTTGTTGAATCTTGAATAGTTTTGTAATATAGGCTTTAGTTTTAGCATTATCTTTAGTCTGCATCATCCATTTTGATTAACATACCGGTCTTGAGTGAGGAAATGTAATAGCCAGAGAGAATCTCATCTGGTCGAGCTGTTTTACCAAAGTCTGTGAAAAACTCTTCACTTAGACAAATCTCTCGAAAGCACCATCTGTATTTAAGACCAATGGAAAAATTAAATTCTAATATTACTTTCTATGTCAAATATATTGGAAACAAAGAAAAGTATTGCAAAAAGGAAGTTATGGGAAATTATGTACAGATAAATTCAAATATATTGGCATTACCATTAGAAACAATGTGTAAGCTGCAATCTACGCTGCTAGAATGCTGCTCAAGTCATATTTGGGGTTGGCACTCAGGATATTTTCCACCAATGGTCTTGAATTTCCAACATAAACAAAGATGTAACATGTAGACAAGTAATTAAACACAAATTTGTCATCAAAATTACTTTTGTCTTGCATGAAATGTTAATTTAACGATACTTCATTAGCTACCAACTTAATATTATTTTTGTGTATAAATATTTCGTCCTTTTTTCCACTTAATTCCTCAAAGTGATTTGTTTTGCTACTCACAGCCATGTTATGATTTTGTTTGCTGGCCAAACACTGTAATGTTTGAACGAGGGCCTGGTAAACCCTGCTTTTCTCTGGCCCGAAGTTCCCGATTCCTTGCAGAAGGATCCTTCAAAACAGACAAACTGCATCCTCCCTACAGTTACACCTAAATAAAACAATGTTGTTAAATTTATGTTAGCTTTAATATTCACTAACTAAGCATATGCAATGGTGATTTTTCCATGATTTACCATTGTTTCTCCATTTGATAGTTCAAGTTCTGGAATACTTCCACCATAGATCACCAAAGGGATGGACAGTTCCCTTCAGATTCATCTTTGGCCCTGTAAAAAGAACAGAAACAGTTTGGATGGATGGATGGATGGATGGATGGATGGATGGATGGATGGCTGGATGGATGGATGGATGGATGCACTTCCTCTTGAAACCAACCTATGGTTGTGTTCCCAACCAACAGAGGTGCATTGGAATATTCAGCTTTCAGCTTGATTAAATCTTTCAGATCTGCTGGGAAATCCACCTGACCTTTTTCAGCCCTGGAAACAAAGTGCGTGGCTTTTTTCTTTCCCATAATCTGTTGGAAAGAAGGGATAAAATGCAAATAAAAAAAATAAAATAAAAAATAGTGGCCTGAAATGTTCACTTTCCTATAGCTACCACAAGAACACACGGTCTTGCTCACCAGTAACTCTGGGGAAAGATCAAATCCTGAGTTGGGTCAAGGGTAAGACATTATCCATGCTGAAAAGTTCTCCAGATATCTACCAATAATACCAGTAGCAGAAGAGTTATCAACCTAGATTTACTCTAATCTCTGTCTACTTATAACTAATAATGAGTTGACTACTGTAATTAGTGATAATGTTAAGAAATTCTAAGAATTTCTGTGTCTAAATATTATCTTACATCAGATTCATTGTTGTGAGAATTGCTGTTTTCCATGCAACATTTTCCATTTCTGTCACCATTTTGGCAAGATATCAGAGTCTGTAAAAATATGAATCATGTCACATAGAGCACATAATTGTTTCCTGCAATCAAACTCTAGTTTATACAAATTTTCATGTACAACTGATTTGTAGATATTTTTGTTTTCTCAGAGTTAACAGTCCTTACATTGCAGAATGTTTTAAATCCATCAATTATCGGTCGATATCCAGTACAACGATACAGGTTCCCTTAGAAGATAGAAAGCAGAATGTTTAAATTCTTGTTTTCTGTATTTGAATTCATAATTCTAAAAATGTAAATTAAATCCATGATTATTTAAATACCTCCCTAGTGTCTTCTAATGTCCTCCATGGTGGGCTGTGGGTTATTTCTAAGTAATGTGTACATGGACATCACCATCCCAGGAGTACAAAACCCACACTGAGACCCATGAGCCTTTGCTATACGCTCCTGGTGAACAACAACATACAAAGTATCTAAATGGTTGTGTTCTGGATTACCCATTCAATACATCCAGTGGTGGGCAGTAACTAAGTATTTTTTACTTGATTACTTAAATACAACTTTCAAGTATCTGTGTATTTGGGAAACATTTTGCATTTACTTCTCTACATTCCAAAGCAATATCATACTTTTTACTCTAACAACATTTCATAAAAACACATTGTTCCTCGTTATTTTGAACTGGAGAAATTGTCACACACTACAAGACGTTGTTTGATATGTGAAGAGCTGATTCTTATCAATGAGCCTGTTAAATTGATTGCAAATCACACTGAACGATTCATTCTGAGAATTCTATTGAGCAGACTGCAGCTGTTCTTGAGTCAACAACTCACTGATTCAAATGATCCCATCAAAGCGAGTCTCCAGTTTATAATTCACAGAATTCACAAGTCTGACTTAAAATGAGCAAAGAACAGGAGATACTTGGAGAAGTTACTTATGCTGAATTGAAGCATTTATTATTGTAAATAAAAATCATATTTAGGTGATAAGTGTCCATTGTTTGTGAACTAAAGCTGCTGTAAAAGGTCTGTTTAGCCTGTATGAAATGTTTGAACGAATCCATGTCCATATTTATGGTTACCATCTAAATGGGGTAGGTTTTATTTAAAAACTAAACATAATGCCCATGCATCTACCCCACTGCCATAGCACTTTCAAATGATGTAAAAGAAGTATGTTTGCATAACATTTTTTTTAAACTCTTTCCCCGATCAGCATTTTTTGGAAAAAAATGCCAGCCAATCCCAGCAATTTTGATGATTTTCGCTTAAAATTTGATGGCCTACAATATATTTTGCTGTATGAATATTTGAATGTGCAATACAGTAAAATAAAGATCAAAGCCTCTACTTTAAACAATAAAATCAGTTTATTCTAGCTTAAAAGCATTCTTTTTTATCAACACTTGAATATAGGGTTGGTTTCATAAAATTTATAATTTTGAGCAAAAGATGAAAATCACATTTTTATCAAAAACTACATCTGGATAATATTCAGTCACGATTATCAAAGCATAAATCCAGTAAATCGCTTCCATCAACACCTCAAAGCTTGCACAGACATATACCACTTCCTGGATCATCATTTTTACTCCCATAATATTATGCAGTTTTCATTTGTATGCTGTCTATTGCTGATGATCGCATTATTTATCATATGCATCTGTTTACATAAGAGATAGCTAGTTTTTCCATCCTGTTCACTTTCAGTGACATTTTTTTTTTTTTTGCAGGAAGATGTATAAAATTGGTATATAAAATTGCCCCAAAAAATAAATTAGTATGTTTTACTTTTAATACTATGGGCTACATTAAAAATAAAGCACTTTTGTACTTTTACTCAAGAGAAATTGAAAAGGGAGTACTTAATAATTTTACTGGAGTAATATTTAATTAGGGGTATCTGTACTTTTACTCAAGTACTTGATTTGTGTACTATGTCCACCTCTGAAAATAGCTTATTTTTGAAAGTTGATTTATAGTTTGTATGTAAAGGAGAATCAGGTACTGAACAGGATGTAGTTTAGTCTTGATGCTTCCAATGCCTCTGACAGTCACCACCGCGCACCAGCAGAGAGAACAAATTGGCTGTAGACATGCAGTTACCGGACCAGTGACTGAAGCACGGGTTAAAGATTATAAAACCACATTTATTGATGACTTTTCATTTAAATGGTCTAGAGATACATCTAGAAATGTGTAGAAACATCTGTATGGTTTGATGTAGAAAACACAGGTAACAAACATTGCTTAGTTTTTTTTTTTTTTCACATCAAGATTTTATGCTGTTAGTTTTGTTATATCAGTGAAAGATAGCACAGTCTCCTGGATAGGGTCATATCTGGACACCATAACAGTACAGGCCCGCATCCCCCTCCACCACAGCCATACTTTTGTGCCTGTCAGACCCACTGAACACAAAAATCACCAAACTTTTTTTTTTTCTTGTAAGATATGTAAGTTACAGAGTCTAAGGAACATGGTGATGGGAAAAAATAAAAAATAAGAATATATGTATATATAGGTGTATATATATATATATATATATATATATATATATATATATATATATATATATATATATATTATATATATATATATATATATATAATATGTAGATGTTTGTGTGTGTGTGTGTGTGTGTATGCAATAAAAATTCAAAAAATGCAAAAGTTTCTTGAGGGAACTTTTGCAAGAGAACAAAAAAGCACTGAAATATAATTTTCTCTGCATAACTTAAATATATTTAAGTAAATATTATAAATATATTCAATTTAAGTATAATAAATATACTTAGCTTTAGCATTATTTTGAGAGCACATGTCATATGGAAATTGCCAAACCTTTCCTTCAAGAGGTAGCCAGTAACATCTCTTCTGGATCAAGCATTCTTCTCCACTATCTTTACATAAAACAACAACAACAACAAAACTGACAACCATTGCTCAAATTTTGCAATAACTATCAAGCCAAACATCATTCAGTGTGTGTACCACATGACAGGATTGGATTGGACATGTGTGATAGATTGGAATACGTGATGTTTCATATATCTTATGTATTTGTGTGGGAGGGAGAATCACCTGATGGACTGTCTAAAGCATAGAAAATCATTTTCATGGCATCCATACATGATTTTGTATGGCATCCAGCTGGACTGTCATGTGCCATGATTCTGACATGCATGTTTAGTCCGCATTTCCTCCCTGGTTAGTACTATTAGAAGACTAGATCACGATCTTCAAAAGGAAAGTTCACCCAAAATTTAAATTGTGTCATCATTTAGTCAAACCTATGAGTTTTTTCTTATAGTTGAACATAAAGAAGATATCTTGAAGAATGCTGGTAATCAAAAGTAGTTGGTCCCCATTGACGTCCATAGTATTTCTTTCCCTACCATGGAAGTCAAATGGGACCAAAATTGTTTGGTTCTTCAAAAATCTTCTTTTGTGTACAACATAAGAAAAAACTTTTAAGGTTTGAAACATTGAGGGTGAGTAAAATGATGACAAAAAAAAATAAAAAAATAAAAATAAATAAATAAATATTTGGATGAACTATCCCTTTAAACATTTTGAAATTTATCTCAGTAGAAGTAATAATAATACCATCTGAATAACAGCTTTCCTTCTTTCATGATATTAGCAAATTAAGTTGAAAACTAATTTCATATTGTATAGTTTTATTTATGAATTAAATCAATATTAATGCTGTAGTGATATATTAATAATATTATGAGCCAAAAAAAAAAACATTACATTAAGACAAAAAAAGTCAGGACTGTACCATTTTCAGATAAGAAAAAAGCTACACATTGATCAAATTAAATATACAGATCATATACAACATAATTTTAAAACCAATATATGTAATTTAAACATACCTTCTTGCCATTAATGTAGAAGACAAGCTCCACTGTTCACAGATACAGATGACATGATGAGTTGAGAAGGATCGCAGTGCTCTGTTACTGAGATGCTCCTGGTTTACTGACCATCAGCTGAATGAGCAACTGACTGGACTTACATCACATGTTACAGGCTTTGCTTTGCCTTTCATGGTTAAAATACAGGAATGCGTAAAGAAGACATGCATGCAGTGGGGTTTTCTCCAATGTTATATATTTGTTTATCCTTCATTCACTCATTTCACTTCTTGCTCTCAGAATCTTAGAATAAATTAGATGTAAAGACAGTCCACAAAAGGTTCACATTTGTTAACCCTTAATAAGTCCTTGGGTCCAGCTTAAACCCATTTGAATTTTCCTTTATTTTTTTAAAAGTGTTCCCTTTATTCTCAGGGGCATGAAATTCTGTAACTTTTCCTAAATAATCTATCTTAGCACACACAAAAAATCTGGACTTGATTCTTGGTTGTTCTAAAGGTGAAAAAAAAAAACTTATATATATATAAAGTTTGAGAAGAAGTTGAAACATGAAGAAAAATGGACTTGAAACTGAACTGAAAATGAAGAAGTCTCTATGGTCCTCTGCTGGATATATGTGGTCATTGTAATTTCTTTCTTTAACTATAAATAACTAAGGATTTTCCTATAATCTGCAGACGGCAGTATTCAATCCCAACACATGGGCCAATATCCAGAAACCTTTTATATTTAATTTAGGTCATAATTTAAGGGATTTTTTTTCATAAAAATAAATTTTCATAAAGCCAATTCATGGCATAGTTAAGTATTTGTGCAGTAAACAGGTAAAAAAAAAAACTCACCAAATATCACAAAAAACCCCAGTCTTAAGTGTCAATTTTTCGAAATTGAGATGTATACGCATCTGAAAGCTGAATAAATAAGCTTTCCATAGATGTTTGATTTATTAGGATCAGACAATATTTGATCGAGATACAACTATTTGGAAATCTGGAATCTGAGGGTGCAAAAAAATCAAAATACTGAGAAAATCTACTTTGAGGTTTTCCAAATGAATTCTTAGCAATGCATATTACTAAAAAAAATTAAGTTTTGATATATTTACGGTAGGAAATTTTACAAAATATATTCATGGAACATGATCTTTACTTAATATCCTAATGATTTTTGGCATCATACAATGTTTTTTTTTTTTTTTTGGCTATTGTAAAAATATACTCAAAGTCTACTTTAAGACTGCTTTTTGTGGTCCATGGTCACATTATATAGTTTGTTATACATATATATATATGTATATATACAGTAAGGTCAAAAGTTTGGAAACATTACTTTTTATGTTTTTTGAAAGAAGTCTCTTCTGTCTCATAAGCTCATTGCATTGATTTGATCAAAAATACAGAAAAAAAGTAATATTGTGAAATATTATTACAACTTAAAATAATAGTTTTCTATTTGAATATACTTTAAAAATAATTTATTCTGTGATGCAAAGCTGAATTTCCAAGCATCATTACTCCAGCCTTCAGTGTCACATGTAACATCCAGTCTATCACATGATCATTTAGAAATCATTCTAATATTCTGATTTATTATGAGTGTTGGAAACAGTTCTGCTGTCTAATATATTTGATGAATAAAAGGTTAAAAGAACTGCATTTATATAAAAAAAAAAAAATTCTAATAATATATATTCTTTTACTATCACTTTTTATCAATTTAACACATCATTGCTGAATAAAAGTATTGATTTTATTTTAAAAAAAAGAAAGAAAAAAAAATTACTGACCCCAAATTACTGACCAGTAGTGTATATTGTTATTACAAAATATTTATATTTAAAAAAAAATAGCTTCTTTTTTTTTTTTACTTTTATTCATCAAAGTATCCTAAAAAAGTATCACATATTAAGCAGCAGAACTGTTTCCAACTTTGATAATGAATCATCATATTAGAATGATTTCTAAAGGATCATGTGATAATGATCCTAAAAATTCAGCTTTTGCATCACATGAAATAAATGATAATTTAAAAGTATAATAAGTTTAAAAACAATTATGATAATTTAAAGTATAATAAGTTTAAAAACAATTATTTTAAGTTGTAATAATATATCACAATTTACATTTTTTTCTGTATTTTTGATCAAATAAATGCAGGCTTGATGAGCAAAGAAACTTCTTTCAAAAACATTAAAATAGTAATTGATATATATATATATATATATATATATATATATATATATATATATATTATAAGCCTTGTCTTCAGCATCCATACACTTGTTGATCCTCAGGATGTCAATGTTGGACATTCCCTGCCTCTGTCCAATTTCCACCTCCTATCAGGAATGGGAGTGATGGTTTCAGCCCGGGCTGGATGGAGAAAGCTGTTCTTTCATAATGCATGATGGAGCGTAGTCATATGGAGTGTTTTGGTTGTTGGTGTTTTGTTTCTGGAAGTTGTAGGCCATATCAGGAGAGAATGCTTGCCACCAGTTCTGCCAAGAGAAGAGAAGCACCTGAGAGGGAGAGAGGAAGTAAAGAGTTAATTATAATTTATTTATTTAAATAAGGACTGATAAATGTTTCTTGTTAATATTGTATGATTGTTCTCACCCATCTTTGTTCTCAATACTGATGTAGTCAGCTTGAGTTGATCTGGCCACAAAGTGGATACAGGTTTTGGAGTGAAAGGTGGACATGGATCTGAATCACTGATCTGTCAAGCTGAACTGAAAGGGGTCAAATGTTTAAAATTTGAGAAACATTCATAATTTAAGGGAGTAACTAGACCGGATCTTACCATGAGAGGAGATGCCAGTGAGACACCAAACAGCAGCAGCAGAATGGGTGTCCATGTTGTCTCAGTGTGTAGAAATGTTCAGGATGTTCTTGTACTGAGCTTTGATGTCTGTGAGCTATATAAGGTAGGAGTCGCTGTTAGAAATTGCTGTAGATTTAACAGCACACTACGTTAAAACCTATAGTACAATACACATTTATCCATTACAGTAAACTACTGTAATTTATATCGCATTTTGAGTAATTTTGACTTGGTGGGAATATTTTGCACTATATTTTAGTGTTGTTGAACCTTGCTGTAACCTGACTGTATCACACACACAATAATACAGGATTGCTGTAAATAGCGCCCACCTGACGCCACATCATCAGACAACACTGCTTCTGCTGCCCTGAGAGAGAAGCAGAACGAGGATTATGCAAGTTTGGTAGTTATTTTGATTATTATATGCTTTTATGCCACCGAAATGATTTTAGTGTGGTATGAAACCACAAGTTTAGCCAGTGAACATTATAATCTCCTCTCAAAGCTGTAGTCAAAACTCCTCAGTTCCCTTTCAGTTGGTCACTCAGAGTCATGTCGTGACTGGACAATTGGGATCTTGTTAGAGAGACCAATCTACTTTGAGTGTAAACTAAACGAGCAGATGCACATTGGCATGTAATTATTGCATCCAGCTGCCGCTGATCGACAGTGAGCATAAAAAGGCAGCCGGTGCAGTGTTAATTTCATCAATGAAGATGAGGATGAATAATATTCGTTAACAAACATTTTTTTCTGTGACGGAGACGACGTTGACAAGCTAAAACTATATATGATGATAAAAACTATGACAAAATGTATGCCGCAAATTCTTTAATAAGAAGAGACGGGACTATAATGTTATTTGAGGACTACCAGACATTCCAAAATATATCCTATAAGTTACTGTCTTGTCCTTCAAAATGTGCATCCCTGTCATTGGATTGCAATCGGGATAAGGGACGTTGCATATCTAGTCTCAGTATGGCAGCCCTGAGTGGATGGATAGACTACCAAAACGCAACTAGAGATCTGAAACAATGGCCTCATCACCCAATGGGGTAAGGTGACCAGATGTCCCATTTTTTTTTCCCCAGGAGTCACAATTTGTCATTTAACTTAAAGGAATCGCAGAATCAGCTGATAGAAGTGCTTCTCTCAGCACAAGATACACTAATTCAGTTCTCATATGGGGGAGGGGGGTAAGATGAGCCAGATTTTTTACATGTTTTGCAATCTTTGCATGAAAAATTAGAAGTCAAACAAAAATATCAACCTTATTTCAGGATGTCTCCTGTCAACTGAAATAATAACAATGCCTTAATAACAAGGGCTTTGAAAATGTTGCTTCTCAAAAAGAGTGCTCTTGTGGCTCCAACTTGCCCCAGCTGAGGGTGTAGTTAATCAGTGCTAATGTGGTAAACTGAGCCATGTGGGGGTAAACTGACCCACTGACTTTTTTTTTTTTTGTTTAAACTTGAACATAGTTTAAATATTCACACTTTTCTAAAATGTATTTTTAAATGTAACTTAGCACAACATAACTGTTTATGTAAACAACATCAAAACAACCAAATCTGTACTGCATTTCAACAACTATTCAACATTCCACCCATCAAGGTTGCAGGAAAATATGAAGTGTTGCTCCCTTCTTGCAGTTCCCAAGCCTTTTGAGGCTCAGTCTTCGCACATCACTTTGTGGGAATAAAGCCACATCATTTTCCTTGAAGACATAAGTGGTTTCTCATTGACAGTGCTCCCGATTCTTCTGAGAAATCTTGCACTCACTTCATTGTCCTCTAGTTTCTTAACCATGCCAATGTAAAGATAGCTCATGCGCTTGGTGTTGAACTTCACTATAATGTCACCAACAAACATATCTGAGATGTTGCTACTATCATCCTTTGAGCTCTCATACTCAGAAATGTCAGCAAGTGGGATGGGAACATTACTCTCATCAAAGCTGCTGTACACTCTGATTTTCTTCTTGGTTTGTTTTTCTTGAGCTTTACTTTATCTTGATGTTGCTTTTCTTTTCCCCTGCTGTTTATTTTTTCTTTCTTTCATGAGCCATTTCAATTGCTTGGTTTTCAGGGTATCAGTTAGGATTCTTGACTTTCGCACTGTCTCTTTTTTGTGTTCATACTTTTGGGTAGGGGTAGAATTTCACATATGTAGTGTGGCTGGGATCCAAATCTGTCTCCACTTGGTGAAAGCACATCCATGTGTGGAGGCATGGTGAGCAGCTCAGCAGTAATGCTGGTTGAAGCAATTGGTGGATCATCTGCAGCCGCAGGCTGTAGCTCAGGGGCTGACCTGTCTGTTACCATGGATGGCTCAAACTCCTGATCAGAGAAAATATCTCTGTTGTAAGGGGAAATCCCTGAGGACCTGAATCCAAAGTTATATACCGTGGTGTCATCGCTGACATGAAAGCCTCATTCACACATCCAGGGATCTGGTATATGGTGGCTGTTTTGCCTGTGTTTGATCTCATCCAACCATCAAGAGCTTTGTTATAGTAGGTCTTAAATGGACCCTTAAATGCTCTTGCCCAGAGGCTGTAAGAGATGGGACGTGTGGGGTGGAAGGGGTGAACAGAACAATACCCTTTTCTTTGCTATATCCACTCCCTCAGTGAAATGTGGCTTCCATGGTTATCAAGGTTAAGCAACATGGGATGGTCAGAGGAGCAGTTGGTGTGCTGAACTAGATGTTCAAGGAAGTCAGCAAAGGTGTCTTCATTTATCCAGCCAGATCTGGTGGATGTACCAACTGATCCTTGAGGTGCTCCTGTGATGAAATGTTCTTTATATCTAACTCCGTGGGAAGATAAACATAAGAGGGACTGCATACTTACCACTTTAACATGTGCTTCTCTCCACCACAGATAAATTTAAATGATGGCTGCTTCCTGGATTTGTGGTCACATGGCTAAAACTCTGTAGGGTTGCCGAGATACAGGGGGTGGGTCAATTTACCCACTGGCTCACTTTTGCCCCTCTCTCCCCTACAGGCATGCATGATCAGTTCTCAGGGCTCAAATACACACACAACAGTCCAAATGTCTATCGGGTGTAGAGTATCTCACGCGTAAAAACAGTTGGTTATCGATTAAGTGAACTTAAACAGGTGGGGGAAAACTGAAGCGTGTGTCAGTATTACATGCATGCCTTCCATCTTAAAGGGACAGTATTCCTAATTTAGTAAATGACGGACATACAGCCAAGTATGGTGACCGATCGAAATTAGTGCTCTGCATTTAACCCATCCAAAATGCACACACACAGCAGTGAACACACACACACCCCATGAACACACACTCGTATCAGTGGGCAGCCATTTATGCTGCAGCAACAGGAGGTAGTTGGGGGTTTGGTGCCAAGGCACCTCAGTCATGGTATTGAGGGTGGAGAGAGTGCTGTACATTCACTCCCCCACCTACACATTCCTGCTGGCCGAGACTCGAACTCAGCAACCTTTGGATTACGAGTCAGACTCTCTAACCATTGGGTCACTACTTCCCAAGTACCTATCTGTGTCATTGAGTGAGGACCTGGCGGCAGCAGGGTGACTACTTCGTGGTAGCATGGGCTAACTGAGGATTACAATGGTGGCAAACCCCTCAGGGAACCAACCCAGGGGACTATCACTCTTCTTGCCCTTCACAACCAGTTTAGCTGCCAAAGGAATGCACTGGGCCCCTCTTCAAAAAAAGCATACCAGCGGTATCCTTGGAGCTCCCCTGACGCACTGAATTTCGATCACTGCATTGGAGGAGAGCTCTCTGAGGAAAGATTTGGCTGTGCTGCTGCTCTCGGGATGGTGGCAATGTCTGAATCAGATCCAGAGATGTCAGCAATGCTTTTCGGGTTGCCGAGAGGGTAGGGCTCAAATGGAAACCTCCACCGCATCCCAAGACTTGGAGGTTGGACAAGTGGTTCCTCGTGATGGCTTGTGCTGGTTCTAAGCACCACGCCTCAGTGCCTTTCTTCCTGGAGGTGCATGAGGAGCTCTACTAGGTCATGGGACGGCATCTTTTTACTGCCAGAAACCGATCTGCTGGTTCCTCCTCCCTCCACCACTCTCGATGGTGGTTCAGCCAGGGGGGGGTATACAAGGGTCCCCTCAGTGGAGTGGTCGGGTTCGATGCAGTTGTGTCCTTACCACCTCCACCAGGCAGGGCAAAACCATACCATCACCTTTGTCTGTAGGTGCATTGTCTGGTCTCGTCCAACGATGCTTATATGCCCTGTGGAGAAACTGCCTCACCTTACACACACTACAAGCGTTACTGCAAGTTCATCAGGCCAAGGCACTGAAGGACCTGCACAAGGGTGGTCACGCACCTGGAAATTCTGAAAGAGCTCCAAAGCCGCTACTGACCTTGCACTCCGAAGCGATGTAGGTCATCAGCGAGTTCTCTGGGTTGTCGATGTCCACACTTGTGGTCCAGGAGCACCATCTCTGGCTGTGTCTGGTTGATATGAGGGACGCTGACAAAGTGCTGCCATACTTAATGCCCCTGTGTCCCAGACCGGAATCTTCGGCAACGCAGGTGAGAGCCTGACCCAGCAGCTCGGCCGCACAGAAGCAGACTGAGGCGATTCGTCACACCCCTGCCACGCAGGTAGCTGCTGCCTCCACCGTCCACCCGCCACAGTGCCCCTAGCCTGCTTACGCCAAGGGTGGCCACGGATCCGCCCTAGTGCCGATCCCACAGCAGCCTCAAGCAAGCGGGTGCTGTGGGAACTTGGCATAGCATGCCGCCCCACCGGCTCCTGGCCCATGTCAAACCTGGCAGGTGAGCGAAGAGCAAGAGGATCCAGGATGGGTGACCCAGAGAGGGAGGAAGCTGTTTTATGGGTGATGGGTGAAAGCACAGTGACAGTTCAAACATATATTTGGACCTAACTGTAGCTCACCATTAGCAAAAAGAACTTACAATATAATTTGGTGATTGAGAAGCGTAAGGATTGTGACTAACAGCTTCGATGAGTGACTGATAGCAGACATGAATTTAAAAGCCTGATAGTGTTTCACATTTTCCGCTGTGAAAATATTAACACTTTTACAACATAGTAGGATGATCAAAACAACCACAAAGCGTTTACATGATATTTGTTGCACATTATTAACGATATAGCATGCATCATTAAAGGAATGTTGTTTACGCTAATCGTCACAGAAGGTTAATTTTAAACTATATGTCAATAATTTTATGAATTTGGGGCTAAGTTTTTAAAGGGACAGTACTGACGGTATAGGGAACTCAGCATCATCAACTGCAAAATAAACAGAGTTTTGTGCATATACTCCGGATCAAGCGTGATTGGAACCCTTTTAAAGGCGCTTATTAGGTCTTTTTGGCAATGCTAAAAGCTTCAAGCTTTTCTCAAACGAATTGTTTAAAAAATATGACTTTCGGTTTACTTTATTTTTTACCAACACATTTCAGAAATTCAACACAATCAAAGAAAAAAACAGTTTTCTCTAAATTTAAACCATCGATATTGTGCATTGGTTTGTGAAATGTGTCATCTTTCATCCATAAATTGTTGATTCTCAGGATGTCGTGTTGGCATTCCCTCCTGGCCAATTTCCACTCTCCACAGGAATGGGGTGATGGTTTCCAGCGGGGCTGGATGGAAACTGTTCTTTCAAATCATGATGGAGCCTAGTCATAGGTGTTTTGGTTGTTGGTGTTTTGTTTCTGGAAGTTGTGGCCATATCGGAGAGATGTTCTCCCAGTTAATCTTGGCTACTGGTCCGATCTCCTGGTTTTGCTGTGGTAGAAGCCCAGGGCATGATTGAGCTCTGAGCGATGCCGTTATACACCAGCCTTCCTGCAAGGGAGACCACCTTTCCACCAGTTCTGCCAAGGAAGAAGGCACCTGAGAGGGAAGGGAAGTAAAGGGTTATTTATTTATTTAAATAGGGACTGATAAATGTTTTCTTGTTAATAGTATTGTTTCACCCATCTTTGTTCTCAATACTGATGTAGTGTTGGTTGATCTGACCGGCGGGAACGGGGTTTTGGGTGAAAAGTGGACATGGCGTTGAATCAAGTCTGTCATTTGGCTGCAAACCGGCCGATTTAAAAGGATCACAGAATCTGATATGTTCAATGGCAGGGAAGGACATTCACTACAGAATTATCTCATATGTGGGGACCTCCACTTTTTTTAAGTTTTTTTTTCCAGAAACAGTTGTTGTTAAAGCAGTAGAAATTTCTGGTTTGGGAAAACACCAGATCTCCTTCAATCAAGCTTCAGAAGATCCTTATTTAAGAAAACATCGTGAAATAATAATAATAATAATAATCATTTATACATCTTGACTGCATTTTACTTTTCCAAACACACTGATGAATTTACAAAGTTTACAAGGTTGCCTAACCATTTTTTGGACTCAAATCCTTGTAGTGATGTCCAGGGTTCGGCTCTGACACAAACCTCCTTCAAACCTTTCCTCTGGGGGCAGAAACGAGGTTAAAATGCTTATTTGTGGAAATTCATAATTTGGGAAGAAGGGCGGATCTTACCATGAGGGGGGCGCCTGTGGGCCCAAACAGCAGCAGCAGAATGGAGGGGCTCTTGTGTCCATTTTGTTTCATTGTGAGATGTTCAGGATGCTCCTGTGCGAGCTTTGGTGTCTTGTGCTGTCAGACCTGGACTTTATATTCACCTGGTAGGAGGTCTGGAGGAATGGGTAGGGTTTAACATCAAGAGTCTAAAATGTTTTACCTTCAGGGGGAAACTCAGACCTCACCTGTTGAGCCAAAACTTTGCAGAATAAGATAAAATACCGGTTTGTTTAACGTCCACTAAATGGACTTTACTAAGTGCCCAAAACAGTGGGGGGAGAAGGGTCATTAGTAATCTACGTTTACTAGTGGCGGTTCATCAAAAAAAATAATAATAATAATAATATAATAATAATAATAATAATTATAATAATAATAAAATAATAATAGCTAATCAGCAGAAAAAAAAATACACTTTAGATGAAAGTTCGTTCAAAATTAAAACGATAAAATGAACACAACTACTTATAATTCTTAAATATTGGGAAAAAATGTCATAATAATAAGGCCATTTACGTGCACTCTGCTTATTTATTGATAAAATGGCTTTGATACTGAAAAACAACATGGCTTTCAAATGTACAATGAAACCACCGCTCATTAGAAAAACATTATCTAATCTTGTATCAAAGGGGTTACTCCCCAAAAATGAAAATTTTGTCATTAATCATTTACCCATGGTTAAACTTTTAAAAGCTTTTGTTAGTCTTGAACACAATTTAAGATTTTTAGATGAAAACCAGAGGCTTGAGACTGTCCATAGACTGGAAATAAATAAATGTAAGGTCCAGGAAAGGTATGAAAGGATGTAGAATAGTTCATCTGCCATCAGTGTTTTCAAGCGTAGGTTATGAGCGACAAGAATACTTTTGTACATGAAAGAAAAAAAATAATGACTTTATTCAAAATTCCTCTCCTCTGTGTTCTCTCAGCTTTCCCATTTTGGCAATTCTGGCATATGGGCGGTCCTTTCTGTGCCAGCAGCTGTGCCCGATCATGTTTAATTCAAATCAAAGGTAAATACCGTAAAAGCTATCCTTGTATGTTTTATGGTTTCATATTTCCTGGACCGAACTGTTATTTATTTGGGTCTTTGGACAGTCTCTGGTTTTCATCAAAATCCTTAATGTGTTCGAAGGCGAACAAAGCTTTAGGGTTTGGAATGATATGGGGAAAATAAACATTTTCATTTTTGGGTGGGAACCGTTAACTACTAAACAATCTACTGAGGTGCTCATTCAAATGTGCGTTACTGGTCAAGAAGGGGTACAGTTAACAATGGGCCTAAGTTTGTTTTAAATTTAATTTTAAAAGTTGTGTTTGTTTAGTCCAGATAATATTTTTTCTTGATGCAACAAAACAATTGTTTTTAATTCCTATTATGTACCTAAAATTTGACAGTTAAAAAATTATCTTTCCTTAAAGTCGGTAAGTCCTAAACTATAGTGTAAAAGCAACAAAGAAAATGCCAGAATAAAAAAAAAAAACATTGTTTCCAGTCCCACAAGGCGGGGCTCTGATGCTCTGGTCTCTTTCGTGGTAGGGCTGGAAGAGACCAATAAGGATTGGGGTCCTTCCATTGTTGGCTTTCCTGGAGCAGTGTAAGGGCGTAAGAGGAGGGGAGAGGGGCAGACTTTAAACCTTTGTATTTTAACTGCTTGAATATGTTTCTGTCGCAGCTAACAAAAATAAAATTTGTCCTTGTCCAAAATATGTTTTTGACCAAATGTACCCCAAAAGAACTTACATATAATTTGGTGTTGAAGGGTGCGTTTTTAAAAAAACGTGAGTGACTGATAAGACATGATTTTAAAGCCCGATGGTGTTTCACATTTTCCACTTTGAAAATATCTTTTACAACATAGTAGGATGATCCAAACAAATGTTTACCTGATATTTTTGCACATTATTAACGATATAGCATGCATCAGAAAATGTTGTTTATGTGTTCCCAAGAAGGTTAATTTTAAATATATGTCAATAATTTTTTGAATTTGGGCTACGTTTTTTTGGGGACAGATCACTGACTGAGTATAAGGGAACATTAGCATCATCAACTGTGAAAATAAACAAGGGTTTGTGCTTATATACTCCAGGTATCAAGCAGTGATTGGAATCCTTTTTGAATGCTGCATTGGTTTTTAAAGAAAATTAAAAAAGCTTTAATTTCTCCTCAAATAAAAACACCTTAATGCTGAAATCAACATTTTCCCAAACTTGACATTGAATTATAAAGAAAATATAGTTTGTCTTGCAGTTTACTTTATTTTTCCCAAAACACATTTCAGAAATTACAATCAAAAGAAAAAAAACTTACCCAGTTTTCATCTAAATATTAACCTTGATATTGTGCATTGGTTGTTGAAATGTCATCTTCAACATCCATACAGCTTGTTGATTCTCAGGATGTCAATGTTGGACATTCCCCCTCTTCCAATTTTACTCTTATGGGAATGGGGTGTGGTTTCCACCGGGCTGGATGGAGAAACTGTTCTTTCATAATGCGGGGCCGTAGTCATATGGAGTGTTTGGTTGTTGGTGTTTTGTTTCTGGAAGTTGTAGGCCATATCAGGAGAATGTTCTCCCAGTTAATCTTGGCTACTGGTCCCATTCCTCCTTTTCTTTGTGGTAGAACAGGGCATGTTGAGCTCATGCTGACGTCCGTTATACACACGCCTTCCTGCTGGGAGCCACCCTTGCCACCAGTTCTGCCAAGAGAAACCTGAGGAGAGAGGAAGTAAAGAGGATTTATTTATTTATTTAAATGGACTGATAAATATTTCTTGTTAATATTGTATGATTGTTCTCACCCATCTTTGTTTCAATACTGATGTAGTCAGCAGGTTGATCTAAGCAGGCGTGTGAAGGCCACCCGAAAGTGAACCTTCCGAACCCTCCCCCTGTTTCGTGATTTGGACTGTTCCCAAAACTTTCCGCGGGTGAGAACTAAACAGTTAAGAGGCTGGATGTTGGATGTGTTTATAGTCAATATTTCATAGTTAAATTGTTAGAAATTGGCCCTTTAAAGGATTGTGTGGATATATGTGGGTGCAACTTGTAAATACATTTACATAATTCATTGTGTGATAAGTTCCACGGGAGATTTGCCTCCCGGGCATTCCCCCTAAATGTTTACATTGTTTGTTTATTATATTTACATTTTCTTGTAGAAAATATTATAATTCTCCTGTTGTTTTTTTGTTTATAGAATATTTAATTTTTGCATATTTGGCTATAATCGTGGAGCTTGAAGGCATCTCAGGGAATTTATGTTAGGGCTTGTTCACGGCCCGAGTTAAAACGGATAGGCCACGGGCATTAGTCGATATTTAATGAACTTTGGTCTTTGTATCTATATTATATTTAGATAATTTACAATGCTGTTACTATGAGTATTCAAGTACTGCTATAAAGCTCTGTTAATGTGTTTTATTAATTTATTCATATTTGTATACTGTTTTATATTTACAGAACCACACACATCTTTGCACAATAAATCATCCGAAGTACATTCCTGGTGTGAGACCTAATGTTCTGACGGACCACCTGTAGCCATTCAAGTGAATCCGAACCTGAGTTAGGCGTAAAGTCGTAGTTTTCATGGTCCTTGAGCGGATGTGTGGATTACTTACAGACATGTCTCAACCAGAAGAGAAGCCCTGCTGTGCGGCCAAGGAGGCGAGTTAACCCTCCAGCCTACTTAGAAGACTTTGAGCTCAGTGGACCTGGGTCTCATCAGCAGCAATCCGGTTGACTACCTGCCAGGGAGTACTGAGAATGAACCAGCAAGTGCTCTGGGTCATTCAGATCCACTTCACCAGTGAGCCAAGCATCAGATATTCAGTGGATACTGACTGACCAATGGGACTGCACTTCTGAAAAGCTGAGAGAGGGAGAATGCAGCATTGCAAGGCAAGTGAAACAGCTGCCAGGAGCTTACAGCCATGTTGGGAGATGAGAAGAGGAGCAGCCTTGCAGCGACAATCCAGCCAGCTCCCTGAGATCATTTCCAGCATTCAAGAGATCGTCCAACAGAATGCTGCATTATGGCATGAGCTTAAGCTTGAAATCGAGCAGAGATCTCCACCCAGTGGTCACTCCACAGACCATCCTGCCTCTCACTCTCCAGCAGTTAACTTTCAGACTCCACAGCCATACCCAATCCCAGCTCCACGCTCCAGGTTCACCATCTGCCACTAAGAACTGCCACACCCAGCTGTGTCCGGAGGAAGCTCAGAGCTGACTGAAGATCTGGAGAAACATGAACATTCTTCCTCCCCTCATGGAGACCCACCTTTACAGCACATTATAGTGACTCAGCTCAGTTCAGGTATCCCAACACTTCCCATATTCCCAGCCACCTCAGCTGCCTGAGTCCAGTGGTCTCATCACAGGAAGGAGGGAGGCCAGCCCAGCAGAATACAGCTCAGATCATTTCTTACCCTCATCTACCCAAGAGAAAATCTACAGGGTCCAGCCCCTACCATCCCCTGCCTACGTCTTCTGATCCTAGGGGTTTTCAAGACTGAGAATTGCTTTAGAGAACATCCTGCCTGGCGATGCCACAGAGCGTTTCAAATTTCAAATCCTCACAGACCATCTGAGAACTGGAGGCCCTCCTGTGGCAGACTCTTACAGCAATTCAGATTTCCCTTCACCAACACCATGAAAGCTCTGGATAAGATGTATGGTCAACCCTGTAGCCCTGCAGCAATGGCTGAGCTGATGGATGGAGCTACTACGCAGTGGAGTTAAAGGCCTTCAGGATGTTGGGACTGCAGGTGCTCAGCTCAGTATGTTGCAGCAGCTTGGCCACAAAGGTACTGTAGAGCTGGAATGTGGATCACATGTGTCTCGACTCCTAGGTAAACTGCCACTGACCTCAGATCAAGTTTCAAACGGTACACCACCCTTTGCAAGTCTCTATTCCCACTTTGCTGGACTTAGCTGATTGGTTGGAATCTGAGCTTCAGTACAGGAGAAGACAATAGCAGTCACTTGTTATACAAGGCAAGAATCTTCAGTCGCTGAGCAGAGGTGAGAGAAGAGAGTCTAACAGCAGAACCAACCACCATTCTACTGGGAACCGACAAGTCATTCCACATCAATGGTGGTCAGCCCGTCTAAACCAGCTTCAGTCAGAGAAGAGAAGGTGAGAGCTTGTGCCATACTGTGACAATAATAAACACTATCTGAATGGCTGTGACAACTTCAAGCTTCTTAGCAAAGACCTGAAGATAGACTGGATAAAGACAAAGAACCGATGCTGGCGTTGTGGTGCGTTGGACATCAAGCAGCTAACTGCACACCTAAAGACTTTCTGCCCAACCTGCAACAAGAAGCACCTTATGGTACACATGATGTCAATGACCAGGTCAAACCATCTCAGCCAAGTGCAGCCCCTTCCAGTGCAGTTTTATATGTTGACGACAACCTCAGGTAAAGTACTGCTCAAAGTGACAGGTTCTGATCAGAATGGCAATGTGGCAATGGCTACGCCATTAGATGATGGATCAAAGCGGGACCATCATTGCATGATGCAGTGCAGAAATTAAGACTTGTGGGGAGCCAGAGGGACCTTGTACTGTACAGTGAGACAGGATACCCAGGTCATTCCGCAGAGGCAGTGACTTTTACTGTGTCCCAAACTAGTTAACAAGAAGCTTACAAGATCGTAATGCCTTCAGCCAAAGCACTTTCGGTCTGGCAGAACTACACACCCAGTTAGTGTCCTGCAGCAGAAATTTAAGCATCTTGCAGGGTTACCTCTACAACACTGGACAAGGTGCATCCTGTTCTTCTCATTGGCTCTGATTGCCCCCACCTCCTCACACCCATAGAACCAGTCCACTGGGGCCCCTGGTGGGCAGCAGCAGAAATCGTCTGGGATGGACACTGCAGGGTCCAACTGAAGAATTGAGCAGTCATCTTTCCCCTGATCAATGTCTTCTTCACTGCCTGCGACCTGTCAGTGACCTTTATGCAAATGTGGAGAGACATGGCAAATGGATGTTCTACCTACCAGGTGAAAGGTGATCACCAGGTCCGCCAAGACAAGAGTCCATTCAGCGTCTGCAAAGAAACACAGTGAGAGTGGATGTTAATGGGTGTCAGCGATCAGCTACTCCTCTGCTCCGTGTCAAGAACATGCCTCGCCTCTGTGCACCAAGGAAGCTGTCCGCCACAGTTGAAGGAGAACGGCTGACAAGGGACCTGTTCTAGCTCACAGCATACCAAGGGGAGCTGGCAGCTGTGTGCAAGCTGGGTATGTTGTCAAACTAGTCAGGCAGCAGTGGAGAACAAGGAAGCCTGGTCATCCGCACACATTGGTGCAGCATAATGGGAAGAACTGGGTGGTCTTAACTGTTCATCTCATATCAGGGCACAACCTGAATGAGCTACTGTTACCTGGTCCAACACTTGGTCCATCTCTCTGGCAGTCCTTCTGCGTTTCGGGAGCACTCTGTTGCCATCCAGTAGTGACATCAGCGGCATGTTCCATCAGATGCAGCCTCTTGCCACAGATAAACCTCTGCTGAGATACATCTGGAGAGAGCATGCAAGAGACAGAATCCCAGATGTCTATGAATGGCAGGTACTACTGCCTTTCGGGACTCACTTGCAGTCCGTGCTGTGCCTCGTTGCTTTACAGAAAGCGCGTTCTTGATCACAGCCAGCCTGGAGAGGACACACAAGTTTCAGTGGAGAGTCATTCTATGTGGACAATTGCCTCCAGAGCTTAAACTTCCGTGACATGGCCAAGAATCTTGAGACAAACTCTGTAGCCTTCCTAGCATCTGGTGGCTTTGAGTTACGACAGTGGGCTAGCAATGACCCATCAGTTATCAGCCATCTGCCAGCTGACATTCAGTCTCAGAGTAGCATCCTCTGGCTCAGCGAAGGCCACCAAGAAGCTCAGGAATCAACACTTGGCCTGCACTGGAATTGCCAATCAGATACCCTCTCTTACAAGCAGCCTTAAACCAGACGGTGAAGTGCCCACAATGCGAAGCATCTACCAGATCCTTGCCAGCCAGTATGATCCCGGCTTATATTGTACCCTTCACCACTCGAGCCAAGGTGATGTGCAGAGGTTGTGGGACAAACAAAGGGAGTGGGATGACCCAAGGCTGCCAGAGGACCCTATACACTCTCTGGAAACAGTGGGAGAGTGGTGGAAGATTTGCAGAATATCAGTTTGCCCAGATGTTACTGCAGCAAGGAACTAGACTGCTCCTAGTAGTATGTAGGCAACTTCACATCTTTTGTGATGCCTCAGAGAGGCATATGGATCTGTGGCTTCGAGAACAGAGAAACCCTCAAGGTAAAGTGGAGGTGGCCTTTGTACAGCTAGGTCTCGTGTTGCTCCCAGAAACAGCAGAGCATCCCTGTCTGAGCTGTGTGCAGCACTCACAGGTGCACAGCTTGCTAAAGTCCTGAAGAGCAGAGCTAGCGTTACCACTCAGGATGTCACACTGTGGTCTGAGTTCTACCACAGTGCTAATTTGGCTTTATCAGATTCCTGTCGCTTTAAGGTGTTTGTGGGGACCAGAGTGGCAGAGTACGGGACTTAACTGAATCTGACACCTGGCGTTACATTGCAGTCATCCGACAACCCAGCAGATGCAATTACAAGAGGAAAGTCTCCCTCGATCTCAGCAAAGAGCAGCAGATGGAACCAAGGCCAGCATTCCTCAGACAAAGACCAGACAGCTGGCCAGAGTGCCTCCATTAGCTCACATAAGTCAAGGCGGTGAGCTGAAAGGATCAACTTTCTGTGGACTGTTAGCTTCTGCTCTGTCACTGCCAGATCCCCATCCAATGTGCACATTCACAGACTACTTAAAAGCTCTTATAAAACCATCAGCAGAAAGCTCTCCCTCCATTGCAACTGCAGAAGACTATATAGAAGCTGAACTCACAGCCCTCCGACAGATCCAGGCAGAATCATTCCCAGGCGAGATATTGCACTTGAAATCTGGTAAACCTCTACCAAGCAATGTCACTGCTTTGCTACCCCAGAACTAGATATCAGAACCAATCTCATTGGGTTGGTAGCCTCCGACAAATCAATCAACTAGATGAGGATACCATACATCCCATTGTCCTTGACCCACATCACCAGCTCACCAAACTAATTATCAAAGACTATGATGACTGTTTGCATCACCCCTGGACCAGAGGGGTGTTTTGAGACTCAGGAGGAAATACTGGGTATTAAGAGGACGAGCAGCAGTCAAACATCACCAACGCCAATGCACTGAATGCCAAAATGCGGGCTAACCGCATCCCCAGGATGGAGACCTCCCACCTGCCAGGTTAAGAATTCACCAAGCCAGTTTTCTATTCAACAGGTATAGATTGCTTTGGTCCCTATCTCATTAAGTTTGGGCCTTGAAATGAGAAGCGTTGGGGATCATCTTCAAGGTAGTGACCACCGATTGCAGTGCATATTGATCTCCTCCAAGTATGGACAGTGACTCATTCCTGATGGCCCATGCATGCTTCATTGCTCGGCGAGGGAAACCCTTGAAATCCTGTCAGATCAGAGACAAATTTCAAGGTGGTGAAAGGAACTTGGATGCCTACACTGCCTCTTCAACACAGAGCTCAGCTCAACTGGCAAACCAGCAAATTAAGTTTACATTCAATCCACCCTAATGCCCACATTTTGGTGGATGCTGGGAGGCGAAGTTCGGTCCTTGAAAACAGCCCTGCAAGTGACACTTTCGAACAACGGTCACTGAAGAAGTATTGAGGACTGTTCTCATTGAAATTGAGGGGATCCTCAATGCCAAACCTCTTGGTTACACATCTTCAGACATTGCTGACCCTGACCAGTTACACCCAACATCCTGCTGATGGGGCGGGGGCCTCACTTCCCAAGTGACATACCAGGATTCTGAGCTCGAGTGTGAGCGGAGATGGAGGCATGTCAGCTGCTGCTGATCACTTTTGGAGGCAATTCATCGTAACTACTCCCAGCCTTCAAACCAGACAGAAATGGATGTCAGAAACAGATAACCTATGGATAGGGTGAAACTGTTATGATTGGATCCACAGCTACCTCGTGCACTTTGGCCTGTGGAAGGATTGTTCAAGTTTTTCCCCTGGGAGGATAACAGAGTCAGATCGGCTGAGATCAAAGTGAAGAGACAGAACTACCTAAGGCCAGTGACCAAGATCATCTGCCTACCTCCTTTGACTGAATGACATTCCAGTCCAGAGGCCTTTCTTGTTCAAATTCACCTTGTGAATTTGGGGACTTGAAAGGCCACCCCTTGAAAGTGAACTCTTCCGAACCCTCCCTGTGTTCAGTGATTTGGACTGTTCCAAACTTTCAGCGGTGAGATAAGACAGTAAATGCATGGATGTGTAGATGTGTTTATAGTCAATATTTCATAGTTAAATTAGTTAGAAGTGGCCCGTTTAAGATTGTGTGGATATATGTGTCGTGCAACTAATCGTAAGTACATTTACATAATTCATTGTGTGATAAGTTCCGCGAGAGAGATTGAATGACGCTACAGCGGCATTCCGCTAAATGTTTACATTGTTTGTTTATTATATTTGCACATTTTCTTGTAGACAAAATATTATAATTCTCCTGTGTTTTGTTTGATAGAATATTTAATGTTATTGCATATTTGGCTATAATCGTAGGACTTGAAACGCATCTCAGGGAACATGTTCGGGCTTGTTCACGGACGAGTTAGACGTGAGCTAGACGCACAGTGCATTAGTGCGATCATTTAATAGAACTTTGAGTGGTATTTGTATCTATATTATATTTAGATAATTTACAATGCTGTTACTTCATGAGTATTCAAGTACTGCTATAAAGCTCTGTTAATGTGTTTTTATTAATTTATTCATATTTGTATACTGTTTTATATTTACAGAACCACACACATCTTTGCACAATAAATCACCCTGAAGTACATTCCTGGTGTGAGACCTAATGTTCTGACCGGACACCCTGTAGCCATTCAATGAATCCGAACCTGAGTTAGAGCAGTAGTCAGCAGTTTTTTCAAAGCGGATACAGGTTTTGGAATGAAAAGTGGACATGGCGTTAATCACTGATCTGTCATAATTGGCTGCAAACAAAAGGCCCACAGATTTAAAGGAGATCTACATGAATCATAGATATGTTCAATGAATGAAGGACATTCACTCACAGAATTCACCTGCTCACTATGTAAGGGACCTCCACTATGTTGTTAGAGTTTTCTTCCAGAAACAGTTGTTGTTAAAAGCAGTAGAGAGCATTTCTGGTTTGGAAACACCAGATCTCCTTCAATCAAGACTTCAGAAGATCCTGTATTTAAAGAGAAACATACTGATGAAATATCTGGACATATTTATAATACTGACCACATTTTTACACTATTTTCTGAAACACACTGATGAATTTACAAGAAATCTACAAGGTGCCTGGACCATTGTTGGACTCCAAAATCCTTGTAGTGATGTCCAGAGGTTCAGGCTCTGACACAAACACTCCTTCAAACCTTTCCTCCTGGAGGCAGAAACAGAGATTTTAAAATGATTTATTTGAGAAACATTCATAATTTAAGGGGAGAGAATAGACCAGATCTTACCATGAGAGGAAGCGCCTGTGAGGCGTAAACAGCAGCAGCAGAATGGAGAGAGAGGCTCTTGTGTCCATGTTGTCTCAGTGTGTAGAGATGTTCAGGATGCTCCTGTGCTGAGCTTTGGTGTCTTAGTGCTGTCAGACCTGGACTTTATATTCACCTGAGTAGGTAGGTGTACTGAGAGGATTATGGGTAGGGTCTTAACATCAAGAGTCTAAAATGTGTACTTTCAGGGAGGAAACTCAGACCTCACCTGTTGGTCCAAAACTTTGCAGAATAAGATAAAAAAATTTTCAAATCTTTTAAAAATTTTAAAACTCCCCTTTTTGCCTTTGTAAAGGGTTTGTTTTAGGTTTTTTAAACTACAAATGGTTTCCCGGTTTGGTGGGGCCCCTCCCCGTTTCCAAAATTCCAAAGGAAAAGGTTTTAAAAAAATTTTTTTTTATATTTTTTTGAAAATTGATGTTTTTTTTTTTTTTAAACCCATTTAGTTTCCGGGTTACTGGACCCCCAAACGGGCGGGGTTTTGGGTTTGGGTGGGGGGAATTTGGGACTTTAATGGGGAAACAGGAAACAGGAAAGGAGGAAAATTTTATTTTCCCAAGGAAGGTTTAAAAAATTTGTTTATTTTTGGCTTAATGTTTTTTTTAGGGAAATTTTTTCCAAAGGTGTTTTTTAAAAAAAGGGAAAGGGAACGGTTTTGGGGAAAAAACCCTTTTTGCTTCAAGGGCTTTAAAAAAAACTATTTAAAAAATTAAAATTTAAATTTAATAAATTTTTAAAAAAAATTTATTTAAATTAAATATTTTTTAAAAATTTTTCCAAAAAAAAATTTTAAAAATTTTTTGGGAAAAAAATTTTTAAAAACCAAAATTTTTAAATTTTAAGGTTGAAAAAAAAATTAATTAAACTTTTTTTTGGGAAAATTTTTAAAAACTTAAATTTAAAGAAACCAAATTTAAAAAAAAATAAAAGGTTCAACCCCAAAATTTTTGGGAAAACATTTAAAAGGCCAAATTTAAAAAGGGTTTGGTCTTTTCCAAAGGGTTTTAGTAAAACCGGGTTGGGGTTTTGGGTCCAGTGCCAAGTTTAATTTAAAGGAGGGGTGTCAGTTTGGGTTTTCTTTAACCGGTTTTTAAAATTTTGGGGGTTTTAGGGGGAAAAAAAAATTTCCCCCCCCTCTTAAAAATTTAAAAAAGTAAAACCTTTTGTTTTAAATTTCCCTCAAAAAATTTTTTCCAAAAAGGGTTTAAAGGTTTTGAAAATAAAAAATTGGGAAAAATTTAAAAAATTTAAAATTTTATAATTTTAAACAATTTATTTGGAAAACAACTCTTCTGTTCAAATACCGTAAAGAAAAACTCTTGTATATTAAAAAATTTGGGAAATTCTTACTTTACCATTTTCATTGATGGGAAGGTGTAAAAAAAATGCTTTAAATGAGCAAGGTCTTCATTAAACTTTCCAAAATTCTGAAAAAGCAAGTTTAAATGTTTGTTTAAACTTTTAAGGGGTGTTTATTTGAGACAATAGATTTTATGGAAAAACGAGTGAGTTAACATAGCCTTACCAATGAGGTAATATTCATTTCTAAGGTGTAAGGATGCTCCCAAGGTCTTCAAAAGGCAAATTTAATGCCAAATATATTTAAAAATGGGTCTTCACCACAAGCGCTCTGTACCTAGGTGGCCTGTTAAATCTTGGAGGATTGGCCTTGTCACTTTTGGATTCATGAAGGTTGTGAGGGCCTTTATTGGGAATCATTCTGTCACAATACTTTTGAATAAAGAAAAAAATTTGATTTAATATATTTAAAAAAAACTTTTCTCACTTCTTGGTGAAGGCGGTAAAAGCTGGCCTAAATTATTCAGATTCTGTAATTGGTTTAAGTCACTTATTATTTAAATCTGATAACAAATTTTAATTTTCCAAAGTCAGATAAAATTTCATCATTTAAATATTTAAATAATTTTAATCAAATTCCCATGATTTTTAAAAAATTTCGTTTTAAGGTAATTTAGTAAAAATATTTGAATGGTGCCATAAAAAAATCAATTTTTAGACAAGACATCAAGTGTGTAATTTTAGAATACTTTGGTGATAAGAAGGCCAAACTTAGGCAAATTTCTCAATTGAAGTCCCAAAGATAGGCATTTGGCTTGGTTTGCATTTCGGATTTTAGATATATTTCTTAGCATCAAAAATTTCTTAAATTAAGATGACCGTTTTTAAAATTTAACCTTACAATTTTGTTTGTTGGTCAGTATTGGTCTTATCTTACAATGTTTGACCGATGTTTTGTTTGAATTATTAATAACTAATGCACGAATTTAGTTTAGCGGGATTTGGGAAATTTCTTTACATGTTATTTTGGTTAATGGTCAAGGGTTTAAATTCACCATGTAAGGTTCCAGGAAATTAATTCTTCAGTAATGGGTTTTGTATTCGTTCCAGATTTTTTTAAAACAATTTATTTTCTCGTAAGCCTTTTGGTTTCCAACCTAAAATAAACATAAGAAATAACATTTCTATTGTTAAAAAAATAGATGCAAAGTTAAAACTTAAATTAACCATTTATAATGTTCTAATCTTTTATAGAAATTAAAAGTTGATTGGTGTGGATTTTTAATAAAGTTGACTAGGTTTGAAAAACCCGGGAAGGCTCAATTACCCTTAATAAAATTTTAACTGAATATGAACGTTCAATGAATGAAATACCCGTTCAAATATTATATAAGTGACTCAATTTTTGATTCCAGTTCAGGGGTTAAACAGTAACTGAGTGGAACATATTTGGGTGATAAGACGCTGTTCTCATTGAGGAATTAACAACAATTTAAAAAAGAACCAAAATTCTGTAAAGCACAGGAACTAATGTAAAGGAAATTAATTGTTATTTATTCAAGGTTGTAATATTCAGGTTTTTGGAATCCCAACCTTTTAATCTTGGAAGAAAACAGTAAATTGAGGAGTTGTGGGTTTATAGGATGCGGATTGCATTTAAACAATCGACTGAACCAAGGAATCCAAATTAGAGAGCTATGTCAAGTTGATTGTGAAATGCAAGATTTCACAATTAAACTGTATTTATAGAAGGAGTGTTGAGTTTTTTAAAACTTTAAATAAAAGAGAAAAATTGAAAAAACTCAACTAAAAATAAAATCTGAAGGATTTTGAATTAATTTAAATTATTTCTAGAATTTGCATCATCTTGCTCTTTTAATTTGAAAAATGTTAAGGGAAATTTTGTAATAATGCATTTGTGTTAATTTGTGTTATAAATTTTATATGGTAATATAAAATAATTAAACCTTGGACCCCAAAAATGTTTGTTTTTCGACAGAATTTGAGCCCGTCATGAACAAGCTCCTAAGATGCCTGCCACGTTCGCAAAGAAGGGCAAAGTATTCGAAAATTTGGATTCAAGTGCTTTTCTGAATAGATCTCTGTTAGGGGCACTGGGTTCTTGGGTTTAGTTAAGGAGGTAAATGGATTCTGACCTGGGATTAAAGTTAATACCATTGTTAAACTTCATCCAGTACTGTCTAAAAATTTATTTGTTGGGAGGTGCTTGAACAGTCCTTTAGAGGGGACATGTACCCCAATAAATTACGGGGAAGAACAAATTTAAATTGCCATTCAAACATGCATGGAATCAAGCCAATTGAGCTTTGATTTTCTGCAGATTTCTTTAGGCAACTCGTCCGGAGTTTACCAATACTGGTATTGCCAAATGGTCTTACCGCGGTAAAATTAACCTTTAGGCATTATTAGCCATTAAGGGCGTGTTGACCACTGGCTATGAGAACCTTCCCAAAACGGGTAGAAGGGGGACCCCGGGAATTCCATTTTTGTGGAATTCATCCTTCTAAGGGTGGTTTGTTTAATTGGTTTTGATTTGGCAGAAGAGAAATTTTATGAGGGTCTAAAAGAGTTGAAAATTACCTTCTGGGAACCGTGAGCCTCCAAATTGGCATCTTTGATTTCCCTTAGGGGTTGATTCTTGGTTGGTGATAACTTTGGCCTTAAAATGCAGATAAAGATGGTGTGAAAAGAATCTTTTTAATCAATTTAAAGTGAGCTAATATACGATGTTTGAATTCTTCTTACCTCCCGCAAATAGTTTTATCCTTAAAGGTTCTGTTTGGCTGTTTGCTTAAATGTTCATTAAATGTTTCCTGGGGCCTTTTAATGTTTTTGGTGGTGCATTCCTTATTAAATGTTTTTAAATTTTGGCAATTTTATTAGGTGGCGCATTCCAAAGTTTTGTGTAACCAAATTATGGTTTTCTGCATAATGGGGCCCCTTAACAAAGGGCTTGAACTTTCCCGACCTCCTAAGGGCCCTGAGGTTGGGAGGAATGGTATTTTTATTTAAACCTTGGGGACCCCAAACAGGTGCGGAATGGGCGGTCGCCAGCAATTTGTAATGTTCCTTAATTTCCAAATTTTGATAAAGTTCCTATTAGTAATCTTTCCTTAAATTCATTACTGTACTCAGGAATTTCCCCCTCCAAGTGGACTTATAACAACAATGTATTAATTGGGAAACAAATAATAGCAATACAAATTTGTTTTAAAATTATATAGAAATTCTAACAAATTTTTATCCCAAATTTGATGTTAGAAAAGGAAATAATCCAGTTCTGATGATTGGGCATTAGTAGTTTGCTATGAAGGGTTCCGGAAAGGAAAGGGTGTTAGTAAAAAAATTCAAACAAATGAACTGATAATTTGAATATCTTAATTGTTGGATCTAACGGAAAAAATAGATTCCAGTTATTCTAGTAGGCTCTTGTTAATTGAAGTTAAATATTTTTTTAATGAAGTATATATCCAGTAAAAGTTTAAATGTTTTCCAGTTTGATTTTCATAATAATTATTAGATAAAATATATAATAAATTCTCAATATTTTATATTACTTGAATTTTTAATAAATTGTTACCTGTATAATTACATTAATTTTATGTTTGATTAAAAAAATTTATATTTAACATAATTTAATAATATTGTTTAAAGACTTGATTGAAAATGTAATTAAAGTTTAGGTTTTCCCAAAAGTATTAAAATATTTGAAATAATTTAATACTTATCACATATAAGTCAACTACAGCTAAGTGCACCCTTGTTTCACTTATTAGATTGCACGAAAAAGCATGTTAATTAAGCGATGTCAAGAAAGGCTATTTTTTCAAACCTGTAAGTACATGGTCAAAGGTGGATCAAAGAATAGACAGATGCACATAGCCTAAGGCTTCGAATCCAAAATTGAACCGAGATGGAACCAACTTGATTAAAGGCAGTTTGATTTTCTTTTTTTAATGGGATAGTTTTAGCCAGAACAGTAAGTGGTAAAAATAAAATTTCAAATATGCACTGGGAACTCCTGATAACATTGAACTTTCTGATTAAACCAACTCCGAGGCCACAGGTGGTATTTTTAAATATTTTAAATTAAATTAAAATGATTAATATAAATTAAGCCAAGTTCTTCTTTGGAAATACACTGAAAATTTTTATTGTGTTTAATGTAAAAATCCTAAGCTATTGATCTAAAGGTGGACCTTTCGTTGGAACTGTATTAGCAATGAAATATTCTTACCCAGGAAATTTTAATTAACTGTCGATGTAAGAAAGAGAATGGATTGCATGTGGAGCCTTAAAAAATGGCGTTTTTTGGTTTCTAGTTGTTTTTCTGGTTTAATGGCCTTCAAGAGCAGCTCTTAACCTTCTTACTTGAACTGGGCACGGTAACTTTACCTAACTGGAATTTGAAAGGCCAACCTGGCACTGAATTGGCCAGCCCAGATTGCAGAGCTTAATAAAAAAGGGTTATAAAATTCACCAGAAACAATCTTTTTGAACTTTTAGTATGATTAACTCCTTGGAAGGTGGAATAGAGGTTTTTAAGTTAATTTTAGGGTCTTAAATGACGGTTTTGCAGTAAGTAATCGTTAATTGATATTTAGGCATTGCTTCCGGACACATGTTGGCTTCGTTGATAACTGAAATTGAACGTGCATAGATTATAAAGGATACAGTCAGAAAATATAGTTTACAAAACTGAAAATTCTTTAAAAACCCAATTTAAATAAAGTTAATTGCCCAATATAATTTTCAACTAAAAAATTATGGAGAATACCATTCTTTAAAGGACCTCAAAGTTATTAACGTTTAAAAATGTGTGTTCAATTTTTCCAAAATTACCTCAAATTAGAGTACATGGTTTTGGAAGAGTGCATAGTTACTGGAGGCAAGCAGACTCCGAATAAAATGATGTCAGATTTTAAATTAAAATAAACTACTACAATAGGAATAAATACAACTTAAGGAAAATTATAATTATAACGGTAAGTATAATTTTTACCATTATAGTTTTGGGAAAAACTTTACAATTTTTGAAATGGCTAAATTTTGAAATTGATTTACTGAAATTGGGATGATTCAGTCAGCTGTCAAATTGAAACCTTTCAAAACATTCGGAAAAGAATCACTTTAAACTGATTTATGGGTTGATATTCACTAATTTTAAAAGTTAGACGCCTGGATCTTACATTTACGGATGACCAGGACGGCAAGCAATAATGAGAGAGAAAGGTGTCTTTTTTTGTTTAGTTTAAAACATTAAAAATGCCCCTGCACATTTTCCCTTTTCTTTACACGGACTTTGGGGAAGATGCCATAGGCGGTGACCTGGACCATGGGCTTCCAGGGCATGAAAATTTAAATGAGTAGTGCCTAAGGAATTTTTTCACTTAATGATGAAACTTTAGGTTAAAATGTAATCCTTTTGTTTTTGGAAATCTAGTAATTCCCGGAAAGTTGATTAGGAATGGTTGAATTATGGTTAAAGGCATTTATCGCTAAAGCTTATTTAAAAGCTTAATAAGGAAATAAAACATAATAAAATAACTAAAATAAAACTCAGTTATTGTTAATCCTAAAAAGTTTTGAATTTGTTTGAACCTGTTCTCAAAGCTTATCCTAAAAACATGGAAATGCAAAATGACTTAAAATAAAGAAAATAGTTTTAACAGTTTTTTTCCACCTTTAAACCTAAAACAAAACCAGATCATTTTTACTAACTTTGTTTGGGTGGGAAGGACCAACTCTTCAATATCCTTGGAAGGATCATGCTTTTGGTTTTTATTCCAGAAGATGTTCAAAAGGGATAGGGGTTTCGGGCGATAGAATAGCTTGTTTATGGGCTATTGAAGGTACCACATGAAATGTTCTTTACTAATAATATGATAAGCTATTGGTTTGGTGGGCTTCCATTAATGATTACAAGCTAGATCTCAGGGCCCGTGCAAAATCCATGGTTGGCCTGTTTCCACCCGACCACTGCAGAGAAAGGGTTTTTTTTAAAGAAAAGGTGTAAATCTTTTAAACAGATCTCAGTGCACTGGGCTTGATGGAGTCCTTGGGCTGGTAAACCGACGGTTTGGAGAAAGAGGCTCCATCTCATGGTTCTGTCAAATGGCCTGGCTAGGCCCTGGCCTTGGCTAATCTCAAGAAGGCTTCCCTGGAGAATTCTTTCTCGGCTAATTTACAGAACTAACAATGTTGCCAAAAGTGGTTACATTATTCGCAAATTCCCTCAAGGATTTGGATTAAAAAAATTTCCGGGGGAATTTTTAACTTGCATACTATGGCCGATTTAAAGGGCTACCCCAAAATCCGATAAAGTTAAACAAGTCGGTCAATTCATTTTAACCTCTTGAAAGTATCTCAAAGGTTCTCAAAATGGATAAAGCACATTGAAGGGGGACTGCCTTCTTGCAAAAACGTGTGGCACCGAACAGTAGTTGGTAATGAAGAACTCGGGTTTTCCTTTTAAGGGCTCGAAGGCCGGCCCGAGCTTTGGTGTTTGTCTCCTGATTATTGGTAAAGGTAACGAATATAGGCTTTAAAAGTCTAAATTGTTTTAAGAAAACCTACTTTGGCCTTCAATTATCTGCAACTGTAACCTCTCCTTAGCAAGGCCCCAGGTGAAAGCGGATTAAACTTTTGGCGCTGGGGTGTCTACACCATGAAAAAAACTAATAAGTGTACCCACTGGAAGGCTTTTTCCAGGGAAATTGAGGGACGGTGAACAAACTCAAAGACTTTAAACGTTAACACAAAGGTTAACATGTCAAAGGCCAGTTTCGGTACGCACAAGGGTACGAGTTCACCCTTTAACTGTAGTCCAGTAAATAGACTCGAGGGGGTATTCCATTTTAGGATTCATGTAAGTGACCAATAACTTGCAATTCCTAAGCTCATTAATGGGATAGCGGGTGGAATTTTAATGGCCTGATAAGACTGGTGAAACGCCTTATTCTTAAAGAATTTTCCCAAATCGTTTTAGTGATCAAAAACCCTTTCTAAATTCTCAATTATTAAAATATACCTTTCTAGGTTTTTTACATTAAATTATTCCATTCAATAACGAAACGGTAACATATCAAAATTAGGAGCAGAATGTAGTATGATGTTCATTTCCACGAATTGGTTTTAGGATGAATTTCATTTCCTTAATTTTCCGATTCCTACCATCCAAATGCATCGGGAATGGTTTTCTGTTAATTGTTTCGAGTATTAAACTTTTCCATAATTAGAAATTCCAAGATTTAGGAATTTTGAATAAGTGCATGAATTGAAAGGAAACGAGATCTAAATTTGCATACTGGGTCCATTGGCCTGTCTGGAACTCTAAGGTGATGAGGTTTCCACCTGAGAACGTTTTTACAAAAAATTTCTCTAAAAAATACTTAGTTTTGCAAAAATTACTGGAACAAGAATTATAAGAAATTAGATTTTTTGGTTTAAATTAGAACGAAGTTACCTTCAAAGGTTTCAATTTCAAAGTCCTGCTAATTTTGCGAGTTTAAATGGGAATAACATTTTTATTTTGAAATTAAATTAAATGTTATTAAATTTGTCAATTTCACTTCTTCAAATGAGTGTGTTAGGATAAGAAGTGTAAGATATGGAAGAATGAGTGGATTTAGAATATCTGTCCAACAAAAAAGCCCCAGTTAAATGTTTTCCAGATAACAGTGTTTAACGGATCAGCCATGTTTGTTTACAGTCTCTAGAATTGGAATTATTTAAAGTAAAATGACTTTGGTGAAAACCAACCAAACTTAATAATTTAAGAAAAAAAATCATTAATTTAGCTATTGATTGTAAATTTACCTATTTTTCTGTAAATAAACTGAATTTACAAATTGATTTCCCAAATTTGCTCTCCTCAATTTTGGACATTAAATTATTGGACAAATTGGGAGATCAGGGATAATGAATCTGCCTAAAACCCCCCAATGGAAGGAGCTAGAATCAGTGCAATGTGAAGACTTTTCAAGGAATCCCTTATAATTTTAGGGGTTGGGTCATGTGTGATTTTCAGAGGTGTTGTCAGTAAGGAGACTAAGGAAGAAAAGCCTTTGCGTCTCAATGGGATTAGAAAGATAAAATGTTGTATAGCTTGTGCTGAAAGTGCAACTGTTTAAAAAAGAATATGGGTTATGAGTGGGTACTCTTAAAAATAAGATAATAAAATTTAATTAAAAAGGCTCCTGACCATTTTTTGTAAAATTTGTTCCAAGTAGGATCTGCACTAACTATTTTTTTGAAGAAATGATAAATGAATATATCTTATTGGTGAAAAAACATGATTAAAGGAGTAATGGAAAAATCTGAAATTAAGCGACGTTACAGAAAAAATTGAATAATTTCCTTAATCATTTAAATTCCAAATTCTTGAAGCTTATTCACAATGAAAAAACTGATTTAAAAGACTAACTGGATAAAAGTTGTAAAAAAAAATTTAATATAACTGAGTTTCCCAAATTTATGGGAAAATTAATTTAAAAACAAAATATTGCTGAATTGTCAAAAACAGCTTGTCGAACGTCACTGGCCTTGGTCTAAATTCCAAACCTTTGTACAAAAAAATCATTTGGTAATTCTATTAAAAGGTAACATACCAGGCTTGCTTTAAAACAAAATGAATAAAATTTTTTAAAAGAAATACTTAAACCCTAAATCGAGTTATCTTAATTTACCCGTGGATTTATTCAATCTCCGTTTGAACCAATAAGATGATAATATAAAGTAAAAAAAATTTTCAAACGCTCCTTAAAAATTTAAGTTGTGTAGAGAAACTCTTAAGTAGCAAAAAGATGTGTTGCCAATTGGATAACGTGTCTCCAAGGGTTAAAAACAAAATAAATACATGAGCTACAAAAAGTGACAAACTTTTAAACATTTTCAACTGTAAAAGAACCAAATTAAATAAAATAAAAGGTTTTAATAATCTGCAAATTTAATGAAGTCCGATTTAACATGGTCATAAGGCAATCATTGGTTAGAACTAGGTTTCCAAAATCCCACCAAGGAAACAAAATTGTTTCATAAATTAATAATTTAAAGCAAAAATCTTTTTTCTTTAACCATATTCGAATTGGCTCAAAAGAGAAACCTTTATCCAATTTCAATCCAAACGGTTTAAACAATGTAGTTTGTATTAAAAAGAATCATAATTCCGCTTAGTTTCCGGGGCCAAAGTTTAAAGGTTTCTGCTCCGAACCCTTTAACAAAAAGTATGGTTGAATAGTGGAAAGGGGTAATTCTATGGGCATTTCGTTTTGGTTAACCAATTTTCGGGACTTGGAACCTATGGCGATTTTAAGCTCGCGGGCACCGGTCTCGTGTTTGGTTAACCAGGATTTTACCGTAAGGGACGTCCAAGCTGAGTGGTAAGCCACCGGATGCCAGTCTGCCGAAAGATACCAGAGGAGAGGAATGTTAATTTGTACTATTGAAAGGAGGAATAAAGCTTTTTTGTAACGTCTAAATTTTTACGAATGTATCACTTGTTACAGCTGAAAGGGAGGTTTGGGAAAAGAATGGTTGTTCCTGTTGTCTGGGCCAAAAGGGGCAATTTAAATGAGATCACATGAATCTAGATATGTTCAATGGAAGTAATTCCTCACAAATTACTTCACTATGTGGGACCTCCACTATGTTGTTAGTTTTTTTCCAGAAACAGTTGTTGTTAAAGCAGGAGAAGCATTTCTGGTTTTGGAAACACCAGATCTCCTTCAATCAAGACTTCAGAAGATCCTGTATTTAAAGAGAAACATACTGATGAAATAATAATAATAATAATAAATTAACATTTATACATCTTGACTGCATTTTACCCCTATTTTCTGAAACACTGATGAATTTACAAGAAATCCAGGGTGCCTAACCATTGTTGGACTCCAAAATCCTTGAGTGATGTCCAGGGTTCAGGCTCTGACACAACACTCCCTTCAAACCTTTCCTCCTGGAGGCAGAAACAGAGATGTTAAAATGACATTTGTGGAACATTCATAATTTAAGGGAGAGAATAGGCGGATCTTTACCATGAGAGGAGAGCCTGTGAGGCGAAACAGCAGCAGCAGGAATGGAGAGAGCTCTTG
The DNA here is from genome assembly GCA_024542945.1 of allo-octoploid hybrid of Carassius auratus x Cyprinus carpio. Taxonomy (NCBI): domain Eukaryota; kingdom Metazoa; phylum Chordata; class Actinopteri; order Cypriniformes; species allo-octoploid hybrid of Carassius auratus x Cyprinus carpio. The sequence goes on from CM045074.1 coordinate 11,333,428, forward strand.
TGTCCATGTTGTCTCCCAGTGTGTAGAGATGTTCAGGATGCTCCTGTGCTGAGCTTGGTGTCTTCGTGCTGTCAGACCCTGGACTTTATATTCCTGGTAGGTAGGTGTACTGGAGGATTATGGGTGGGTCTTAACATCAAGAGTCTAAAATGTGCCTTCAGGGAGGAAACTCAGACCTCACCTGTTGAGCCAAAACTTTGCAGAATAAGATAAAATACTTGGTTTGTTTAACTGATCCACTGAAATGGACTTTACTAAATGCCCAAAACAGTGGTTGTACAGGGAGAGATTCATTAGTAATCTACTTACAGTTTACTAGTGGCGACATAACTAAAAAAAATAATAATAATAATAATAATAATAATAATAATTATAATAATAATAAATATAGCCATAGCTAATCAGCAGAAAGAAAAAAAATACATTACTTTAGATGAAAGATTCTGATTGAAATAACCAACAGATAAAATGAGAACACAACTACTGAAATTCTTAAATATTCGAGGAAAAATGTCATATAATAATAGGCCATTTCACAGTGCTACTCTGCTTATTATTGATAAAATGGCTTTGATACTGAAAAAACAACATGGCTTTCAAATGTAGCAATGAAAACCTTGCTCATTAAAAAACATTATCTAATAGCTTGTATCTTAAAGGGTTACTCCCACCATAAAATGAAATTTTGTCATTAATCATTTACCCATGTGTTCCAAACTCGTAAAGCTTTGTTAGTCTTGAACACAATTTAAGATATTTTAGATGAAAACCAGTAGGCTTGAGACTGTCCCATAGACTGCCAAATAAATAACAGTGAAGGTCAGGAAAAGTATGAAAGGATCGTCAAGAATAGTTCATCCCATCGTGTTTCAAAGTAACGTTATGAGCCGACAAGAATACTTTTGTACATGAAGAAAACAAAAATAATGACTTTATTCAACAATTCCTCTCCTCGTGTCTCTCAAATCAGCGTAGCACCATTTTGGCAATTCTGGCAGCTAATGCAGCGTGCAGCTCTTCTGTACTAGCTGGCGCTGTGCCGATACTGTTTTTCAAATCAAAGCGTAAATTGATTAAAAACGTATCCTTGTATGTTTTATGGTTTTCATACTTTCCTGGACCTTGACACTGTTATTTATTTGGCAGTCTATGGACAGTCTCTGGTTTTCATCAAAAATACCTTAAATTGTTCGAAGGCGAACAAAGCTTTTGGGTTTGGAATGATATGGGGGTAAGGGAATAATGACAACATTTTCATTTTCGATTGAGTAACCGTTAACTACTTACAACAATGCTACTGCATAGTGCTCATTCAAATGGCAGTTACTGGTCAAAAGGGTAGCAGTTAAACAATTCCAAAGCTAAAGTTTGATTTTAAAATTTAATTTTACAGAAGTTGTGTTTTGCTTTGCAGTCCAGATAATATTTTTTTTCTTGATGCAACAAACAATTGATTTTAATTTGCCTATATTGCCTATTACCCAATTTGACAGTTAATAAAATTATCACTTTCCTTAAAAGTCTGATAGATAAGTCCTCAAACATATAGTGTAAAAGCAACAAAGTTTAGAAATGACACAGAATAAAACAAAAAACCACATGTGTTCCAGTCCCCACAGGCGGGCTCTGATGCTCTGGTACCATCTTTCTGATGGTTAGGAGCGAAGAGACTGTGGGAGGGATGGTGGTCCTTCACGTACTGTTGGCTTTCCTGGAGCATGGGTTAGGAAAAGCGTCCAAGATGGAGGGAGAGGGGCACCGACTTTACTTTCATTATTCATTATGTAACTGTAACTTGAATATGTTTCTGTCAGCAGCTAACAAAATACAAATTTGTGCCTGTGTCCAAATATATGTTTTGACAAACTGTACCTCTCAAAAGAACTTACAGTATAATTTGGTGATTGAGCAGTGCGTTGCATAAAAAGCTTGATGAGTGACTGATAGCAGACATGATTTTAAAAGCCCTGATAGTGTTTCACATTTTCCACTGTGAAAATAAACACTTTTACAACATAGTGGGATGATCAAACAACCACAAATGTTTACGTGATATTTGTTGCACATTATTAACGATATAGCATGCATCATGAAAGAAATGTTGTTTCTTCGTTCCAGAGGTTAATTTTAAACTATATGTCAATAATTTTATGAATTTGGCTTCGTTTTAAGGGACAGATGCACTGACTGAGTATAGGGAACATTAGCATCATCAACTGTGAAAATGAAACAGAGGTTTGTGCTTATATACTCCAGGTATCAAGCAGTGATTGGACATCCTTTATAATAATGGCGGCTGTTAGAGTCTTTCTGACAGAACAATGCTAAAGCTTAATTTCTCCTCACAAATAAAGCACCTTAATGCTGAAATCAAGCATTTTCTCAAACTTGACATTGAATTATAAAGAAATATAGGTTTGTCTTGCAGTTTACTTTATTTTCCCAAAACACATTTCAGAAATTCAACACATCAAAAGAAAAAACTTACACCAGTTTTCATCTAAATATTAACCATACTGATATTGTGCATTGGTTGTGTGAAATGTGTCATCTTCAACATCCATACAGCTTGTTGATTCTCAGGATGTCAATGTTGGACATTCCCTGCCTCTGTCCAATTTCCACTCTCCTATCAGGAATGGGAGTGATGGTTTCCAGCCCGGGCTGGATGGAGAAACTGTTCTTTCATAATGCATGATGGAGCCTGTAGTCATATGGAGTGTTTTGTGTTGGTGTTTTGTTTCTGGAAGTTGTAGGCCATATCAGGAGATGTTCTCCCAGTTAATCTTGGCGTACTGGTCACATCGCTCCCTGGTTTGCTTCGTGGTAGAAGCCAGGGCATGATTGAGCCATGCTGAGCGATGCGTTATACACACAGCCTTGCCTGCTGAAGGAGACCACCTGCTTGCCACCAGTTCTGCAAGAGAAGGCACCTGAGAGGAGAGGAAGTAAGAGGTTATTTATTTATTTATTTAAATAAGGACTGATAAATATTTCTTGTTAATATTGTATGATTGTTCTCACCCATCTTTGTTCTCAATACTGATGTAGTCAGCTTGGTTGATCTGACTGGCCGGATGCAGGTTTTGGAGTGAAAAGTGGGACATGGCTTGAATCACTGATCTGTCATAATTGGCTGCAAAACAAAAGGCCACAGATTTAAAGGAGATCTACATGAATCATAGATATGTTCAATGAATGAGGACATTCACTCACAAATTCACTGCTCACTATGTAAGGGACCTCCACTATGTTGTTAAGTTTTTCTTCCAGAAACAGTTGTTGTTAAAACAGTAGAAACATTTCTGGTTTTGGAAACACCAGATCTCCTCAATAAGACTTCAGAAGATCCTGTATGTAAGAGAAACATACTGATGAAATAATAATAATAATAATAAATAATAATAATAATAACATTTATACATCTTGACTGCATTTTACCCTATTTTCTGAAACACACTGATGCATTTAAAGGAAATCTACAAGGTTGCCTGACCGTTGTTGGACTCCAAAATCCTTGTAGTGATGTCCAGGGGTTCAGGCTCTGACACAAACACTCTTCAAACCTTTCCTCCTGGAGGCAGAAACAGATATGTTAAAATGACTTTTTGAGGAACATTCATAATTTAAGGGGAGAGGAATAGGCCGGATCTTACCATGAGGGAGGCGCCTGTGGGCCAAACAGCAGCAGCAGAATGGAGAGAGAGGCTCTTGTGTCCATGTTGTCTCAGTGTGTAAGTGTTCAGGATGCCCTGTGCTGAAGCTTTGGTGTCTTGGTGCTGTCAGACCTGACTTTATATTCACCTGAGAAGGTGGTGTACTGGAGGATTATGGGTAGGGGTCTTAACATCAAGAGTCTAAAATGTGTACCTTCAGGGGAACCGACCTCACCTCTTGAGCCAAAACTTTGAAAAAATAAGATAAATACCCTAGTTTGTTTAACTGATCCACTCAAAATGGACTTTACTAAGTGGCCAAAACAGTGGTGTAGGGAGAGGATTCATTGGTAATCTAATAACATTTAACTAGTGGTGTTACATAACTAAAAAATAAAAATAATAATGAATAAATAAATAAAACAACTGCAGTCCCCTCATGTTCAGTGGCACGGCGACGAAGCGCTTGGCTCCTGTCTTGTGAGGGAGATGGAGTCCCTACTGGCGAGGATTCAATGAGTGGCTTACAATAGCATAGTCTCCCACTGAAACTGTTTCCAGAGGCTCCTGGGATATAGCAGCTGGGTGGCAGTTACGCCGCTGGGGCTGCTTCTATGAACAGCTTTAGCACTGGTTTCATGGCGAGTCTCGAGGTGGGCTAGCGGGCCTGTTACACCGCCTGCGCCAAACCTTCATCCGTGGTCTTAGGTTCCTCTGGGCGGGTGCCCCTAACAGGTCCTCCAGGCATGCTGTGGTTTACATGGATGCCTCCACCACGCTGGGGGCCCAGTACACGAGGCGCTGTTGTCAGGGGATGTGGGCGGCCCCCATCTGCACTGGCATATCAATTGCCTAGAGTTGTTAGCATGTGCCTTGCCTGAGCGGTCTCAAAGGCTCGGGAGGCAAGCGCGTGCTGGTCGACAGACAACAAGGTGACCTTTGCACATCAACCGACAAAGGTGGTCTATGCTTCTGTCGGTCACTTCGCTAGGTCCGTGCCATTCACATTCGGGTCTGCTCAACCGTACGGCCGATGAGCTGTCATGAGCTACACTCGGGGAGAATGGAGCTTCATCCCAGATAGTCCAGATGTACCTTACATGTGCAGGTGACAATAAAGTTGAATCTAATCTAATCTAATCTAAAAAGTTTGATTTTAAAATTTGATTTTACAGAAGTTGTGTATTTTGCTTAGCAGTCCAGATAATATATTTTTTATTTATGCAACAAAACAATTGATTTTAATTGCCTAATATATTGGTTACATAGCTATATGTAGCGAACCAGCTCTCCATTGAAATGAATGGGATTTGTCACTTTGCTTTTGTGTTTTGCTTGTGTGTGAATGGGGCTTTAGTCTCTGAAAAAAAATGTTCTTGAAACTGTTCTGGCATTTTGATTGGTTTTTCACTGCAAAAGCAATCCTGTGTTTAATCAGTCTAATTTGACCTTATTTTGCATCTGTGGTGAACCCTTTGTATTTGATCTAGTGAAGTCTTGTCTTGATTATATACTTTGGTGACCGTCTACCTCCTGGGAAGTGTTCTTCTGGCTGGATGTTGTGAAATGTTTTTTTTTTTATTTTTTTTTTTTACCATGGAGAGGATCCTCCAATCATCCTACTGTTTTCCTCATGGATGTCCAACCCTTTTTATGTTGATCTCAGTGTGTTCTTTTTTTTTTTTCAGAATGCTGATTTGACCATTCTAATGTTCAAGCTATCTCTCTGATAGATCTGTTTTGTTTTTAAAGCCTAACAATTGACTGTTTCCACCTGCATGATATGGGTTCACAACAACAGCTTCCAAATGCAAATGGAAAACTTAGAATCAACTCAGAACTTTAACCTGTTTTAATTGATGTAGAAATATCAAAATAATTGGTATTTTGATGCTATCAAAACTTATGGTCCCTTGAAAAAAAAGGGAAGGTACATAAAGGTACTTATCAAAAACATATTGTAATTCCTTAAACTTTCCTCCAATTTTGGATGAAAGTACCCCAAATTAAAGCTCATAATGTCACTTCAAGTTTTTGTCATTCCACTACAGTGGGGACATACAGTGGAACAATATGTGTGCCTCACAGGACCCACTTGCTACATAAATAGACATACAACAATGAAGTAAAACAGTACAAACCTTCTGTAACAGGGGCGACGTAATGTGAGGCGTGGGATCCATCAAAAGCTTTATTCATAGACATGGTCTAACAGGCAGGGTTGAGCATCAGCAAACAGATATGTATAAGACAAGACAAGAGTATTCCTGGGGCTGGTAGGTCATCGATCGGCGACAATCAGAGGGCTTGACAAGAGGGGTAATCCAGAAATATGAGCAATAGTCAGAGGTGGGTTGAGTACCCAAAAGTGCTCAAGTAAAAGCACTTATAGAAAATATTTACTCAGAGGTAAAGTAATAGTCTGAATAGTTACTTCAGTAAGAGTAAAAAGTATTGGATAAAAAAAAAAATAATAAAAAAAAAAATTCTCAAGTAGTTAGTTACTAGTTACTTTGGAGCATATTCTGATATCTATAGTCTATTTTTATTAGATATATACAACAATTTATGTAATGTATGTGTGTTTGTGTGTTATTATATATATATATATATATATATATATATATATATATATATATTATATATATATATATATATATTGCTAAGTCTCTGAACATAATGAACCAAATGTACATTGACAGATCTTCTTCCATCTGTTCTGCAAAATGTAAACAAATGTATATTTCTGCAAGCGTAAATATTGTGGAAATATCAATTAATTGTGTCTAGGCAAAGGCATTCCTCCTGGAACAGAGCTACGGGGTTTGGAGGTATTCATTTCATACCGTGACAGCTTATTTAATTATTATACATTGTATTTAATGTATAAGTTACATCAAAACCTGGTTATGTCTGGTAGGATGTGCACTGTAATCAGCAGAACGTAGACAGCACATGCTTGTTCATCTAATAAAGATCTTCTCGATAGCAAACAATAGCCTTTGCGATTTCTTTCAACTGACTGTAGATCCAGAGACAAGTCTTCAAATGCCTTGATGTTTTAAACTTTCTGTTACAACTCTTGGAGTGAACCGAATTCACTGGTTGCCAAATGGTTTGATCCATAAACTGAATAAAAACATTGCGTAGTGTCCTGATGTCACCCATAGACTCCGAAGGCGTTTTGAAGCTCCAAGTGTGCAGAGCATGACGGTAAAGAAAATGGACACGCGACCCCTTGGAACTCCAACTGAGACAAAGTGAAGCCCGTTTTAGTGATTTTTAGCACTTCCGTTTCTGACGCGCAGACTCAAACCAAGCTTGATGGCGTCAGCAACCTGTCTGAAGATGTAAATCTTCTAGTAGCCATGGTGCAAACTGCCATCGTTAATCTTGAAGAGGCGGGGAGCTTGGCGGGAGTTCTTTGGCCTGAGTGAGCAGGAGTAAGTATTCGATTAATTATTTTTGTTAGTATTTTAAAATGTAAGCCAGTCGCCATATCTCTTAGGTCTCCCGATTGCTGCGACTTCTCCTCCTGTCTTCGTAATTTATCTACATGGACAAGTTCAATGTTATGATTCGTTACCTATTTTTACAAAAACTGTTTCTCTGAGGGCCATAATGTAACATAGAAGGTAATGGAGCCCTTTATACATTGTCGTATCTTTAGAAATAAATTATGGACAAATGGAGTCTTTAGCGCTTCAGATGTAAAGTTATTAGCTGTCAAAGTGGCAAAATGAATGGGAGTCAATGGGATGCTAAGCTAAGTGAAGTTCTGCTACAAGATGGCGGCCGTGACCTTCAACTTCGGTCGACTTCCTTCCCCTGGTGCAGGCGGGCGTGCCATCTTGGCAGGGCCGTCACCGACCTTCTCGGATAATCGAAAATGGGCAAAAGGACCACCTAGCCAACTGCATTCCTCAACAGCGGCAATCCACCTGTCACTCCAAGTGGCTATATAATGCAGAACTTTAAGGCTTAATATAATTTAAAGGGATGAGTTTATAAAAAATTCACCCCTCCACAGTTGTCATGAAGGGCAAAATTAGCTATATAGACAAAAATCATTTTTTTGAACCAGGCTGTAAACATGTTTTTTCTGCTGTAAGTTGGGCATTTTAACATGGGAGTCTATGGGACTGAGTCCCTTTGCGCCAACCTCAGCGGCCAGTCGATGAATTGCAGTTTTAGTCACTTCCTTATTGGCTTCACGAGACAGCAGGAGGTTGCCTTCGGTTTGATCAAGCTTTTGAACAGAACTGACTCAAAGAATGAGTCATTCACGAATAGGCATCACTCATTGCCGAGAAAATTAGATGACGCTTTGGAATAAACTGGAAGCATTTATAACTTGTACTGCATTAAGATAAAGTAATGAGGGCGTGGCCACAGTAACAAAGTAAAAGTACAGTTTGTCCACTAAAAATGTACTTAAGAGTAAAGTAATCTTTAAATATAACTCCAAATGTGTTAGTTATAACAATATATAAAAATTGTGCCTGTGTCCAAATATATATTTTGACCTAACTGTACCTCTCCATAGCAAAAGAACTTATTTGGTGATTGAGAAGCCAGTAGTGTTGAGCTGCAGCTCGATGAGTGACTGATAGCAGACATGAATTTAAAAGCCCTGATAGTGTTTCACATTTTCCACTGTGAAAATATTAACACTTTTACAACATAGTAGGACGATCAAACAACACAAGCGTTTACAGTGATATTTGTTGCACATTATTAGCGATATAGCATGCATCAGAAAGTAATGTTGTTCCGGAATCATTCACAGAAGGTTAGTTTTAAACTGTATGTCAGTAATTTTATGAATGTCGGCTAAAGTATTTAGGGACAGATGCACTGACTGTATAGGGAACATCAGCATCAACTGTGAAAATGAAACCGAGATTAAGTGCTTATATACTCCAGGTATCAAGCAGTGATTGGACATCCTTTTATAATGAATGGCGTTGCATTAGTCTTCCGACAGAACTAATGCTAAAAGCTTAATTCTCCCTCAAAATCAGCACTTTAATGCTGCAATCAAGCATTTTCTGAAACTTGGCATTGAATTATAAAGAAAAATATGAGTTTGTCTTGCAGTTTAGCTTTATTTTCCCAACACAATTTCAAAATCTAACACCATCAAAAGAAAAAAAAACTTACACATTTTCCTCTACATATTAACTATACTGATATTGTGCATTGGTTGTGTGGAATGTGTCATCTTTAACATCCATACAGCTTGTTGATTCTCAGGATGTCAATGTTGGACATTCCCTGCCTCTGTCAATTTCCACTCTCCTATCAGGAATGGGAGGTGGTTTCCAGACCGGGCTGGATGGAGAAGGCTGTTCTTTCATAATGCATGATGGAGCCGTGAGTCATATGGGTGTTTTTTGGTTGGGTGTTTTGTTTCTGGAAGTTGTAGGCCATATCAGGAGAGATGTTCTCCCAGTTAATCTTGGCGTACTGGTCACGATCCTCCTGGTTTTGCTCGTGGTGAAGCAGGGCATGATTGAGCCATGCTGAGCATGCCGTTATACACACAGCCTTGCCTGCTGAAGGAGACCACTGCCTTGCCACCAGTTCTGCCAAGAGAAGAAGCACCTGAGGAGGAGGAGGAAGTAAAGAGGTTATTTATTTATTTATTTATTTAAATAAGGACTGATAAATGTTTCTTGTTAATATTGTATGATTGTTCTCACCCATCTTTGTTCTCAATACCGTGTAGTCAACTTGAGTTGATCTGGCCACAAAGCGGGATACAGGTTTGGAGTGAAAAGTGGACATGTTGCAATCACTGATCTGTCATAATTGGCTGCAAACAAAGGCCCACAGATTTAAAATGAGATCTACATGAATCATAGATATGTTCAATGAATGAAGGACATTCACTCACAGAATTCACTGCTCACTATGTAAGGGACCTCCACTATGTTGTTAGAGTTTTTCTTCCAGAAACAGTTGTTGTTAAACGTAGAGCATTTTGGTTTGGGAAACCGGTCTCCTTCAATCAAGACTTAGAAGATCCTACATTTAAAGAGAAACATACTGATGAAATAGTAATAATAATAATAATAATAATAATAATAATAATTAATAATAAACATATTTATACATCTTGACTGCATTTTACCCTATTTTCAAAACACTGATAATTTACAAGAAATCTACAAGGTGCCTGACCATTGTTGGACTCCAAAATCCTTGTAGTGATGTCCGAGGGTTCAGGCTCCGGCACAAAACACTCCTTCAAACCTTCCTCCTGGAGGAAGAAACAGAGAATGTTAAAATGACTTATTTGGGAACATTCATAATTTAAGGAGAGACTAGACTGGATCTTCCATGAGAGGAGGCCCTGTGAGGGCAAACAGCAGCAGCAGGAGATGGAGAGAGGAGGCTCTTGTGTCCATGTTGTCTCAGTGTGTAGAGATGTCAGGATGCTCCTGTGCTGAGCTTTGGTGTTCTTTTGTGCTGGAACCTGGACTTTATATTCACCTGAGTAGGTAGGGTGTACTGGAGGATTATGGGTAGGGTCTTCATCAAGAGGTCTAAAATGTGTACCTTCAGGAGGAAACTCAGACCTCACCTGTTGAGCCAAACTTAAAATAAGATAAATACCCTAGTTTGTTTAACTAATCCACTCAAATGGACTTTACTAAGTGCCCAAAACAGTGGTGTGGGGAGGGATTTGGTAATCTAATAACATTTAACGTGGTGCGTTTTAACAAAAAAAAAAAATATATAATAATGAATAAATAAATAAAACAACTGCCGTCCCTATGTTCAGTGGCATCGCGGCGACTGTGAAGGCAGCCGTTCTCCTGTCTTGTGTCGCGGTCGAGTCCTACTGGCGGGATGCAATAGAGTGGCCAATAGCATAGTCTCGGGTTCAGTTGTGCGACACAGGGACCTGGTGCTCCGCACCTCGAACAGTTGAGTCTTTGGGTCAGCTGGGAAAAGAGCAAACTCTCCCCTGGCGCGAGGGATCTCTTTTTTCTCGGTTTGGAGTTGGATTCAGTCGAACAGACAGCACCATACAGAGGGATCTTGGCGGTCAGTGCTGAACTGCTGAATTCATTCAAGGGCAGGACAGGTCCCACTGAAACTGTTTCCAGAGCTCCTGGGGTATATAGCAGCTGCAGCAGTTACGCCCGCTGGGGCTGCTTCATTAGACAACTTCTTGCACTGGTTTCATGGCCGGTCATCCGGGGGGTGGCGGTGTGGCCTGTTGCACCGGCCTGTCGCAAACCACCCGTGGTCAGACCTTCCGTTTCTGGGCGGTGCCCTAGAACAGGTCTCCAGGTCTTCCTCCACCCTGGGCGGTGCGGCACACTGTGTCAGGGATTGGGCGGGCCCCCATCTGCACTGGCATATCATCGGGTTGTTAGCAGTGTGCCTTGCCTGAACAGTCTCAAAGGGCACTCCAGGGCAAGCGCGTGCTGGTCAACAGACAACAGGTGACTGTTGCGTACATCAACCGAAAGGTGGCTATGTTTCACGTATGGCCTTCGTAGGTCACGTTCCATTCACATTCGGGTCTGCTCAACCGTCGGCTGATGAGCTGTCATGAGCTCGCTCCGGAGAATGGGCTTCATCCCGATAGTCCAGATGTACTTTGTGCGTGAAATAAGTTGAATCTAATCTAATCAACTAATCATCTAATCTAAAGACTCAAAAGATGGTATTCCGAATGGGCATCCTTTATGCCAAGAAAAAGTAGACGCACGCTTTGGAATAAACTGAAGCATTTATAACTTGTTTATTAAGATAAAGTAACAAGGGCGTGGCCCACAGTAGCGAAAGTACAGGGTTTTTTCACTAAAATGTATTTAAGGAAAAATACCATCTTTAAATATACTCTAAATGTGTTAGTTATAACAATATATAAAAATTGTGCCTGTGTCCAAATATACATTTTGACCTAACTGTACCTCTCCATTAGCAAAAAAGAACTTATTTGGTGATTGAGAGCGAGTAGCGTTAACTGAACCTCGAGAGTGACTGATAGCAGACATGAATTTAAAAGCCCTGATAGTGTTTCACATTTTCCACTGTGAAAATATTTTACAACATAGTAGGATGATCAAACAACCACAAATGTTTACCTTGATATTTTTGCACATTATTACGATATAACATGCATCATGAAAGGAATGTTGTTTACTGCAATTGTTCAAGGTTCATTTTAAACTGTATGTCCAGTAATTTTATGAATGTCGGGCTAAAGTATTTAAGGGACAGATGCACTGTCTGAGTATAGGGGATCGCATCATCAACTGCAAAATGAAACCAGAGTTAAGTGCTTATATACCCAGGTATCAAGCAGTGATTGGCAACCTTTTGAATGGCCTGATTGAGTCTTCCTGAGAGAACTTATTCTAAAAGCTTAATTTCTCCTCAAAAATAAAACACCTTAATGCTGCAATCAACATTTTCTCAAACTTGACAATGAATTATAAAGAAAATATGACTTGTCTTGCAGTTTAGCTTTATTTTCCCAAACACATTCAGGAAATTCAACACCATCAAAAGAAAAAACTTTACACCAAATTTCATCTAAATATTCTGGTACTGATATTGTGCATTGGTTTGTGTGAAATGTGTCATCTTCAAATCCTAACTTGTTGATTCTCAGGATGTCAGTGTTGGACATTCCCTGCCTCTGGCCAATTTCCACTCTCCTATCAGGAATGGGAGTGATGGTTTCCAGCCGGGCTGGATGGAGAAGGCTGTTCTTTCATAATGCATGATGGAGCCGTGGTCATATGGAGTGTTTTGGTTGTTGGTGTTTTGTTTCTGAAGTTGTAGGCCATATCAGGAGAGATGTTCTCCCAGTTAATCTTGCGTACTGGTCGTCGCTCCTGGTTTTGCTTTCGTGGTAGAAGCCCAGGGCATGATTGAGCTCATGCTGAGCGATGCCGTTATACACACAGCCTTGCCTGCTGAAGGAGACCATCTTGCCACCAGTTCTGCCAAGAGAAAGCACCTGAGGAGGAGGAAGTAAGGGTTATTTATTTATTTAAATAAGGACTGATAAATGTTTCTTGTTAATATTGTAGATTGTTCTCACCCATCTTTGTTCTCAATACTGATGTAGTCAGCTTGAGTTGATCCCAACCGCGGATACAGGTTTTGGAATGAAAAGTGGACATGGCGTTGCAATCACTGATCTGTCATAATTGAACTGCAAACAAAAAGGCCCAAGATTTAAAATGAGATCTACATGAATCATAGATATGTTCAATGAATGAAGACATTCACTTCACAGAATTCCTGCTCACTATGTAAGGGACCTCCTATGTTGTTGATTTTCCAGAAACAGTTGTTGTTAAACAGTGAGAGCATTTCTGGTTTTGGAAACACCAGATCTCTTAATCAAGACTTCAAGAAGATCCTGTATTTTAAAGAAAACATACGATGAAATAATATTAATAATAAAAAAAAAAAAAAACATTTATCGTCTTGACTGCATTTACCCTATTTTCTGAAACACACTGATGGAATTTACAAAGAAATCTACAAGGTGCCTGACCATTTGTTGGACTCAAAATCCCTTGTAGTGATGTCCAGAGGTTCAGGCTCTGAACAACCTCCTTCAAACCTTTTCCTCCTGGAGGCAGAAACAGAGAATGTTAAAATGACTTATTTGAGAAACATTCATAATTTAAGGGAGAGACTGGAGCGGATCTTACCATGAGAGGAGGCCTGTGGAGCTAAACGCAGCAGCAGAATGGAGAGAGAGGCTCTTGTGTCCATGTTGTCTCAGTGTGTAGAGATGTTCAGGATCTCCTGTGCTGAGCTTTGTGTCTTTGTTGCTGGCCAGACCTGGACTTTATATTCACCTGAGTGGTAGGTGTACTGGAGGATTATGGGTGAGGTCTTAACATCAAGGAGTCTAAAATTGTACTTTCAGGGAGGAAACTCCAGACCTCACCTGTTGGTCCCAAACTTTGCAAATAAGATAAAATAACTTGGTTTGTTAACTGATCCACTGAAATGGACTTACTAAGTGCCCAAAACAGTGGTGACAGGAAGAGGATTCATTGGTAATCTACACAGTTTACTAGTGGCGTTACATAACTAAAAAATAAATGAATAATAATAATAATAATAATAATAAAAAACATAGCTATAGCTAATCAGAAAGAAAAAAAAATACATTAATTTAGATGAAGATTCTGATTCTAAATAACCAAAGATAAAATGAGACACAACTACTGTATAATTCAAAATATTAGGGAAAAATGTCATAATAATAAAATAGGCCATTTCACAGTGCTACTCTGCTTTAATTGATAAAATGGCTTTGATACTGAAAAAACAACATGGCTTTCAAATGTAGCAATGAAACCACCTTGCTCCTTAGAAAACAATATAAAGCTTGTCTTTAAAGGGTTACTCCACCCAAAAATGAAAATTTTGTATTAATCCTCTACCCCAATGGTTCCAAACTTCTAAATGCTTCATCCGTCTTGAACACAATTTAAGATATTTTGGATGAAAACTGGTAGAAAAAGAGAATTTTCCATAGACTGCCAAATAAATAACAGTGTCAAGGTCCAGGAAAGTAAGAAAAGCATCGTCAGAATAGTCCATCTGCCATCAGTGTTTCAAGCGTAAGCGTTATGAAGCGACAAGAATACATTTGTACATGAAGAAAACAAAATAATGACTTTATTCAACAATACAAAACAAATATGTGAGAACTGTAGAAGCAGAGATCAGTTAGTTCCTCACTATCACGCTATTCAACAATTCCTCTCCTCTGTTTCTCTCCAAATCAGCTAGCACCATTTTGGCAATTCTGAGCAGTATATAGGGCGACGCTCTTCTGTGCCAGCAGCGCTGTGCCAATGTGCTGTTTTCATTTAAACCAAAGCATAACTACACGATAAAAACGTATCCTTGTGGCGGGCTGACACAGAAGAGTGTAAGCCACCTGTGTACTGCCTCAGATTTGTCAAGTGGGCTCACGCTGATTTGGGAGACACAGAGGAGAGGAATGTTGAATAGTGTGGAAAGTGAGGAACTAACTGATCTCTGCTTCGTTTCCGTTCGACATATTTGTTTGTCCACAACGTGATCTGCCTTCAAAACACCTGGTAAAAGTTGCATGATAACGTCGCGTCATCACTACGACCGGCATTAGTTCTGGCTTTTGTTCACACAGCTCATTCCGGGACTGAACTTGCAATGTTACTAGGTCCCCGACGGGACCAATCCCGAATCAATCCGGACATGTTTGCGCTTCACACAGAAGGCGACCGGCAATGTTCCGGCAATTTTTCGGGTCCAACGTGCAATGTGAAGGGGCTTAATCAGAAACACGGAATGGCTCGGTAAAGCAGCTAACACTAGGAGAGTGATAAATGCAGAACAATACTCAGCGATCTGAATGAGGAAGTCCAGAGCTTTTAAAGCATGTCTGGTTGGATTCAGCTGCATGCGTGTAATCAGTGCAATGGATGATGGGAACTGTAGTCTGGACCCCTCCACCTACCCTATCCCCCACCAAAATAGAACAAATACAGGAGGGTGGTGGAGCAGGGCCAGGTCCATGTGGAATTGAAGGGTCAGGGGACTGAGGCAAAACCTGCAGAGCATGATGCCCAGGCAAAGAAGAGAGCCAGGGTGAAGCCGGCAGAGCAGGAAACCAGAACAGATCCGCAGTATGTGAACTAAAGACAACCACGGTGGAGCAGATGAACAGAAGACCACCACAGCGGAACAGATGGAAATTTTACTCATTGACTGGGACTGGACAGGAAAGAGCTCATAAACAGACTCCCTAACTAGGGACAGGCAAGAAAGACAGTTCAGACACATTTGGAGAAACAGAACAAGCAGACAGTGCATGAATGGTCCCTATGGCAGTGACAGGGTTACGGGATAAACATGTAGTGCATTTACAGTTTCTGGTCTCACAACTGGACTAATTGAGCAGATAACAGGTTTCTTGTTGGTTTAACAGACTCATTAGGGGAAATGGGACAGACAATTCAAAACCTGATTCATAGGTTGATCCTGGACAGACTGACAGTTCATGATCAGACAGATTGACAGAAACGGGCAAGACAGTTCAAAATCAGCATCATGACAAACAGACAGATTACAATCAGCCTCCAAGGCTGATCAGAACAGGACAACAGGCGAACAAGATGTGAGAGCGTCGGGATCCATATGCAAAGCTTTATTCATAGACATGGTCATACACAGGCAGGGTTGAGCAAAAGCAAACAGATATGTATAAGACAAGACAGAGTATTCCTAGGGCTGGCGTGGGTCAACGATCAGCGAACAATCCAGAGGGCTTGACAAGAGGGTAATCCAGAAACATGAGCAATAGTCAGAGGTGGGTTGAGTACCCAGAAACTGTACTCAAATAAAAAAATAAAGTACTTAGAGAAATATTTACTCAAGTAAAAGTAATAGTCTGAATAGTCACTTGAGTAAAAAAAAAAAAAAAAAAATATTGGATAAAAAAAAAAAAAATTCTAGTTAGTTACTAGATACTTTGGATCATATTCTGTACATCTACTGTATAGTCGATTTTTATTTATACACATACACATACAATTTATGTAATTGTGTATTATATATATATAAATTTTCATCACCCTTTAAGCCAGTCTTCAGTGTCACATAATCCTTCAGAAATCATTCATGTTGATTTACTATCAATTATGTTCTTTTAAGCTTTCTATTCAAAGAATCCTAAACAAAATGTCACAGGTTCCAAAAAAATAAATAAATAAATAAATAAGCATCAAAACAGTTTCCAGCTGGTAATAAATCAATACATTAGAATGATCTCTGAAGGATCATATGTTTCTGAAAACTAGAGTAACAGCTGATGAAAATTCTGATTTGCATCACTGAATTAAGTTATATTTTAAAGTATATTAATTACGTATTATATAAAACTCCTCACACAACGGCTAATTTACTGAACATCTGAACATAATAAACCAAATGCACATTGACAGATCTTCTTCCATCTGTTCTGCAAAATGTAAACAAATGTATATTTCTGCAAGCGTAAATATTGTGAAAATATCAATTGTGTCTAGGCTGAAGGCATTCCTCCTGGAACAGAGCTAAGCTGGTTTGAGGGTATTCATTTCATACTCTGTGACAGCTTATTTAATTAAATTATACATTGTATTTAATGTATAAGTTACCGCTACAACAAACTGGTTATGTCATAGTGGTATCGTTTACTAATCGAATGTAGCCCAAGTTATACCTGTTGAACCGTAGACAACACACCCGTGTTCATCTAATAAAGATCTTCATCGATAGCAAACAATAGCCTTTGCAGATTTGCTTTCAACTGACTGTAGATCCAGAGACAAGTCTTCAATGCTCTTGATGTTTTTAAACTTTCTGTTACAACTCTGAGTGGACGCTTTAGACACTCAGCATGGCAGCAGGAACTGAATGAATCATTCAAACTGTTTAGTAAACCAATTCACTGGTTTGTCAACTGGTTTGATCAAGCTTTTGAACAGAACTGACTCAAAAGAATGAGTCATTCCACGAATGGGCATCGCTCATTGCCAAGAGAAAAGTAGACTGACGTTTGGAATAAACTGAAGCATTTATAACTTGTACTGCATTAAGATAAAGTAATGAGAGGAGCTGGCTCCACAGTAACAAAGTAAAAGTACAGTTTTTTCACTAAAATGTACTTAAGAGTAAAAGTACCCATCTTTAAATATACTCTAAATGTGTTAGTTATAACAATATATAAAAATTGTGCCTGTGTCCAAATATACATTTTGACCTAACTGTACCTCTCCATTAGCAAAAATAACTTATTTGGTGATTGAGAAGCCAGTAGTGTTGCGCTGCAGCTCGATGAGTGACTGATAGCAGACATGAATTTAAAAGCCCTGATAGTGTTTCACATTTTCCACTGTGAAAATATTTTACAACGTAGTAGGATGATCAAACAACCACAAATGTTTACCGTGATATTTGTTGCACATTATTAACGATATAGCATGCATCATGAAAGGAATGTTGTTTACTGAATCGTTCACAGAAGGTTCATTTTAAACTGTATGTCAGTAATTTTATGAATGTCGGCTAAAGTTTTTAAGGGACAGATGCACTGACTGTGTATAGGGAACATCAGCATCATCAACTGCAAAAATGAAACCGAGTTAAGTGCTTATATACTCCAGGTATCAAGCAGTGATTGGCCATCCTTTTGAATGACGCTGTATTAGAGTCTTCCTGAGAGAACTTATTCTAAAGCTTAATTTCTCCTCAAAAATACAGCACTTTAATGCTGCAATCAAGCATTTTCTCAAACTTGACAATGAATTATAAAGAAAATATGAGCTTGTCTTGCAGTTTAGCTTTATTTTTCCCAACACACATTTCAGAAATTCAACACCATCAAAAGAAAAAACTTAACCAAATTTCATCTAAATATTAACTGTACTGATATTGTGCATTGGTTGTGTGAAATGTGTCATCTTCAACATCCATACAGCTTGTTGATCCTCAGGATGTCAGTGTTGGACATTCCTGCCTCTGTCCAATTTCCACTCTCCTATCAGGAATGGGAGTGATGGTTTCCAGCCGGCTGGATGGAGAAGACTGTTCTTTCATAATGCATGATGGAGCCGTAGTCATATGGAGTGTTTTGGTTGTTGGTGTTTTGTTTCTGGAAGTTGTAGGCCATATCAGGAGAGATGTTCTCCCAGTTAATCTTGACGTACTGGTCACGATCGCTCCTGGTTTGCTCGTGGTAGAAGCCCAGGGCATGATTGAGCTCATGCTGAGCGATGCCGTTATACACACAGCCTTGCCTGCTGAAGGAGACCACCTGCTTGCCACCAGTTCTGCCAAGAGAAGAGAAGCACCTGAGAGGAGAGAGGAAGTAAAGAGGTTATTTATTTATTCAAATAAGGACTAATAAATGTTTCTTGTTAATATTGTTTGATTGTTCTCACCCATCTTTGTTCTCAATACTGATGTAGTCAGCTTGAGTTGATCTGCAGCTAAGCGGATACAGGTTTTGGAATGAAAAGTGGACATGGCGTCAGCAATCACTGATCTGTCATAATTGGCTGCAAACAAAAGGCCCACAGATTTAAAATGAGATCTACATGAATCATAGATATGTTCAATGAATGAAGGACATTCACTCACAGAATTCACTGCTCACTATGTAAGGGACCTCCACTATGTTGTTAGAGTTTTTCTTCCAGAAACAGTTGTTGTTAAAGCAGTAGAGAGCATTTCTGGTTTTGGAAACACCAGATCTCCTTCAATCAAGACTTCAGAAGATCCTGTATGTAAAGAGAAACATACTGATGAAATAATAATAATAATAATAATAATAATAATAATAATAATAATAACAAAATTTATACATCTTGACTGCATTTTACCCCTATTTTCTGAAACACACTGATGAATTTACAAGAAATCTACAAGGTGCCTGACCATTGTTGGACTCCAAAATCCTTGTAGTGATGTCCAGAGGTTCAGGCTCTGACACAAACACTCCTTCAAACCTTTCCTCCTGGAGGCAGAAACAGAGATGTTAAAATGATCTGAGGAACATTCATAATTTAAGGGAGAGACTAGACCGGATCTTACCATGAGAGGAGCAGCCTGTGAGGAGCCAAACAGCAGCAGCAGAATGGAGAGAGAGGCTCTTGTGTCCATGTTGTCTCAGTGTGTAGAGATGTTCAGGATGCTCCTGTGCTGAGCTCTGGTGTCTTGTGCTGTCAGACCTGGACTTTATATTCACCTGAGTAGGTAGGTGTACTGGAGGATTATGGGTAGGGTCTTAACATCAAGAGTCTAAAATGTGTACCTTCAGGGAGGAAACTCAGACCTCACCTGTTGGTCCAAAACTTTGCAGAATAAGATAAAATACCTTGGTTTGTTTAACTGATCCACTGAAATGGACTTTACTAAGTGCCCAATACAGTGGTGTAGAGGGAGAGGATTCATTAGTAATCTACTTACAGTTTACTAGTGGCCAGTACATAACTAAAAATAAATGAATAATAATAATAATAATAATAAACATAGCCATAGCTAATCAGCAGAAAGAATAAAAAAAATACATTAGTTTAGGGTGAAAGATTCTGATTCTAAATAACCAACAGATAAAATGAGACACAACTACTGTATAATTCTAAAATATTACGAGGAAAAATGTCATAATAATAATAATAATAATAGGGCATTTCACAGTGCTACTCTGCTTATTAATTGATAAAATGGCTTTGATACTGAAAAACAACATGGCTTTCAAATGTAGCAATGAAACCACCTTGCTCATTAGAAAAACATTATCTAATAGCTTGTATCTTAAAGGGTTACTCCACGAAAAATGAAAATTTTGTCATTAATCACTTACCCCATGTCGTTCAAACTCAGTAAAAGCTTTGTTGTCTTCGAACACAATTTAAGATATTTTGGATGAAAACCAGTAGGTTTGAGACTGTCCCATAGACTGCCAAATAAATAACAGTGTCAAGGTCCAGGAAAATATTAAAAGCATCGTCAGAATAGTTCATCTGCCATCAGTGTTTCAAGCGTAATGTTATGAAGCTTACGAGAATAGTTATTGTTCACTAAGAAAACAAAATAATGACTTTATTCAACAATTCCTCTCCTCTGTGTCTCTCCAAATCAGCGAGTACACATTTTGGCAATTCTGAGCAGTATGCAGGCGTGACGCTCTTCTGTGCCAGCAGCGCTATGCCGATATGCTGTTTTCATTTAAACCAAAGCATTACTACACGTAAAAACATATCTTTGTAGCGCTGACAATTACAACACAATTACACATTTCAGAACTTAAACACTAGGACGGCAAAGACCATCATTTGCTTTTTAATAATTGGACTAATAATCTTATGAAATAATCATCACTGCATTGATAATTTCTAATTTTTGGCTCTTGTTGTTCTTTAGGTGATCACTTCAGATTTTTGTTGAGCAAAACTAAATACTCTGACAATTTAGTGATTTGAAAGTTCTGTTTCTTGAGGTAGACTTTCCATTACTGTCCGTTGTACTTGACTGCTCTAGATTGGAGATATGACTTAATAATACTTAGTTTCACAAAAGGCTGGCAGAGAAAGAGTTGGTATTATATAAAAAATATTATTGCTCAATTTGACAGTCATTACTAGAGCTGTATAATTTCCAACTGTTTGCATATAAAGTACATTTTTCAATGATAATTCTGGGAAGACTGTATATTGTGACACTTCAAGCTTTGTAGAAACATCCCTGTACTCCACTGTTGATGCACTTAAAATCCATGTAAACTTCAGAATCAGAAAGAGCTTAATTGCCAAGTGTGCTAACACAAATGGGATTTGTCTTTGTGAAAGAAGCTTCCAGTGCACAGACAGGGTGACAAGTGACAAGAAACAAAAAATAAAAACAAGTGATATAAAAATAAATATGTAAAACAATATGCAATAAATACAATAGATACAAATGTGCTATATCCAAATTTTGCAAGGGAATGTGGAGTTTAGTGGATTAGTTAAACAAATTTAAGAACCATTTCTGATTCTGTAAGTTTTTTATTTTGACTAACAGGCAGATCAGAGTTTCCTCCCTTTAGTTACACAATTAGTCTCTGGACACTAAGACCCTACCCATAATCCAAGAGTAGACCCACCTACTCAGGTGAATATAAAGTCCAGGTCTGACAGCACAAGACACCAAAGCTCAGCACAGGAGCATCCTGAACATCTCTACACACTGAGACAACATGGACACAAGAGCCTCTCTCCATTCTGCTGCTGCTGTTTGGCTGCCTCACAGGCGTCTCTCTCATGGTAAGATCCGGTCTATTCTCTCCCTTAAATTATGAATGTTCCTCAAATAAGTCATTTTAACATCTCTGTTTCTGCCTCCAGGAGGAAAGGTTTGAAGGAGTGTTTGTGTCAGAGCCTGAACCTCTGGACATCACTACAAGGATTTTGGAGTCCAACAATGGTCAGGCACCTTGTAGATTTCTTGTAAATTCATCAGTGTGTTTCAGAAAATAGTGTAAAATGTGGTCAGTATTATAAATATGTCCAGATATTTCATCAGTATGTTTCTCTTTAAATACAGGATCTTCTGAAGTCTTGATTGAAGGAGATCTGGTGTTTCCAAAACCAGAAATGCTCTCTACTGCTTTAACAACAACTGTTTCTGGAAGAAAAACTCTAACAACATAGTGGAGGTCCCTTACATAGTGAGCAGTGAATTCTGTGAGTGAATGTCCTTCATTCATTGAACATATCTATGATTCATGTAGATCTCATTTTAAATCTGTGGGCCTTTTGTTTGCAGCCAATTATGACAGATCAGTGATTGCGACGCCATGTCCACTTTTCACTCCAAAACCTGTATCGCTGCGTGCCCAGATCAACTCAAGCTGACTACATCAGTATTGAGAACAAAGATGGGTGAGAACAATCATACCTTCTGGATTATGTTTTACAACTTTAAATCAGATTGCTTTTTTCTAACATCTCTTATTTCTCTCCTCTCAGGTGCTTCTCTTCTCTTGGCAGAACTGGTGGCAAGCAGGTGGTCTCCTTCAGCAGGCAAGGCTGTGTGTATACGGCATCGCTTCAGCATGAGCTCAATCATGCCCTGGGCTTCTACCACGAGCAAACCAGGAGCGATCGTGACCAGTACGTCCAAGATTAACTGGGAGAACATCTCTCCTGATATGGCCTACAACTTCCAGAAACAAAACACCAACAACCAAAACACTCCATATGACTACGGCTCCATCATGCATTATGAAAGAACAGCCTTCTCCATCCAGCCGGGCTGGAAACCATCACTCCCATTCCTGATAGGAGAGTGGAAATTGGACAGAGCAGGGAATGTCCAACACTGACATCCTGAGAATCAACAAGCTGTCGGATGTTGAAGATGAGGAACAATTAAATATGTATCATGGGTCTTTGTTTTCTGGTGGTGTTTAAATGTGTAATTGTGTTGGGAAAAATAAAGTTAAAGTTCAAAGCAACTTAATTTTATATTGTTTGTGGTTTTATTATTGAGCTGGTTAGCATTACATCATAAAGTTGTTTATTTTGCAATAATGACAGACAGGTCCCACTTATACATGGCTGCTAAAAAAAAAAAGAAAAAAAAACGGACATGAAATACTGAACAAAGTGTCAAGAGTGAAATCCCGCCTGTATTATTTTAAAGTATGAAAGACATATAATTTAATATGACCTCAAAATATAAATTACAAGAAAATTTCAAAAATATGTTTGCGAGTTGACCCCATTGAACTGAATGCTTTAATGTTTTGCCCTTGGCGATAAAGTAATCAACCTCTCATTGCAATGGTATGACCAGAATCGGCTTACGAATCACTGTCAGCAGAGAGGGGGAGCTGTTTTATGTACACTTCCACCCAAGCAGTAACACGAGCAAATTAGTGAATCTACGCATGTTTCATAACTTTTCAAGTCCTTTAAATAAGAGAAACGTTAGATTTAAATGTTTAATTTCCGTGATTTTATCAACACGCCACCTCTCTAACCCCACACTCCTGTATAATGGACCGATCCATTGTTTTGTTTTTTTCAGTTCTTGCTCCGCGCAGGCACCAGACTCTTGCCATCCGGGAGGGTTGTGTGTGTGTTGGGTTTGGACCTGCCATCGTCTTGCTTTGTTCTTTGGTTCAAAAAGCCGTTTTTTATCTGCATTCATTTCGGTAAGTCCTCCATATATTTTATATACGTATAATAAGCGTACACAGCTCAGTCTGGAGTTGTTGTAAAACCCTGTTTTTAAAGGATGGCTGTTTTGTGCTCACGTTTGTGATCAGCTGTTAAAATCGTGATGGCGGACTCGGACGTGATGGCAATTAAATAAAACAATAAAATGTTTGGTCCTCTTGTATTTTATTTATATACTCTATTAATTATTAGCATCGCTGTCGTTTGGGTTTGAAATACTTATAAATTGCGATTATAGTGGTTTTTTTGTTGTTGTTTTTTCTTTACCAAATTTGGACCGTTAGGCCTCATTTTAGCCGGTTAGCTTTAGCGCTGAGTTGCAGTTCAGACCTATAAAATCATGCTTAAATTCAGTTAAATATTTTTACACAGCAATATATCCACATAAAAGAATAAATTGGTTTTATAATAAATGTTAACTTAACTGTATAATTAGCTCCGAGGCAATCTGACTTGGATTAATTATCACAGGTTTAACTGGATCTGCAATTAAAACTGGATCTGCAATTAAACCAGTTTATGAAATGTCGATTTTCCCATTTAATAAAAGTCGTTAATGAAGTTTTTAAGGTGTTGTTTTGCACATTTTCTGTTAGGGACCCATTGATGGCTCTGTTGGGTTTGGAAATGTCCGCCACATCAACATGTGGTTTCTTTGTGCTCCTCGGTGATCTGAATCGGAACACGGATATGTTTACTAATATCTTCATTGTGTTTTCACAGGTGTCTTTTATGAATAATCAAAAGCAGCAAAAGCCAACGCTTACCGACCAGCTTTAAAACTAGGAAAGAGGTGGAGTAGACTGAGGAACTTTTCATTGCTATGTCTGAAAGCGGTGCCTCCCATCTGAAACTTTCTCTTGTTTCCTGCAGATGAAAGGAGAGATTTGACCCTTCTCAGTTTCAAGAAGAGTATTGTTCAAGGCTTGAACCAAACTGGCCAGATTTGGAGCGGTTGCAAGTTCCTCGATGCCTCCGGCGCAAGCTCGACTACGCCGGTATGCTGAGACACTCTTCACATCCTGGTGGCTGGAGGAATGCTGGGTAAGCACCTGTCTACTGACTCTTTATCAATGGGCTGGTATTCATTTCTTCTTAATCCTTTTTTTTTTTTTTTTTGCTAATTTACATAAATTGTATCTACAGTTATATCAGTTTACAAATTTTTCTTTTCTAAAATTATATATTTGTTCTAATATTTATTCATAAAATGTATATCTACAGTTTGTGTATTTTCTTTCTAGTTTGACTATATATTTTCACATCTTATAGATCCATGCTATAACTTATTTTTACTAGATGTTATCGATTATATGTGAATTAAGTTTATCTAGTTTTTTACTAATATATTAAGTGTACATCTAAGTTTTTTTACTTAATATTTTCTTCTAATATATGTGAAAATATATATTTGTAGTTTATATACTTTCAATATGCTTTTTTTACTTTTACTTTTTTCTCATTTATGTGTAGTGTACATCTAATTATAATTCAATAATGCAAAATTTGTACACACACACACATATATATACTTAAAAAAATCTACAATTTATAAATTAATTTACTTTAATATTTACTTTTAATATTTTTGCTAGTAGATTTGAGTATTTTTTTATATATAATATATATATACACCCCAAGTATTTTCTACTAATCGGATACAATTTGTACAGTTTATACATTTTATTAATTTATATTTACTGAATATTATTACTAATATTATGAGTGTATATATATATGCATATGTACTTTTACTAGAATTTATTTATATGAAATGCATAGCTACTGAATATGTAATTTGGTATATTAAAAAAAAAATAAAATTGTAGCACCAGGAGGGACTCTATCTGATGACCTGACCCGACTGAGTACTGCCTCTTCACGGCAAGTGAAGACTTGGAGACCATGCAGGCTTACGCTCAGGTATTTCCAATTATATGTTATCTGACCGGCAAATAGTCTCGTTTTGGAGCTTGTTCTGAATTAATATCACCGGACGGGTGCAATTTGTACTTACTGGTTTCCTATTTACAAGTCTCAACATGTTCACTTTGTTTTGTGGTTTTAACAAGCTGATCAGGCGTTACAAGTACCTGGAGAAAGGGTTTGAAGAGGAGATCAAGAAGGTAAGCAAAATTGTTGAACTAAGGATTATAGCATATTTGTTAGTCAAACAAAGTCTGTGCCGTTGTACATTTGGAAAATCCCATGGTGTCATCACTGTTTTTTTTTTTTTTTTCACAGCTGCTGCTGTTTTAAAAGGGTTCACCGAGTCCGAGGGAATAAATTGGCCATGCTTACCGAATCCTGCTGGCCAATGGCAATATATCAGCTTCCATCCTGAGCAGCCTCTTTAATGAGAACTTGGTCAAGGAAGGTAATGACAGACCTGTTTAATGGCTCTATGCTACTTTCCGAGGGAAGAAGTTGTAACGGATTTGTCGTCTGGGTTTTATTGCAGGTGTGTCTGCTGCCTTGCTGTGAAACTGTTCAAATCTTGGATCAACGAAAAGACATCAACTCAGTTGCTGCTAGCCTGCTAAAGTTGGCATGGACAACAGGTTGATGGTAAATATTGTACTGCAGCCTCCGCCGGATGAAGCACTTAAATTCCAAAAGCATCCAAAATATAGCTTAGTTGGAGTAATATAAAAGTTATTTAAAATTTATAGAAATAGTAATATAAATGTGTATATAAAAGGTTTAGTGTGTGAATAAACTTGGGTTATATGTAAATTAAACTATAGGATAATAAAAAATAAAATAATATATAAACAAAGTTAACATTATCAAAAGCGATGATTAATAAAATATTAATAAAATGTCAATTTTAACTGATGTTAACAGTAAAGTTTAAATAAAATGTGATTGGAAAAAATTATCTTGTGAAAATAGAAATGAAGTGAAAATAGAAATTTTGCCTTGGCAAGTAACCAAAATTAAGTTGAAGTACTAAAATGACTAAAACTAAATTGAAAAAATAAAGCAACAACCGGCAAAAGCACATTATGCAAGCATAAACTAAAATGAACAATCTGAAATTTTACAATTCTGTTTGCAGCCTTGACTAATGTTAAACTATTCTCATGCCATGTTAATCATGGCATTTTATTTTCGTTGATGTAACCTGTTCTTCTTTTGCCCAAAACAGGAGCTGTTCCCTGCCAACAAGCGTGGCTGAACACTTCTCAAAATATTTCACCGCGCTGGGCTGAAAGAGCTCTCGGACTTCAGCTGCAACCAGCAGTCCATTGAGGCAAAGAGCTCCAGAAAGAACTGCAAGAGCAGATGTCCCTGCGAGACCCTCAAAGGCGTGAGTTTCTACCTTGTCTGGATAGGACAATCTTAAATTGGGCACAAAAAACTTATTTAAAAGAATTGTATTTAAAACAAATGATTTTGATTCTATCTGTATTATAGCTTTGGAGGTTTATTGTGCCTGTGTTTGACTGATTTGTCTCTTTTGTTCCCCAGATCATTGCCTCACGTAGTGAAGAGATGAAGAAACGAGCATCTCCGAGCAGACAATGATCGGCATCGTGGACCAGTGTCATGAGCTCCGTCGAGTGGAATAAAAGGAGGAGCTCGCACAGAGCAAGCCATCAAACTCTTGAAGGTATCTATGATGCTTCTGAAAGGTTCAATGATCTGCAATACTTATCAAAATACTGCTGAGTGATTCTTCTTACTCTCTTTGCAGCAATACAGCCCACTGCTGAAGGCCTTCACCTCCCAGGGCCTGTCTGAGCTCACCCTCCTGCTGAAGATCCAGGAGTACTGCTACGACAATATCCACTTCATGAAGGCCTTCCAGAAGATTGTGGTGCTTCTTTACAAAGGTGTGTCTTCACTAGCTGATCTTTTCAAACGATGCACCAAAGCTTCGGTTCACTGTGGCAGTTTTTTACAGAAATGTTACTAGGCCTGTGCAATGCTATACAGAGGTTCGTCCGGTTAAAGTGCTTTGAAGATGTATTTTTGTCTTGACTGTAGCTGATGTTTTGGCGAGGAGGTTATTTTGAAGTGGTACACGGAAGGCCACTGGCCAAAGGAAAGAGTGTCTTCCTCGAGCAGATGAAGAAGTTTGTAGAGTGGCTGAAGAAGCGCTGAGGAGGGTAAGCTTGTTTCTTTTTCTTTGAATCTTTCCGATTAAAATGGTTTCTGAAATCATTAATTTGGTTTCTTCCAGAGTCTGAATCCGAGGAAGAGGAGGCAGACTAAAACACCATGTCAGCATAATGTTTTGATACAGAAGTGCTCGTCTTTCTAACTTTTTCGGCTTTTTTTTTTTTATTCTACCTCCTGTTTTCAAACCATAACATTTAGATGTCATTTAAGGGCTTTATAACAAATGGTTAATTTTAACAGATTTTTCTAATATTAAGGTTTACACTTAAAATAGCACAAGAGTTGTGGTCAACCTTTGTTATTATTTACTCGCTCAAGGAACTTTTAAGTGTTGAAACAGTTTGGACATCTTAAATTATTATGATTTCTTTATGAATTGACATTCCATTGAGTTAGATCAGGCTGCCTTGTTTGCTTTTAAGATGCCCTTTTCTATATGGTATCGATGCCTTCATGCCCTGTCATGATCAGTGTCCACAAAGGGGAAAAAGCGGTCACCTTGTCTCATTGGGATGTTATTGCCAAAGGGTTGAGTCCTTCTCCCATAACATCATCAGCGTTCTCTTCCCTGCCTATGAAACTATACAGGCCTGAAAGCAATTTGCTGATCACCCTGTAAAGACCCTTAAATGACTCCCAACCTCTTCTATGATGCATCTCCATCTTATTTGTCACCAATTTCTTTAATCTAAATAACTAATTGACTTTTTTTTTTTAAGAAATAAAGGCCTAGAAGTATATGCTTTGTGTGGTTCTTGTTCCGTGTAACTTCTAATTTTATTTAAATAATTGCAAAATCAGATTTGTCCACCATTTTAAATTGCATGCAGTATGTGACTTCCACTAGGGGCAACTCAAAACTAAAGATGAACTACTTTCAGAACTTTTTCAAAAATTATTTAATGGTTTGAAAGTAATGAGTAAAGACATTTTTCTTGTACAAAATACTTGATTAAATAGCAGCTTGTTTGATGTGCAAAGACCACTTTTAGAAGAGTGGCCAATTCAAGTATTAGAATACTGACAGGCTTGTGATCAAAATGCTTTAAAGGTAGGCTATATTATTGGTATAATGCTTTTTGACCTTTAATTTTTAATGTTAAAAGATTTGGTAAAATATTTACAATTTCAAAAAGCCTTGTCATATTACAATATTTCCAGTACATTGTGGTACCTCCGTTGCACTTTTTTCTTTCATTTGTATTGTACTACTTTTAATGCAAGGAAGAGTCATTCTGCAGAGTCTGCAAATTCAGACATGCCTATAAGCTGAAGTTTTGATTTGTGCAAGACATGCAGGTAAACATTTTGGATATAAATAACTGATTGGTACATGTTGATGCCTAAAAAAATTCTACCTCTAAACATTCACATGCAGATGCAGTATCTGAAAATAAATTATAATCACAGTAAATGTTAGGCTCAAATTTGTCATCTCTACTAATTCGCTAATGTAAACAAAACAAGGTTCAGCAGATGATGTTTTAGTGGTGTACTTGAGGTGAGCACATGCTCTAAGACCTTTCCCTAAACCTTAGTCAATGTGAAGCGTGCCAATTTATGGAACACTTTCTGAAATCAACTGGCTTTTTTTGGTTGTTTTTTAAGTCAAGCAAGAGAGTGGGAATTAGCAATAGCCAATCAAAATCCCAGATAAAACTTCCATCTACTCATCTCAAAAGACCACTGTCTTGTACATATTTTTGTTCGATTTGTTTGCAAATCAGTGGACAAAAAAGCCATGTTGACATATCATGAATCAATATGTCTTTGTGCATGCACTTCTGAAAGATACAATTGCGTAGCTATAGTAATGGAAAATGACTGCGTAATTGATGCATCAAGTCTGACAGAATTTCTTAAGTTGCATGTAATGCAACAAGCTTCTGTCTTGAGCGTTGACACTTTCGTAATTTGGACTTGTGCTCAAATGGCCTTCCCTTCACACAAGTTTAGTAAAATCTACAAGACTGATTTGGTGTTGTATGATTCAGGAGCATAAGCATGCCCTTTGTTGTTATGGAGTGACCTCATTGACAGTCACGCAACATTATGTCACCAAAGTGTGTTCTCAGATCATGACCACAAGGATTTAGGGTAGGCTATATAACATTTGGGGTCAGGGTCATAACCAGGGTTCGTGTTAGGGATTATGACCAAAACCAGAACATGTTAGATTATGTTCTTCTCACTATGAAATACTTGCAACTATAGCATTCAGTCATGTGCCACTATTTAGCATTCTTTGCCTAACCAAATTATCATGCTGAGGTTAGAAATTTGTTTACAGTCTCCTGAGAGCCATGTTGGGATTG
Organism: allo-octoploid hybrid of Carassius auratus x Cyprinus carpio; assembly: GCA_024542945.1. Lineage (NCBI taxonomy): Eukaryota > Metazoa > Chordata > Actinopteri > Cypriniformes > allo-octoploid hybrid of Carassius auratus x Cyprinus carpio. The sequence continues at coordinate 11,363,281 of CM045074.1, forward strand.
TGGTCCTGGCGTAGATGTGGAGACAAGAGGGAGGGATGAGATTTTTACCGCGTTGTACTGACAGTGACCACTGCAAACCGCTAGGTTTCAATTACCATCATGTGACGTGCAAGAGGCAGACACAAGACTGTTTTTTTAAGGCAAGGGATGGTGTAGCTTACTATATCTGTTACTGAAATAGCCTCCCACCAGGTGCAACTTTACACATATTCTCCGGTTACATTAACCAAAACACAGTAGATAAAGTGGACACACTTGCAGAAAAAAGTGCAGATTTGTCTCTCTTCTTGTTGCTTGTTTTGTCTGTCCTCAGAGAAAAAACAAACAAAAACAAAACAATGTTTTGTCTCTGTGCAAGAAAATGTCTCTTTACATGTAAACATTCAGAAGTTGAGAGCTCCCTACGTAGCAGCGGACAGTCAGGAGAACTTCTGCTGTCACTGAGTTGTGTGCTTTTCCCCATCTCTAAGCTGCAGAAGCACATGATAATTGAAAGGTGTTAGAATTCATACCCACAACAAACAATTTACAATTCTATGTGAAATATGCATGCATGCATTATGTGCAGTTGATCTAGGAGAACAATTCAGGAAAAGGTAGAAGCAAGGTACTTGTAGCAAGTAAGTTTGGCATTCAAATACATTACCAAATTGGTCACAGTTTCTGGAAAGTTCTGGCAGTTAATAGTTTCACCACCTTCAAGGACTCACCATTTTCCTCTGGTTACTCAAGCAGAAGGTGCAGATGGGTCGAACCGGTGGAGTTTTGAGGTTGGTGTTGCTTTGTAAGATGTTGTGATATTTCAGACATGGTTGCCCATCCATGCAGTCCTCCCTAGAAGAAGCCGTTGCCAAGTGTGAAATGTAGCTTCGATGCCAATCATCAGAGTCTCGATTTTGATAACTTCCTGTCGGCTGGCTCTGTAGGGATGAGGGTCAGCAGAGCCGTGAAGGCAGTGTTGACACTATCGTGCGGCTCGCTCCCGAGCATTAGCTGCCTGGCGTTGTTTGCTCACCCTGCAAGTCTCGACCCCTCTCGCTCTCCCGCCTCCCTGTGGCCCCGCATGGGCTCCCTGCGCCGTGGATTTCTCCGAGCTTGCTGCCACTGTCAAGCTCATCAGGGTGGGAGGGCAAGCTCTGGCTATCGTGTGCAGGATGCTCATGCTCCCCTGTGGTGGACTTCATGGTGTGCAGAGACAGACTGGTAGTTATGGGTAGTCCATGGCGTAGATGCTGGCTGCCCATGGTACTTTAAGCTGAGTGAAAATAGCAGCCGGGGGCAGCTGCGTCTGATCCGGTATCCAGAGATCTTCCTGGCCCTGGCACTTCTGCATGCCATTTCTTGAATGGCTGATCCCTTTCTGGATTTGTCCGCCACCATGTGGCTGTGGAAAAGGATGGACAGGTGGAGCTGGGGTGCACCTGCTATGTCCCAAAGAAGGAGGACATTCGAAGATATATAAATAAATGCACGCACCAACACACGTTCAGGGATTTTGGTGTTTTTTCTTGTAACATTTGGGTACCGGGTCCTCTGGGTGACCTAGTGCAGGTCAACAGGAAGCCAGGATGGTGATCTGACCTACCTTCCTGAGAAGACCTTGTTTTGTCTCTTCATTCTGGTCCATTCATCCCTTGCTCCTGATATTGTTTGCTCAACATTTCATGTTCTCTATGGCTTATAAAGTCTTTGAAAGTTATATCATTTGTATGTAATAGCTAAGCAACCTTGTTCTGTTTGACCCAGCTAAATTTAGCTCCAAAAGTTTACAGACAGAGACTGTTGTCGTTGTCTGTAAAATTTGGTCACATGGACCGTGGGTCACTCCAGGTCCAAAAGGAGAGAGACACAGTTGGGATTTTACTGCACGTAGGGGGCAGTGTTTCAAATCTGACAGAATGTAATTCAGAACATCTGTTTGACATGAGAATAACTGTGAAGAGAGTTCTTGGAAAAGGTTTTACTCAAATCAAGTTGCCAAAATCAGTTTGTGCTACTATTTAGGTAACTGGAATCATTTTGCTTACTTAAAGGTGTACTCAACATTGGTGTTCTGAAGTTTTCTAAAGAAAAGCTATTTTTTGCCAGAAGTTTTACCATCCACACCACCACCACCACAAGAACCATGTAAGTGCTATTCAAACCAGTCTGGAGTCTTTTCTCCAGTAGCTTTATGTAGCTCACAACATTAGTGATCTATAAGAGTGCTCTCTTATTAGTCATCCTGTTCCTCTCTAATGCCCTGTCTGACTGAACAGCCCAGGTGTGTTCCTGTTTCTCACATGCACATGCTGTGGTCAATCTTTAGAGGCAGTAAAAATATCAGTTGGTGTTCACCATACCTATATTACATTGTTGCTTTGATTGTATGGTAGTTTAGGCAGTGGTTTTAAAAGTTTTGGTTTATATATTAAGTTTAGTTACACTTACAATTTGCTTGATGACAGTTTTATCTTTACCCAGATTTTATGGTTTCCTTAGACAAGATTCATATTTTTCAGTATTCCCCACTAGATGTCAGTAGCACACCAGTGGAGATTCTAATTCAGTTTTTTAATGCAAGAAGCACAAGTAAAGTCAAAATTGACAAAGAACTAATTAGACATGAAAACAAAAATAGGTTTTAATGCACCATTACCTATTAGAGGTTCCACTGTGGAACCTATGAGCAATCAAATCTTGATGTATGGAACTTGTCAGTGCTTCATTGAAACCTAATTTACTATCGACTTCCTTTCAGCCATTTGGTAAGTTTGTCCAAATGAATTATTCTTATACATTCACATGACAGCTCTTCACTAATTTGATTAACCTTTTAAGCTCTTTCTAGAGACCTTAATTACAATACTCACAATTCCAGAGTTCATGTGTGGATGTTAACATGTGCTGCATCCTCAATGAGCTGCCGTGGCCCAAACATACACTCAGTGGGTGTGTTGTTTATCCTGACAGCATCGCCTCTAATCTTTAAGAGTGTCTGCTGGGATGCAAAACAAATATCCATTATAATCCTCCGAGTTTGCTTGGCACTTAAATTTGCAGGTGAAAGCTCCTGGTAAGTTGCAAAACTCAGGCATTGGCTTATAGCGGCGGTTTCCTGGATACCCACCTTTGTGGAAGCAAGCAGAGCATTAAACAATTCAAATTTTCATTGAACAGTTTGCAGTTCCAAGTTTACATAGACAATATGACAGTTTACAATCCAGTTCCAGTTGAGCGAAGCTGAGTGCCAATTAGCATTTTAAAGGCCTAATTTCCGTGTGAGACAAGATTATAAAGCTCTATGCACACCTTTTAAGCACCTGCTTTAAAACTCTTTTGGAAAGTGTATGATTAGATTCCCAAATTAGAACACTTTCAGTGCCCCACGAAAACTGCAGAGTCTCTGGCAGTTTTCTCTCTTAGAGGGTTTTGGAGTGCTCTTAAATAGGGGTCACCATACAAGCGATACCCTGTCTACCTACACATGATTTGAACACTTTTAAATTAAAAGCTTTAATTAGCATCATGTTATGCAGTACATTTTCCGTTCCTCATCATACATTAAGTCAATATATTACACAGAATTTTAAATTCACACTTTTTGAAGATGTTAACCATATTAATTCCCAATTAAGTCAACAAATGACTGGTGAAAAAAAAAAGTTGCAATTTTTACTAGCTGTGCTAACTGTACTTAGCTAACTTGTAAATGTTAACCCTGTAAGCTTATCCCACATGTTAGCTTTTGGCTTTCCTTAAAATTGTGCTGTGAAATAAGTAATGGCAGATCACTTTTTTTTTGTGCTGTGATGAAGATCTGATAATGTGCAAATGGATTATCAAAAAAAAAAAAAGACTAATTGGAGAAGTCCATACATCAACAGAGATAAGTCTGCTCTTTCACCAGAAAAATTACAAGAAATAAAAGAAACACACACACAGATTAATCATTCACAATAAGATAAAACATGCATTTAGAAGTTAATTAGGTTCAATTTTCCCTTTGTGACTTTAACAACACCATCCTCTAGGAAGTGAGATCATTTTGGAGGAAAAATGGAATGAACAATGACCCTCATCTTTTGATGGTTTTAATTTTGTTTGTGTCACTCTAAAGTTATAGAGTACAAAAGCAACTGGTAACAGGAACAACCCTTTGAACAAAACAAAAGACAGACAGGAAGAAACCATAATAAGATAAAGAAACATATGACAGTCCAGCATAGAGGAGAGACACACTTCATGCTTTCATTTCTCTTGCTCGGCTGGGGAACCTTATGAGGGTCTCTCTAGTGCCCTTGCTGACCATTAAAGGCAACTATTGGAGCCCAGGGACAGACAGCTCTGAGGGCTGTAGAACCTCTCAAAGAAAAGAGTCCCCAGATAAGATCTCTACAAGGAAAAAAAGTAAATACTACTGCAGTTTAGGACCACAGTCCATCATGTACCTTCTTGCTACTCCAACATAAGGGTGGAAAGGAGAAAAGAAAGGGAAAAAGTCTGATGTGATGGGTTTCTGGGTTATATGGTTTACTATGAGTCATCATGCTTGAGAGATCTGTACTATGGCCAGAAAACTGCACTCCTTTCTTCTCAGCTTTTCCCTTTTCTCCTCTAATCTCCTGTGCAGTGGTCTTTACTCATTGTATGGTATCCATGTTTCTTTTGGCACAATGATTACCATTTGTATAACCACAGTTTTACTACAAATACCATGGTTAAACTATGGTTAGTGTGGCAAAACCATTGTTGATTTGTGGTTACCATGGTTTAACTATAGTAACCATGTCTTTTGGTTTTATTTGTGGTAAAACCGTGGCTAATTTTGTAAGGGAAGAGCTAGCATGGACTTAGTTTTAGCAGATTTGTACACATACATGTGTAGCTATGTGAACAAGCCTCTTAAATGCCACTAATCTGATCTCAGACTAGCATCTGTGACATTTAGAAGCAACTTCTTCATTCACCTTTTGAATGAATGGTTCATTCAGGAATAATGTACAGTTAGCTGGTCATTAGCTAAAATAAACCCAGACAGGGTGATCAGGACCTTGGCATAAAGCAGGCGGCTCTTGTAGCACTCTGAAGGGTTTATTTTATGCTAATGAATGGCTAACTGCTGGCTACATTATTTACAACATACATAAATACAAGGTCAGGTAAGTAATTTACCTCGTTTAGACACTTGTTTAGACACTATATATATACAGTAAAACAAATTTAGCTAATGCTTGTGCTAATCTACAATCTGAGGTAACATATTTAGTGACAAAGTAACTTGTCTTCATCCATTTCAAGTTCTTTTGCATTCAGCTCTGTGTGTTTCTTACCATCAAGCAATGTTGAGGTTCTGCAATCTGTAACTGCTTTGAGAGATAATGTAGCCTAAGTTGCTAACTGCTAATCGCCAAGACCATAGAAAACAATGTTGCTGATCAATAAAATATCTAACCTCATACTCTAAGCGTAAGTCAAGTTCAAATAATAGATCAAATTAAGCTCATCTTTCAATATGACTTCTAGAAAAGCACAATGTGATCAGAGAGGTATCTAGCATTAACTGGACAATCCCCAACAGGTTTAAATATAACACATGGAGTGAGAATCACAGCTTGACAAAAAGATGTTAGAAAGCTGTCATCATCCTCCTAGCATAGTTAACACATCTCAATATACTATATAACAACACTGATGGAGGTAAGAATGCAAATGTATAGCTTAAACTTCCTCTTTATTTAAAGAGACCTTGAGACATAAGATTATTAAAGCAATAATGAGAGGTGGTGTGTTATAATACAAAGTGAAGCTGATTAGATAAAACCCTTTGACTCCTGTTAAATGACTGCAATGTACAGCCTCTCATATCATATTTCTTTTATTAAACGGCTTCAGCTGAAGTATCATAAAGACACGAGTGTTATTAAAACAAAGAAAATTATGTTTAAAAACAAGAAATTATGTTTACACATATAAGGCTGTTTTAGGAACATTAAAAGTTCACCTGAAAATTTAAATTCTGTCAAAAATTTAATTTATCCAAAAATAATAATAACAATAATAAAATAAAAAAATAAATGAAAAATTAATAGCCTACAATAGGGTGCATAATACTGAAATGAAAATATTTTTTATAATTTAATTATAAATTTAATATTAATATTTTAGTATTTTAATGGTGAAATATGGCATTTCTTGGTTTGAGATATGCACACTCAGACCGTTTATTCTGTAATGTAAACGGACACCACAGTCGACTAACATAATAATACAACTCTGCCATCGTTTCAATGGTGTTGATATTCATGTAGTAGGCTATGTTAGACAAAAAGAATTGCTGATTGAAAGACATTTCGGGAGACCGTTTTGTTTCACAGTTTAGCTTCAAAAACACTAAGATCAGAGCAAAAGAACAGACTTTGTGCATATGTTGCTTGTTTCTTTGGCAACCACTCAAATGAATATTTAACGCGTGCGCACTTTACTATCTCTCCATGGGACGTATCTGCTGGGACCATCTGTCAGTAATTGACTGGCCTTGATGGAGTCTAAAGTATTATGATTAAAATCCAGATTTCCGTTTTATTTTTTCTTTCCCATAATCCTCGTGTTTCTATTCCCACTCTGTCAAAGCTCACACCACCTGTGGCGGTAATCTACAACCTGATCCTGACTGTGAGATGATGGAATTCTTTGTCATGCCATCTTAGCGGAGGTATGCGAGACAGGAGCTACGCTTTTCCATGGAAACACACTTTCAGTCACACACACAGGTGGACACATTGGTAATGTGTTTAAAGTTGTGAACTTGTTGAATTATCTTACCGTGCAGGAATTCTTGATGTCTTTAATTAAAGAGTTATCTAAAATCCCTCATGACTTTCCCGAATACTTCATAAAAGTCGAAAGCCCTCTTGCGATGACAGGTAAACCCTAAAGAGAAGTTCTTGAAGAATTACAATTCTTTAATCAAGTCTCTTTCCAAATCAGACTGCATAGGTTAAAGCTTATGGGTCTTTCCGATGATGAGCGAATGACTCGATAAACCCGAAGACTCGAGAGATGAACTAATCAATTTTCGTTCCAGCTCAGACTGCATTGACTGAAACACTCCCAAGGCGACTCATTCTTTCTAAGATTCGTTCAAAATGATCATCACTATTCGGTGTCATTTGCTTCCAGTAATTTTAGCTGTATACAAAAACTTTGTTATGGTGCTTGATATTGCAAAGTGGTGTCATATTTTGAAGTTATTATCACAAACATTTGTTTGTAGCACATAGTTTTGTTTGCTGCACTTTATTATTCTTCTTAGTTACCCTTACGGAATTAGGCCTAATGGCTGTAATAAAGTGTAGTAACCATGTTTTTTACCATTTGTATAACCACAGTTACAAATACCATGGTTAAACTATGCTAGTGTAGCAAAACATGGTTTAATATAACCGTGTTTTATTATTATTATTATTTATTTATTTGTAGTAAAACAGTTAAAATAGTTCATTTTTGCAAATTCACATAGATTACTTCCATGTTGCAAAATTAGGTTAGACAATTGAATTTTATAGATTAAAATGAGGCTGTGAGGTAGGGTTTTTTACAATGTTGTGTGCAGCATTAAGTTCCTACAACTTTCAAAGCTGTTTTAAGTTTTTGTCTATGTCAAGTTTTGTCAAAAGGTGTTTCACTGGCTGAACAATCTGTATCCATTGAATGCACTGTACTGATATTTTTCACAGTCTCGTTTTCATACCTGTCAGAAATTAAATATACCACTACACTGACTAATTCTATAATATCGATTGCTAACTTCCATACAGTTAGAATGAATAGGAACAGAGGCAAAACAGATTAAAAGTGCTATTAATGAGGTCAACTACATTCAAATGTTTGAGGTTTGTAAGTTTTATTTATTTTTTATTTTTTCTGAAGGTCACTTATGTTCAAAGCGCATTTATGTGATTAAAATATAGTAAAATTTAAATATTATGAAATATTATTACAATTTAAAACAACTGAATATATTTTAAATGTAATTTATTCCTGTGATGCAAAACTGAATTTACAGCATCATTACTGCAGCCTTCAGTGCCACATGATCCTTCATAAATCATAATATGCTGATTTGCTACTCAAAAACTTTTCTTATAATCAGTGTTGAAAACAGTTGTGCAAACTGTGATGCATCATTTTCAGGATTCTTTGATGAATAGAAAGTTTAAAAGAACAGCATTTATATGAAACTTTTGTAACTTTATAAATGTCTTTACTATCACTTTCGAGCATGTTAATTCATTCTTGCTGAATAAATGACTTTCAGAAAAACTCCAAACTTTTCAACAGTAATGTGTGTATTTCATAAATATTCATAATCAATAAATCAAACACTAAATGGCCTCCTCATAACCCTTTCAAACTAGTGATGAACAGTTTATTGTCCTTTCGTTAAAAACAGCGAGCTGTTTAATGTTTGCGTCCTTTTCTCTTTATTTTTGCGCACCTCAGGTAATCGATACTGAACAGCTGGATTATTAGCTATGCATGAGAGGAACTATTTGTGGCTGACTCATTAATGGCGCCATCAATGGCCGTTAATTAGTTCAGATGCTTGTTTGTGTTGTCACCGAGATGTCTGTTTATATTTGCCAAGCGATCTGCGGTAAAACTGCAGCCACTGCAGCTCCATGCAGGCGTGACACAAACAGCATGTTTACGTGTTTTTTAACATTCCAGTCACATTAAAGGGGCGTCCTCAGAGAAATAGAGTGCAGGAGAGTTTCAGGCCACGTGAGTTGGAGGAAGAATGACAAAGGATGCTAAATTGTCTGTGCCTTGGCATGAATAACAAGAGAGATCGTTTTCTGTCAAACTTAACTTTACAATGCAGTGTGTTACAAATAAAATCTGGACAAAGAAATCAAAGGTCATTTAGAGGTGAAGCAGAAATTTATTTGCCACTGCCGTCTGTCAATAAACAGAATTGCAAAAATATTTAAATAAAATGCGAGTGGATGTTAGAATGAAGTCAAAGATGTTTTGTAAAATACACTCATTTATTTTCTTCGAATCATTTTCACAAATATAGTATTGTTTGAAAACCGTGAAATAAAAGCATTATATTATACCTTGTACATAAATTAATATCTTCAGATATGATATTTACAAATTGAAACAGATAGTGTAACCGTGTCAGGTTAATAAGTAGTAAAATATGGGCCCAGTGTCCTCAGTGCAGCAATGACACCTCGTGTCATTTCCTTATCCTCTCTGGAAGGAAGCTGCAAAAGAAATGATCAATATTTTGTATATATAAAATTTTTTATATGCATTTTTTGCCTAATAAATATAATAATTTTAATTAATTACCTTCTTAGAGCAAAGAGCTCCCATGTAACCACTTCTGCAAGCGCACATTGGGAGAACACATCGCTTCCATATAAACACCTCTGTTCACAGATTGCTGTGGAAAAATCATGTCATTATTTACTGTTTTATTAGGTTATATTTTAGATAATAGATATATAGTAGATGACAGATTTTGAACAGAGTACAAATATAAAACATGATGGAATATGCAAATAAAATGGCAGAAATAAATATATATATATATATATATATATATATATATATATATATATATATATATATATTACAGATAGATAGATAGATAAAAGAAGACATTTTGAAGAGTGTCCTGGTGCTCTTTTCCATACGATAGTGAACAAATGCTGTCAAGCTCAAACAGGTAAAAAAAAAAAAAAATAATAATAATAAATGGTATCAAAAATGAGTCCATCTGCCATATTATAGCTTTATGTGATGAACTGAACATTATTTTTTTAATCCACAGTAGCTCTCAAATCTCTATTCCTATGCAGATCAAAATCAAGGAAAAGCCATTTCAAACAGATCCTGATCCACTCTTCTGGTGAGAACATCAGCATTCAGGTTTACTTCCTGCTCCCCTGCGAGACACGGACGATCTGTGCTGTTTATCAACAAAACATATCACTAACAAGCGCAGAAACAGAGGAGATGCAATTTAGATTCTTTTACTGAGAGCGAGCGAGTGAAGTGTGTGTCTTCAGTGGCTCACCACAGTGTGGCTGCGGTGTAAGGATTGTATTTCTGTTGCTCGGATGGGAATCACTTCAGGTTGGCAGAGAGTTCCCTTCCAGCGGGGCGGCAATGGCAGCTGTTGCCCCACACATTCACCTCCGTTTAAACACTTCTGCAGACACACAGCTGGAGGAACAGAAACCGAGAGAAAACTACATCAAACAAACAAACAAACAAGGCTCAAATCACAGGAATACATGCGATTTTGTTAGATTATACAAGTAGAATTGTTATTTTCTGGTAAATATTGCATATGAACTGTGGGATTTCTATACTAAGATACTTCTCTGGCTGTTTGAGGTCATCCCTGCGACTGGAATTTTCCACGCTTGGACTTTTGCTAATATTAAGGTAAGGAGGTCACTTCAAGGTGCGTTGTCAGGATGAGGTTTGGTACTCACGTTTATCACATCTCTTTCCGCTCCAGCCTGATCGCAGTCACACACATCTGGTCCCTACGCTAGCCCTCCGTTCATACACACTGGCTCACACACACCTGTGGAGAAATGGAAAGGTAAGGCTTTGGACTGACTGATAAGGTAAAATAACTAAATTCTATTTTTTTGTAGACAGATGAAGGATTTTAGAGTTGGATTGGTCAAGATGTGTCTGAAATACTGATTTCAATTTTGACAACAGTAACAAAACAGATCATATTAGAAAGATTTCTAAATAAAACAAAAAAATATTAAAACAAACATAAATAATAATAACAATGTACTAATTTATAGAGTTTTCCATTTAGATTTTTAAAAGATTTAATACTATTACTATAATAATAATAATAATAATAATTATTATTATTAATGTTTAATTAATTATACTAATTATTCATATTTTCTGATACAAACAAATGTTTTTCTTTTTTTATTATTTAATATAAAATATGACACTCTTCTTATCATAACTGATAAAAGTTTTTAAATCAATTGTGTATTATTAATACATTATTCTGTTATATCTATATTTAAAATTAGTTTGTTTAAATTGTTATTTGTAATTATTTAATGTGAATATTTATTAGTATAACAATTTAATATATGCTTAACTATTGATAAATTATTCATGTTATTATTTATTTTTAAATTTTAAATGTTCTTTGTCATTATTTAATATAATAAATTGTGACATTAACATTATTATTATTATTATAAACAATGTTGTTACTATTTTCATTATTATAAATACTTGCATTTTATTGAATGTCTTATTTATATATATATATATATATATATATATATATATATATATATATATATATATATATATATATATATATATATATATATATATATATATATATATATAGGAAATTTTATTATTATTTGTTATTATTATTATTTAAATTGGTTGTTTTTCTATTATCGACTATGATAATATTGCTATTATTATCATTATTATTACCATTAGCATTTTCTTTATTCCAACTGTATTTAAAAGCAAAAATTAATTAGCTGCTTACTGACCAAAGTGTGAAGTATGTTTAGGAGAAGAAAAAAATAATAATTTACACTTGACCTCAACATAAGAACATTACCAATGAATGTTAAATGTTATTTTAATTAGAATATTCATTTAACGAGACTTGCCATCCAAATTATTTCATCCAGTCCTGATCCCATATGTCTCATAATTCTCACACTGAAATAACTCACTGTCTTTGCTCAGATTCATCTCTCTTCCTCCTTGATCAGACAGGCCATATGTAACTCCTTAACTAACGTCCTGATCTTGGCTCCCAGAGCCATTTTCTGTCATTCGATCAACAAAACAACTCTATACTTTCCTTCCATATGCTGTGACTTAAATCCCATCATGCCATGTGTTTCAAAAGGGGCATAGAGGTAATAAACTATAAGTTTATGATTGGAGCTTTACGAAACCTGTTTCTATCAAGACGGCACATACTTTTCTCACAGCCGCCCAGAATATCCCTCCACACATGAGCAGATGTTATTTCAGTATACAGTGTCCACCGTTCTTGCATGGTGGGCTGCACACGGCTGAAAGAAAGAGAAGCACATAAAGTCCAGCATTTGATGAATGAAAATCACACGTGTTTTCTGAACTGATGACGGACACATCAAACAGCCGTAAGGTCAAATAACCGACAGCAAATCTGACATGACTGGGATAACGCACTCTAAAAGCTCCTACATTTCACAAAACTTGAAGCAACCCAGACATTAGAGTCATTCCCAATCATCAAAACATCTTTACCAAGCCGCTGTTTCAAACCATTACGTGAAACATTCCTCACCACATGAAGCTGCTGCAGAAGAATCGATAAATACACATCAAAGCGTCCCTGAATCTGGGGCTACGACATGAGCCAAGACTTCAATAGAATCCAAATGGTTTGTAGGGCTGGTCCATTTTATCGCTTTTAAACTGCAGTAGTCATGCTTCACCTCACACTCTTAAGAAATTGATATCCGCCTTTGTAAGCTCTAAAAAAACAAGCGATGCATCAGGAGAGTTGATTCAAAAGAAGTGCTGTTACCGTTTTGACACGAGCCCGTGAGAAACCAGGCTGGCAGGTGCAGGTGTTGGCGAATGCAGGTTCCACCGTTGGACACACAGGGTCACACAGAGCTGGCGACAGATCCATTGATTAAATAAAACAATAATGAAACCTCAGGGTGTTCGGGGTCAGATCTCACTGTTGAGTGTTTGTGAGGTCAAAATCACAGCTGAGGTGTTAAAAATTATGATTTACTTCTGCAAAGAGAGTAAATCTGGCCTACATATGATTGTCAAGGAAAAATATTGTTTGATGTCAAACTTTATTAAAACCTTTGAAATTCATAAATATAAATTGTACATGATGTTTATACAACAGCAGAGATATGGGCTAAAATATATATATATATATATATATATATATATATATATATATATATATACTGTACACATATAAGTGAGACTGAAGTAAACTATTAGAAATAACAGATGAAAACCTATAAAATAGAAAATTAGAAATGTTGCATTGGCAACTGAAATAAGTTCTAAAATAAGTACTTCTTAAGTACTAAAAATACTAAAAGTAAAAATTATATAAAAATAAACCTACATAGAATAAAAAAATAAATAATAAAATAACATAAAAGCTCATAACAAAATTAGTAAAACTTAACATTAAAATAAAACTGACTAAATAAATAACAACAACAACAAAAAAGTTAATTCCCTGTCTCTATTCCTAAAAAACACCATTTACCTATGGCAACATCTTACTGCATTACCTTATTTCTTTGTTAGGAGAGTCAGAGTAGACTTATATTGATTTAAAGTATTATTTATGTGAATAAAACTACATTTGTTACTCGGAGGCTCTCTGCTCAGTTGTTAGTAATTGATCCTCACAGGTTGATGAGAGGAAGTTATCATCAGGCTGAAATAATAGCTGGTGTTTCTCTACACCACCAGGACAGAATGAAAATGAACCGATGAGGTTCTACATCAGCTAAATGCCACCAGGAAGCAGCACACACACATATGATGGATTTAGTGAGAAGAGATTGGTCCCACAGGAGCCAACCACACACACTCTCTCACCTGTCTCGATGATGGTCCCGTCCACCCCTGAGACATTCGCACTCATCCGGTGATGCACACTTCCCGCCGTTTGACAGTGAGCGGTTGCACACCACTGTGTAAATGAAACCAAAACACATACAATACCATATGTGACCACTAGGGTGCAAGAGATTACGTTTAACATCCACATGAGCATGAAATCCAAGCAAACATGATTTATCAGGACTCACTGGTTTCACATCTGTGCCCTCTGAAGCCATAGGGACATGAGCAGGTGTCTCGACCACGCAGGTGCCTCCATGCAGGCAAGGCAAACTGCAGAGAGCTGCGGGAATATTCATACGACCAAATGCACATAAAATAAAGTCATATATCACAAAAAGCAAACCGCTAACGCATACATCATCAAGCCTGTACAGATTATTCGCTCTTGCCTCTTTATAGAAGGCACAAATGGTGCAGATTTGCAAAATGGTTCCAAAAAACATAATACTTGAGGCCATCTGTATGCTATTTGACACTAAATTAACCTACAGAGATATAAAATGGACAATCATTTTCCTGAACATAAAATGTGTATGCAAACATTAGTCAAATAAATGCTCTCAAAACAATGTTGTCTCCTATTAAATTTATTAATACCACTCCAACTTGTAATAAAAGCAGCAAATCATGGTTCATAAACAAAAGGCTGTGATGTAAACAAAAGGCTATTGACCATTAAAATCATGGTTCATAAACTAAAGGCTGTTACAGACAAAGGCAAGAAAAACAGCACTTATCAAGCCATTTCATAGGATCATTAACTCAAAATGCCTACAGGCTGCAAAAAGTGGGAAAATGCACTTTCTACCGATATTTACACTAGTGCTGAATGGCAATGAAATTTCAGCCCTCTTACCGCTTTCACAAGCCTCTCCATGGTAACCCTGACATGCAATCGCGATACATCTGGTGCCACACATTTCCCTCCGTTCAGGCAGGCTGGACTGCAGATTGCTGTGAGAATCCAAAATTACGTTATTCAACAATTATGTTATTTTAAAATGAGTCCTTGTGTATTTTATTGTACCTATGACCATATTTATAACATTATAAACACTGGTGTGTTTTGACCTGTTTCACAATTGGGACCACTGTATCCCTTCTTGCAGCGACATGTGTTGGGGCAGCACACTCCATGTTTCTACCGAGGCATGTCTGCAAATGGCTGAAGGCACAAATGGCATGCAAACACAAATAACACATGGTCAGATTCACTCCGTCAAAGGAAAACACATATTTTCCTCCATCTCGCCCTGAAGAACAGGAAGGAAACATATACAAATTCTGTATGTACTATACCTATTTTAAGTGTGTACCTTTCACTTTTAATTAAAGTAAGTTGTTGTAAAAGTGCAGGTGATGCTAGTGTTATATTTTTAGATCATTACCATGCTTGCTGTTTAAGATTCACCCTAAGTTCTTCCTTCAAGCATTCTAAAAATACAGGACTGATTTGAATAGTTGGGTATCGTTCACCACATAAACCTCCTATTTAACGAAAAGCTGTATACACTGCTATATGTAACAAAAAAACTTGTGACTATTTTGTACATGTTCACGCTTATATTCATACCTTCAAAACAGTGCCAGAATATAATCCATGAATGCATAAGTAATTATTATCCTGAGAGAATTTCAAGATCGTAATGCAATATCATGGGATTACAATAGCAAACATGTTTCTACTGATTCTTCCACCCACTGCTCCTAATTTTCTCAGGTTCATGAAACCCATGGGATAGAGCTCAAGAATGTATTTATTCCTTATGCCTAGAGCATGCTCGGGAATGAGCTTATTGTTTACATCAGTTACTGTCAGTTGTCAGTCTTAAACTCCACATACTGCACAATTTTCGCAGTCTAGACCTCAGAGGCATGCCCACAATTTGTTCACTAACATTTTGCACATAAAATGGCAATTACAATACAAATATTGGTAGTTCAAATCAGACTAGATGGCTTTTGCCGTTCTGGGAGTCAGGGTTCACCATTTCACCTGGGAACCTAATCAGGAATGAACTGGTTTAATACAATGAGCAAAGTTTGCCAGGTTAGTGGCATCTAAATTATGGTATCAACTTTTTCAGGTAAACCATCCCTGAAATGACATATGGCTGGTTGACCATACTTGTTGACAAAATAAGTGCAACATTTGTCACTAGGGCAGTTTTCTGAAAAGGGACAATTTTGTAACTTATTTACCTTCTAAAAGGTTCATAGTAGCACCTTAAGGTACATATTACTGCTATAAAGCCCTAAACACACTGCACGATTTTTGGTTGTCTCAGATGAAAGATTGGCATGTGAATCAATCGATGGTGATTTCTGTGATCGTGGCTAAAATTGCGCAGTGTGTTTTGGGTTTAAGTTATTAATATGCATATTTTAGGGCTGGGTAAGATACAAAGACGTAGGGTATTGCCCCAGTGACAAGATGTTATACCCTATAATATTTGCCCATTTTGCAGTGTAAGTAGGCAATTTTGATCAGGCGTTTATGTCTTGGATAAGTACAGTAAGTCTCTAATGTTGGACTTACAGGGCTAACTCATCAATAAATAAAGAAAAGTAATCTTGTACATCTAAAATTACCTCTGCACATTTGCCCATCTCCAGTGTACCCCAAAGGACACCTTCCACATCTAGGTTGTCCGTCCCCTGCAAGATCACAGTGGACTCCTGGGAAGCAAGGGGCATCTGCACAGGTGAAACTTCTCTCCTCTAAGAGAACCACATTTTTGCTCTTGCTTTGGTGTCTTCCATTCTGAAGAGTTGGTTGGTTGTCCAGATTTTTGTGTTTGGCTTTGCTCACCAAGGTAGGTAGAACTCTCCTGAGGCAGTGGTTGGTCCTCATAGGGGTCTTGGATTCGGCTCCAAGGCCTCCATCTGCAGAGAACTCAGACTCGGAAAGGAGAAAGAAAGGGAGGTTAGGGCTGCTGTTAGGGGTTTCTGGGAGTCTGGAGGTGTCCAAGGTCAGGTCGGATAATTGTGACCAGGCTGGATTGCTGTGGAGACTTCCTCAATGTCTCAACATGCCTTGAAGTGTGAGGTAATATGACTTTTCCAGGTGTGATGCCTGCAAATCCACCTGCCGAGACTTTAGATGAAGCATCTCGCTCTCTCTGACTTGGAATAACTTTAAGTTGATTGTGAGAGCGAGGAGAGAGGTGATCCCTGTTGCTGGCTGAGGCAGGTGTGTGTCTTGCAGTCAGCACCAACTCCTCTTCCCTGTGACAGGTGGAAAGGTTGATGGGAGGGGATGCAGTGGTGGCCTGAGTGTGGTAGGACCCTTGCTGGTAGGATAGGCGTCTCTGAGGCTGCCTGAATGGAAGGACTGGGAGGTGCAGATGGGGAAAGCCGTGGGAGACATGGGGTAGGTTGTTCTTGGTTTGGGTCAGTTGTGGTGAGTAGTGGGTGCTAGATGAGAGGACAAGCTAATTATGCAAGATGAAAAGCAACTTGTCAAGCTTATGAACAGTGAATACTTTTAATCCAACTTTAAAAAGTTTACTTGTCAGCCACAACAAAGCTCATTACATTAAGGAAACCAAAATGAAAGGAGATTGATAGTGTATTTTGCAGCTATGATTCATCAACATCCTCTGGATATCTTAAACAGATTATTAAAGATTTTACACAATGAGATCACCAGAAATGCAGTTATGATACAATGGTGTTTAGTACTAGCTTTAAACCTTATGGTGGTGCTGGTATATTTACTCATAAACAACAGATAGTCGCTGTGGCTGCTCAACAAGATTTATTTTGTCCCCATCCACATGTGAGGAACAAAGACACAATACAACAAAATGCAATCCCAACAACAGAGACACACAGTTGTTTCTGAGTGTGTAAGAATCTGGGATGCAGTGTAGCACAATAAGGGAATTAGCTTGCAAAATGAAGCTGTTTCTTTTCTAGTTCCCACTGTGGATGCTCATGGATTCACCCTGATAACGGCACTATTAGGAATGATTCCAGCAGTGGCCCATTCACAGGGAAAAATGCATTAAAAGTCATTAGTCCGTCTGAAGGCTTTTACCGTCGTGCTGCATACTGCAACCAAGGAAAATGTATTCGAGGGATTTTTCATGCAAAGGAACAGATTAAGAAGTCTAACAACATTTCCATTGAGCTGAAATGTAACATACTGTACTCTGGGGATAAGAAGGGATAAGATGCAGTCTGGTAGTTTCACTTTTTTTAAATATAAAAGGAGAATCAAAGACAAAAAAAAAAAAACAGAAACAAGAAAAACCCTGCTACTCTGTTAAAACCCAGTTTTCTGTTCACTCTTCCTCACTGTCTTCACCCTCCCCATCCCCTATATAAATGAGTTAACACACTCTTTCCCTAATTCCTTACTGTCTTTTTCTGTTCCCTATACTCCAGCCAAAAGCACATTGTGGGTCAGCAACCACCGAGCCACAGCCTGTGCATGACTGAGCATTAGACGCTTTCCAGGTCTCACTTATCAACCATATCAAAGCACCTGTCGCTTCTGAGGATTACGACAGGCTTGTTTCCTGTTCATTATGTTTTTCTCTAATTACTGGAGCTCTGCTTTCAGGAGATAAAACAAGGAGGATTAAGAAAGGATTGAAGAGGAAAACATCGACAGACTCCATTTTACACAAAGCTAAAAATGTAAGTTAAGTCTTCATGATGATGCAAAAACTCTGAAAAAGTTGTATTGTTTAGTTTTGTGTTGATAAAAGGAGTTTGTGCTTGTGCGTGCATTTATATATTTATATACAGCTTTGAAAGACTGATTGCAATGTTGTTAAGTTCAAAAGTACTTACTGCTTTGCTTTGATTGTTTCGTGCAGGTGCTCATTGCCCTGGTATCCTGGAGGACATCGCCCACAGACGTAGCCAGTGTAGGGCGGCCGGAGGTCAATGCACTGAACACCTGGAAAACACGGCCTACTTGCACACTTGGATGTCACGCTTAGTCCTTTGGGAAAACCTGTACCATAAAGAAATATTACCTATTTGCCATTAATAGATAAACGTAATGTTCTATTAGCATTCACTCATTAGCATCTTAATAGAAGATTGATGTGAATTTAGGGTCAGAAACCCTCTGGGTTTTGTGTCCTCCTGTGATTTCACCTTCAACTCCTACCAATAATTTCACACTCCATCGTGGCCCCTGCAGCCTACAACAGTTACCCAACCGCAACAGACTGGTGAAGGATTAGCTATGCAGGGAAAATGAGGTCTCAGCCATACACTAGGGAAGATGTGCTGATGTCAGAAGGTGTGAAGCAACACCCTGAAATTTTACCTCATTTCCTGTGACTAAAAATTACCCCATTGTTTTATACACCACTGAACAAACCGGTGTCCTTTTACTCCACCACATATAGGCTACAGGATCCATCTGAGCACTTTTGGAGTATGCAGGAAATTATTTTTGCAGCAGGATATGGGGTCACATCATCATATTTTATTGAATAAGTACACCCTCATCTTGCTCACGATCATCCAGAAGCAAGCACCTGTTCTGTCGAAGGCCACGTGCCATGTCAAATAAAACAAGAAGCCTGCCCATTGCCAGTGGAGCAGAGAAAGATGAAAGAGTTGGCAGCTGTCTTCCATTAAAATAGATTTATCGCCCTGTGATTACACATATCAAGGATTATTGCCTGGGCTTTTTGTCCCATTTCCAGAGGTCAGCACAAATCCCTTAGACAACGACGGATTTATCGGCGAGGTGGGTGACAGCTTGATCCCCTCTGCTTGCCATCTCATCTTCCTCCGTAAGTGTGATGGCAGGCAATTTGCAGGCGGCAAGACTGTATTAGCAAGAGATGAGGTCCTCCCAAAGATGATAGCGGATTTCCAGAGTGGACTATTTGTCCCTGTTCCTCAAACTCTGGCCTTATCTACCTTTCGGAAAAGATGACTCATGGGATAGCAAATCTCTGTGGACTTTACAAATCCCCCAGTCCTCCATTTCAATCCTTTGTTTTCTTTCCTGCATTAATTATGACAGAGACAAGAAAGGTAAGTGTAAATGAGTGTCTGACAAAATAAAAGGAGACGTATTGTTTGAATTGCTTCTTGCAGCCTGGGGACAAATGGCCATCGGGGACACTGTCTAATTTCATTTTCAATTAGTATTTACAAAAGGACTGCACCAGGGTACCTGAGAATGACAGGAATTAATTTAACCTTTGGCGTTGTAGCACACAGTAACTCAAATGTAGGAGTTTCTTTTGGGATCCTATTAATGGAAGTTTCTACAATGGTAATAACCTTTAAAACAGACAGCAATTCAAAACAATTACAAGGGTCCCCCATCTACAGTGACCCTCTTAGTTTGTAAAATTCAAATGTTCTTTGCATAGAATGAGAAACCATTGTGCTGAAATATTCAATTATGAGACAATCAACACCTTTCCATAGGAAAGAACAATCCCAAATGAGATCTCATGAATATCTGAATGATTTCTCTATGTTTGAAATTAGAATTCAGTGGGGATCAAATTAAGATCCTTACATTAAGAGACTCCTTACATTCTATGTTTCATATTTTTCTCCTCAAGATAATCTCAGTAATCTCAAATATGTATGCTCCATAATTTTCAAAGAAAATGAAACTAAATATTGATGATGATGTTGTGGTAATAAAATAAAAAGGCTTCAAAGATGTCTTTGCAAAGCTGGTTAAAGTACAAATATTCCCTGGGAACCCCGAGTCTCTCTGGTTGATGTCTCATCTTTCTTTCATTCCATTTTATTCCCAGAGGACATAACCTGAGGGAGCAAAAGGGAGGAGAGAGGAAGATGAGGGGAGAGAATGGGGCCATAAAGCCAATTTACATTCCCCATCCTGATGTCCTCTAGGGGCCTGTTGTGCCAGTCCCAGCCAATATTTTAGGTCCTTGAGCTATTTGCAACAAAGTGCCATAAACATACGTCCTAATGACTTGTGTGCTCTAATCTTCGTGTCTTTGACAGGCCTGTTGTGAGGAAAAGAACCACATTCTAATTGAAAGTAATATTTTCCTAATCATGTTTAGGTCAGATATGTCTTGTTAAGATGAAACACACCTGGTTTAACATAAGTAAGCTTTGCATAGCTCAAATTGTTTCATTTTTAAAGAATGTGATGTGACATTTTAGAGTTTATATTTAGTTCTAGAGATTCCGATTGCAGACTACCTTGACATTCTTACATTGTTAAGATATCCTCCAAAGCACAGAGGACATGTTTAAGATTAATTTGACCTTTTTTTCCTCAGGAGATCGCTTTAAAACTCAGCTGTTTCTCCTTCAGTAGGGATGAAATGGAGACTTTTGAAAGATCTCAGTAATCTTGCATCGTCCTAAAAATGCAGAATTTGGCAGCAATGTTGGAGCTCAGACTGGATTCTTTGACTTTTGATTGCAAACTTATATCTGCCAAATGTGAGTGCAATTTGAGACATTGTTGAGATCTCTTTACAAACTCATGAGAAGAGAGTTACATTTTCTTGGGAGGTCTCTTTAATATCTCAGTTGTTTAGACACCAGTAAGGTGATCAGGGAAAAGCTCCCAGTAATTTCACCTCTAGAGCTCAAGAGTTCATATTGAGAACATATTGACTGGAGACTCTGGTGTCTTGGCAAATATGAGCACAGTTTGGGACATCAGATCTTTTCCAAAACTCTAGAGAAAACTACTAAAAAGATTATCTTAGGAAATCTCTTTAACATCTCAGTTATTTCTCCTAGACAACAGATTTGATGGAATCAAATTGAGATTTAGTTTTAATTTCCTGCTAATTTCCTGCTTCTTTTTAGTTTTCTCCTGAGAAAAATATGCAGTATTCATTTTAGAGTGTCTCCTCTAAAATGTGAAAGAATGAGAAATCTGAGATTTACCAGATAATAGTATAGAGATATTACAGAGATGTGTAATTTCACCTTCCTATGGGATTATACATGCAATGCAAAACAGATTTGACTATGTGTCTCTTGAGTATTATTCTTCCAAATAGAGAGTGAGAGACGTCCTTTATTTAACCTTGCTCTGTTGAGTTTCATAGAGAGTCTGAATGCCTGGCTAATTAGAATAGCTAATTTCAGGCATTATACCCAGACGAGAGGGTAGAGGTGCGAGCACAAAGGCAGCCAGCAGGCCTTGTCTTGCTTTGTGCTTAGCAGCTGGAGGAAAGTCATTTCCTGGGAACATCACACACACAAAAACCTAGTGCAGGAAATGACTCTAGGGGATTGAAGGGACATCACACTGCGTCAGGGAAAGACAAAGAATGCGTTTTCTGCAATGTCATGACACCAGCAGTGGGCGATTTGGCTCGAATAAAACCCTCACGGTTTTGTTTCCTGGCCATCTGTGGACATGTAGAGACAGAACAATGGAAACAACAACTTGCCAGTTTTCTGACTCGTGCTGGTGGGCTTTGCTGACCGAGGTCTTGGTTGGAGATTCGTTGGACTCGCGGGAGGTGAGTGGAGGTCGTTTTAGAAAGGGGACTGGCATTTTGTTGATGGGCCACACTGCGGGTGCGACGGATGAGGTGATTGGACGAGATGTGACCAATCTTGCTGGTGCTGATGAAAAGAGAGAAAGAAATGATTCAAAATCAACTCGACAGCTTTTGCTATTGATGCCTCAAGTGCAGACTAAAGGACAAGAGAGGGGGTTCTATGTGTCACACCCTTAATCTCAGAAACTGTCGACAATTTTGGTCACATGACCATATGTTTAGGAAGGACCCATTATTAAAACTGACTGTAATTGAAAGATGCACATGATAAAAATGTAATGTAATTTATTTTATTATTTTATTTTTTTGCATGTTGCTATTTATTTCTGAAAATATGCTAATTAAAGGGTTAGCTCAGTTAAATACTTCTGGTCCTTCTAAATGACAATTAAAACATTTGTTCTGTTGCCTCATGGGTAAAAACAAAGTTGTTGTTGTTCAGCGTCTCATTAAAGAAAGCAGAAAAGTCAAAACAGGACAAAATGTTTTTGAAAATGAGGTTATTGTTCATATTACTGTTCAGGAAAGAAAGCTTTTAATAATATTTAATAATAAAAAATAAATTTGAAGGCTGATGATGTCACCATGTTGTTCTGAAGATAAAATACCCTTATTAACAAGAATTTTGTTTTCTAATACACTATGTTCTGAGTAATACAGCATTGGATGTATCTTCACAAACTTTTGGTTTTCACTTTGGTTTCCACTGAAAACAAAATCCTAAAGAATGAAAAGATTAAGGCTGAAGATCTTTTGGCTCTTTTTCCATTTCAAGACTCCCACCTTGAGTTCTGTGAACATCTTGTGCCATACTCGCCTTATACCACAACTGGCTAACCATTCCTCTAGCTCTGAAATGTTTTTCAAGGAACAGTTTCATAGTTGAGGTTGTTGTCTCCTCAGCTTGTCAGTAAAACCGCACACCAGAGACGGAGAATTTCACTTCCTCGCTGTCTCTCTCTCTCCAACACGAAACTACAGAGGAGCTGTTTTACCAATTATCTCTGGACAAGCTCAGTGTCTGGCATGGAGTCTGTGTGTGCACAAGGTGGATAACTATCTTGTGCCATCTGGATTGTAATGCTTTCCCTCCCTGGTTCTGCTAGTCATAATCAAAGCAGGGTGGCAGATCCAGCTCTGCTGCTCTGTTGTATTTCTGATGCTGCAATCAGACAGATTGTGTTTGTAATAGAGGCCCGGGCCTGGATGAAGGAGTCATCAAATCTCTGTCCCTCTGATGGAGGAAACCGTGAACACAGAGCTCCCCTGAACGAGGGTTTATCACTTGCAGATTACGGTCAAAAGACATTTGCAGAACATTTTGTCAAGGCATGGAGGTAGATGGAAAACAGCTGTGAGGAGCCCTTGAGCAACAATGCAGAAAAACACAATGTTTTGTAAAACACAAATAACTAACCACTGAGCTTCAGGGTTCTAGGTTTATGAAAGGCTCAATGACAATAGATGTCTGATTTTATAGTTTAAAATGCATACAAGATCTCAGAAATCAACTATTCTGTATTATATTCAACATTAAAGTGCATTATCAATAAACAATGTCATTTAATTACTTGAATGTAAATGTAAAGTGGTAAGTCTTCCCAATTCTAGACGACAGTATATCATTTTTCCTGGTTGATGCTTTGGATAAAATATTGTTAGTAAATAAATAATAAAATATCTTTACATACACATTGAATATACTTGAGTGCACACACTTATTATTTTTCCCCATATTTTGAGGTTTCAAATTTTAGTGTGTATTTGTATTAATTTGAAAAACCCTGAACTAACTTTTGTTGTTGTTTTAAACCAAGATTTTATATTTTAATTTTGTCAAGAATTTTGTATTTTAGGCTTTCCCTCCTACATCCTGTGGATGAATACACCACATACATTTTTCTTAATAAATAAAAATTTATTAGATTTAAAATTAAAACTTCATTACAGCTGTATTCATTCATTGTTTATCTGTATTGTTGATCTGTCTGATTAATGTCCAAAAGCTGTTTTGATAATTGTATTTTCTATTCATTTAAATTATTTAAAACATATTTTTTTAAAACATTTTTTAAATCTTAAATAATAAATATTATATTACTGAAATACACTATTTTGACTCCTGTTTGGCAATTCTGTGAGCATATTATACAAGGATACTCTCAAGCTGAGACTTTGATGCTTTGAAATGAAAAGTCCAGCATTCCCTAAAGTAAATTCTGGGCAGAACTGCATGATTGTGATGCTTTGCATCTGTGGGTGCATGTGAAACAAGAAAGAAAACAGTATTCCCCTTTTTGTGTGTGTACAGCAATACTGTGGTCATACTTTGTTTGGGACTGTTTAACTTCTCAGCAAAATATTTATTTATTTATTTTTCAGAAGTAGATGTGCTTTGGGAGGAAACTTTGTTTTCTTACCTTTGCAAGAGATCCCATCTCCTCCAGGCCCCGAGGGCAGGGGCCGCACCTGAAGGAGCCGAAGCCGTTCACACACCTAACGCCAGGAAAACATGGGTGTCTGTCACACTCATTTATGTCAGTCCTGACACGTGGCACCTGTGGGCATTAAACAAATAAGCATTATTATAGAAATGAATGGATTTCACAAGCAAAAATAGTAAATGTGACCACAACTTTAATGCAGTAATCAATGAATAATTCACTTAAATAATCGCTCAAAAACTGATTTTTTTTCAGAAACGAATCTAGTTAAGTTTTATAAGTACTGAATCATCCACACAAATGATTTGTTCAAAACACTTATTCTTTCAGAAACAAATCCATTCTATAGAAATGAATGGATTTCATGTGAAAATGTAACTAAGACAGCACCTTTAATGCAGTAATCAATGGATTATTCACTCAAACAATTTGCTAAAACAGATACTTTCAGAAACAAATTAAGCAACAGTCTTACAAGTAATTGAATCATACACTCAAATGATTCATTCAAAACACTGATTCTTTCAGAGAATAATCAAGTTACAGTCTTAATAGTAATTGAATCATTCACTCAAACGCTAATTCAAAACACTGATTCTTTCAGAAATTAATCAAGCTACAATCTTATAAAAGTAATTGAATCACTCACTCAAAGCGATTCATTCAAACAAAATGATTAGCTCAGCAACAAAATGCCACTACTGTGTGATGCTCAGAGACGTGTTTCTACTTCTATTTTCATTTAGGGAGCAAAAATACACAAGGTAACTGACAATACTGTGTTTTAAAGGTAAGTGAGTCAGTATTAACTCATTGCTATAATTAATTGTCATTAAATTATGATAGAGACTGCATACCAATTACCTAGCTACCACCAGAATCATAGCAGCAAGTTTGCATCAATCGCTTTACCTCAGAACGTGTGACTAGTAACTTGTTGGCCAATATCTTGATTCATTATGCATGGAGGTATGTTTATGAATATTATTGTCACTGTCTGTGAAAACAATAGCATTTAGAGCCAATATTATGCTTCATTTTTATCGAATAACTGTTATACTGTTATACAAAGTTATACTTTATGTGTTTAAACACTTCTCAGGACGCAGAACTTTGAGTGACAGACACATTTGAAATTCAAATACTTTGGAAAACACTAAAATTGTGGTGAAGGATTGTTTATATAGAAATATAATGATTTCCTCCACTTCTTTCCTCTGCTAAAACATCAAGTGGCACACCAAACACTGCTTTCAGCAAAGATAAAACATCTCTGAGCCGATTCATCACTGTGTTTTGGCCTGTTTACTACTCCCAGCAGCAGAATAGCATACAGATACTCTTTCCTCTGTGTGGGTTCAGTAGCTGCTGGGCATTTGTCCATTTTTTTTTTTTTTAATTTGTATTTGTGTTGTCTGTGGCTTCTCTTAGAAATGTGTTTGAAGGGGATCTTTAATAATGTCCAAATCATCTGCAAAGGCCCAAGGCATTAAAAGCCACAGCAAAACACAAACTTTTATTCAATCAGCAGTGTTAGTTTATCTCACGCAAGCATCGCCATTAGTGGAAATGGACAAACTCTTCTGACCGGTTCGATCCTTAGATATTAAACACAGAAAACACTAAGGTAAAAGCTTCAGTCCTGACAGGAAAGCTCAGATTTCAACATCAAGCAACAACAGGCATTGCATTCCAGCCAGGAAAGATTAATTCGCACACTGTCAGTGAAGAGATTTCAACCACCGATCTCAGAATAGACACTGTGTGAAAACATCAACTGTTCAGCTTTTGTCTGAAATTCCCAGGCAGGAACGCTTTGTTGCTTTTGAGCCTTTTGTTTTCACCCACATACACTCGGCTGCTTTCAAGCTTGGAGAAACTAAATGAGCTGATCCTCTCGGTCATAACTAGGAATGGGTTTTGGCAAAATATGACTTTGTAATTGGATCAAGAATGAAACTGAGCCAAGAGTTTGTGTTTATTTAGAGCTTAGTAATCAATAAGAAAAATGCACACACAAACAAATGTAAAATATCGATCCAAGGATGAAGTACCAGAACAATAATGTGAGAAAACAATAAAACTTTAGTCAGAACTCTTAATTGTTCCATGTGGATTTGTGTTAATGTCAATATAATTTATTAACATATATACTGTACACCTATACTCCAATTATATGGCTTTTGTAAGACTTTATTTGTTTATGAAGATCTTTTTTCAGGTACAAGGTACAAATTAAATTAATTACATATGTTAACATATATACTCCACAACCCTATTAGATATAAATATTAAATAAATAATAAAATGTGATGAAAATAATTAGTAATAAAATTATACACACATTAAAATGTTCTAAAGTTTTACTTAATAATTTTTTTTTACGTGAAGAGAAGGTAAAAAAGTAATTTAATTAATTTGTAAAATAATTAAGTTTGTACATTAACAATGTATTAACATACATTAACATTAATTTAAAAGCAGAATGTCTTTCGACTACATCAAACTGGACATGCTTCAGATGTGCACTCTACTTCACCTCAGCGGCAGGTGCGAGTCTAATGAGCTGGAAACAGTCCTCTGCTCATAGAGCATGCTCTTCAACTGCAAGCACAAGTGAGCCAGCGCGACGCTGTAGCCTGCGTCATTTCATATCAAATTGTGAAAGAAACTACAAGCATGCAATGTCATAATAATGATGTCAGTTAAGTCATTAAGATACCAAAAGGTAATTAAAGCTGCAAAACTGCATGCATGTGTTTGTTATATAAGTCACATTTAGCAAAAAACCAAAAAAAAACCTAACGCTTCCTTATCTAACACTCGATTCAACTCTAAAGTAGAGACTTCTGAAGTGGGTCAGAATAGGTAAAGAGATGCGTTTTAGGCTACGCTTTACACGACAACAGTGTAGCCAAAAATGGAAAAGTTTTTCACTATGCTTTTAAAAGTTTCAGTGATACATGACAACGCTTTCAAAATGATTAGTGTATACATATCCCTGAAAATGGCCAAATATGCTGTATTACAATGCCAGGTTAGTAGCTGGCTGTCACCTTGTTAGTTAACAGCACCTGTAAAGAAGTGGACGATGATATGATCGTATCAAAATATGGGTTAAACGCCATTGTTGTGTAAATGAACAGGCAAAACGCGATAAAAGTTTCCAGTTTTTGGCTGAAAATGTTGTTGTGTAAACAGCCCCTTTGATCCGCTCATGTTAAGCGGCAACTCTTAAAGAAATATCAGCCAAAAAATCTAATAACCAGCTGCTGCGATATCTGTTAATCAAAGATCAAAAGTTTAAATAATTCAATAACTTTTGTAGCTTTTAGGATTCATCTATATTTAATTTGGAATTTAGTGTTTGATCATTTTATTCAA
Organism: allo-octoploid hybrid of Carassius auratus x Cyprinus carpio; assembly: GCA_024542945.1. Classification (NCBI taxonomy): domain Eukaryota; kingdom Metazoa; phylum Chordata; class Actinopteri; order Cypriniformes; species allo-octoploid hybrid of Carassius auratus x Cyprinus carpio. The sequence goes on from CM045074.1 coordinate 11,391,293, forward strand.
ATTCTGTATATTTCCTACTTGCTGAAGGGCACAGGTAGCTAAATATGACATGCAATATGGCTGTATATCAACACGCTGTGATTACCTACGGCGAGTGTGATGGGCAGAAAATGGAATTTAATTGGTGTATTGCAGGTTGACTAAATACCTGTAAGTCCAGCAGGACACTGGCATTGGAACCCGTCTATCAGATCTACACACACTCCTACTCCACACGGGCTGGAGCCGCATTCATTCTGCTCTTCCTGGCACAAGTCGCCATGAATTCCGGCCGGGCACATGCACAGGTACTCGCCACTGCCGCTGGATACTTGATGTTAGTCACACCGTCCCTCTGTTCATGCAGCCACACGGCGCACCATCACCTGTAGCGGAAACATGGACAGATCTTTAAGTACGAAATAAAAAATACAACAAAGTTAACTTTGTCTTAAAATCAGCAATGCAGCAAGAGGCTGATTTTTTTTTTTTTACATCATTTAGTGTATTAATGACCGATGCTAATATATATATATATATTTATTATTACACACTTGCAACCCTATTTTGAATATTTAAAGTACCTAACTGACCCAAAATGTCATCGTTTTTTTTTTCTCAGCAGTGTTGCTAATTGTATACAGTCGCCTCTCTCTGCTCTCCTGTCATAAAACAACTGTATCTCTCAAACTCAGACAGTCTTTAATAAGCTAGGAGGCAGGAAGCAGATGCTTGTTAGCTGTCTAGGTCCCACAGAGGAGATGGAGAGGCGTTTGTCTTTGTTGCACCACACTGCTGTGAGACAAGACTCAAGAGAATCTGGGGAGCTGAGTTCTGCTGTCCTTATGTTATTTTTTGAAAGATATTAAACTCTATAACTCTCAAAAAGCAATTAAAATACAGTAGTACCATGGTACTGAAAGATTACCATGGTACATATGCAACAACATATAATTTTTAGTCATCTAATGTCATCTAGGCAAATCACACATTCTATCTAGTAGGAAAAATGCCTTGCAGGACTATAATCCAGTCCTGTTTCAATGATTAATTTGATCTTTCTATGAATAAGTGACCAATCTTTGATTGAGATCATGGAATGTGAATATACAAGCTTGGCATTTACATTTATTAATTTTAGAGACCTTTAATCCAAAGCGAGGAACAAATTGATTCACTAAAATGAATCAGATTTCCCAATCCTACATAAAATGGCAAAACAGTTTAGAAGAGTATATTTCATTATTGCTTCAACTCACACAATGTGACAAAAATGTGATGTAACACTATGTAATGCCACAATAATGCTCATTGAAAAAAAAATAGCTTGTTGCTGGAAATGCAACACTTCTTTGCTACTGAAATATCTTTTTTTCTTTTTTTTTTAACTATTGTTATTGTAATAATTCATTTTTTTTAAACAAGAATACTTTGGAGATGATATTCCAGAAAAAAAAAGTTGTACTTTTTATTTTTATTGTATTTTTATAAACAGTGTTTAATCACTTTTATTATTATAATAAATGTTTTTTAATTTAAACATATCATATATTTTTATATTTTAAATAAACAAAATTGGCCATGCAATTTTATTTTTAGTTGTTATTATAAATCAACAAATATAACTAATTATATTAATAATGTAAATAATCATTTTTTCATACTTATAAATACTTATTAATTTAAACATTTCAAACATAACATATTTTTAAAAATAAAATCTAAAATATCTAAAGTATACAAAAATGTTGTGTGTGTGTGTGTGTGTATATTTCACATAACTCACATAGTTTCACATAACTCACATAGTTAGTTAGACAAAAATAACAGCATACAGGTTTGAAACAACATGAGGGTCAGTAAATAACACACACACACACACACACACACACACACACACACACACACACACACACACACAGAAGAGCCTTGAATCATTATTTCTACAAAAGTAAAGTTAGCATCTCATTTGACCTAAACATAAAAATCCATCAGGCATCAGTTTCTCAGTGTCTCTCACCTCCACGGTAACTCTGCTCTGGGCATCACACTCATCAGACACAGTAAATTGAAAACTTTGCATTTCCTCCTCGTCCACTTTCCAGATGAGGAGCCCGGCTGGGAAATTGAGGCCCCAGGGGACCGGTCTCCAGCTGGAAGAGCAAGGCCGAGCCCTCGGGGTCCGTGGCTGTGAATTGGTACACAAAGTTCTCACCTACAAAAGTCTGCAGGCCGTCCGTGTGGCGTGGAAGGTCGGTGGACGATTAGCTGAGGAAATGAGAGGGCAATTGCAAGACAGAATAACATGAATGAATCAACAATTCCCAGAGCTGATTTTCAACTGCTAGGCGATATTTGTCAGTCAGATATTTTGTTTATTGATGAATATGTCCAATAATATTTAGCAATGTAATTTTCATTAATTGTAGTCCATTGTACTTGGACTGAAATTAAATACAACTGTATTTGTCTAAATTATTTATTATCATCATCTGTTTATTAACTGCAAACTATAAAAGATCCAATTTATTTATTTATTTTTTTAATTCTTTTATTGTTAAAATTATTTTTATTATTACAAATTTCAGTAAACATATCAAACATAAAACTGAATATATATATATATATATATATATATATATAAATAATTATACAAAAAAAACATTTTTGCCATGATTTTGCTCTCAGAAAGCAAAATGACAAAAGTAAATGTCTCATCTTTTCAATAAATGCAAAATGTAAGAGATCAAATTTTATAGAATTGTTCGACCGTTTTTTATTGATAAACATTTATATATATATATATATATATATATATATATATATATATATATATATATATATATATATATATATATATATATATTCTATTATAAATATTTATTACAACAAATAAATTAAAATTTTACATTGTAAAATAGAAAAATATAAATTTTATATTAAATTTTTTTCCCAAACATTTTGAAAATAAATGTAAAAATACATACTTAAATTCATAAATTCATAATTTTGGCTAATAATTTTATAAAAAATATATATATAAATCAATAAATATATGTATAACAATATCATTGTTATTTTATTTTTAAATATTTATTAGTTCAAACATAAACAAATAAAGATACATAAATATACAAATAAATAAATTCTTAACTCATAATCTTTAGGATTTCAGAAAGCAAAATTTGACATTTGTCATCTAAGTGCTAAAAGAGTAATATATAGCTATATCATTTTGGCCATGTTATTTCTGAGAGCAAAATGAGAAATGTCTCACATGGAACAAACAGGCACACAAGGAAAATCTGTTTTCGTTATATCTGGCATGATGACATTTGTGGATAAAATCTGATTTACAGCATTGTGCGTTTGTATCCAACGGTTATTTCCCACTTCTTGTTTCGTGTGAAACTTGACCAACAAAATCCAGAAAACTGAGCAAAAAATATCCATCTTAAGTGACATGCAATTATCCACAGCAAAACCCTAGAAAATAAACCGACCCTGATCTTGAAATATGAAAGCATTCTCTGCAACAGTCTGTCACTCATATTCAAAATCTCATTCACGAGCAGCATGACGTATATGAGCTTATGAGTTTCTGGCGGAAATGTTGACTAACAACAAAATGGATCCATAAATCTGTTCTGACATCACAAAGTAAACAAACCCAATGCAAAGTAACACAATAAAACATAACGTTTAGCTCAGTTATGTACGCTACTTCTAAAGTACGAATGCTCATTTGAATCACTTAACATTTCAGTTTCTAGATTTTCCTCTGATGATCATCTCGTCTAAATGTAATTTGTGCATGAATAAGCGACTCTCAGTTCTGCCACAAAATGATGAAAAAGACGGCAGAAAGCAAGGGAAATAACCGGTAGCAGGTAAGTGGGTGTGAGGTGAACACTTCTAATCTTCCTTAAAGCTGAATGTGTGTGGAGTCTCAGATAGCATCGAGCACAGGCAAACAGGCGGATGTTTGCTGTCATCTCTCTCTCTCTCTCTCTCTCTCTCTCTTCTCTGAATACACGCTGTGGTTAAAGAGGAGGGAGGTTTGTGCTCAAATGCAGCATGGTTCCCAAAGAACTCCTTAATAATAACAACCTGTGTGTGTGTTCTTTTGAGTCCCCATATATAGTATATACAGTAGTCAAATATTTGTATATTTACTCTTAAAAAATATTTAAGAGATAGTGGCTGGTCTTCTTGTTTGAAAAGGTAAATAAATCTGAATTAAAATACAATAAACAACTGGTTCTAATATGTGATTAGATGAGATGAAAATTGTTTATGCACATCAGCTGAGTTTTATATTAATACAGTTAAAGCAATAAACAATATTACAATAGTTTATTAAGATGATTATGAATAATAATTAATAAAAAAATACCATTATATAATTACCAATAATTACTGATTCATATAGTTATATTATTTACATAAATAATATTTAAATTATAATAATATATTACTTATAATTAATAATAATTACAATAATATGAATAATATTAATATTTAAACAAACAAACAAGCAAACAAACAAACAAAAATAATATAAGAGAGTTTGAACTAAATAATGATGATTGTGATTATGATTATTACAATGATGATGATGATTATTATTATTATTATTATATTATTAGTATTATTATTATCAATAATGTTATTATTGAATGTGTGTGGTATATAACTAAATATAATAATAATAATAATAATAATAATAATAATAATACATATATTACATTATTATTATTATCATTGAAAGAGAGTGTGGTATGTAACTAAAAACAAAACAAATATAACAATAACAACCGTATAATAATAATAATAATAATAATAATAATAATAAATATTAAAACATTATTGTTATTATTATTATTATTATTATTATTATTATTGTTGTTGTTGTTGTTGTTGTTAGAAATAATTATATTATTATCAGCATTAAGCATACTAAATTTATTACTAATTACATTTTTATTAGGGAATATGTTTAATGTTAATTTTGCATAATATTATATATTATTATATTAATATTAAAAATAACAAACAAACATTTGTAACAACTCTACATTGTTTATTGCTGCTCAACTGATATACACTGGCATATAAAATCATCATCAATGTGTTTTACCACAGTAAAGGCGTATTAATATTTACGGCGTTTGCATCATGGTCAACAACAACACATCTGAACTGTGGTAAATTCACTCCGTCCCATCATCCCATCCAACACTTCATCCATACCCTATCAAAATCTCCTGAGCGAAAACAGTATTTAAAAAAAAAAAAAAAAACTACTGAAATATTACTCATCACTACAGACCCAGAGTCTTCTCAGGGTGCTAATAATCCCAAAACTAAGACTTTTACCAAGTGCTTTGCCTTATTTTTTGCAAGGCTGTAAAATCTGAAGAAAAAAAGTAACATCAGCTGATTGAAATTCACAGCAAGCATATTCAAGCTGGACTCACCATATAACATCTCTATTTAGCTGCTATAATAAGGTCTGTTAGTTAAGCTGTGGGCTTTTCACTTCAAACATACTGAAAGTAGTAGCAAGACAGTGTGTCTTTTCAGATCTACCATACTACCTTTTACAGTTTGATTATAACTGACAAAGTAAGGGCTTCACACAATTTTCAATTAAATACACATTGTTAAGGTCACATTTAATCAGTCTAACAGTCCTTTAAAGCTTTTTTATTTAGCAGGAATGGGATTCAAACGCACATCTGCCACATGAACATTAATTAAATATTATAAATATTAAATATTAAGACTACAGCTTGTATTTTGTATCTTTTGTTTTACCTTTGTTTGTTTTAGCTTTAAATTTGATTGTGCTGCAGAAGGTTGTTGGTTCGAGTCCCAAAGCTGCTAAAACTTGTTACTAATTTGTGGAGTGTCTACAGGTTCAGATAATGTTTAATATTGTGTGCTAATGTCATCAGATCTGGATTTGCTTTCATGTCGACTGTGTTTACCTTGATTAATGGACCAGGTGTATTTAGAGGCCGTGGAGTTACACAGGAGACAAGGAACGGAAGGGCTAGAGTTTCCCTCGCAAAACACATCCCATCTATATTACACGCCCTCCTGAGAGAGAGAGAGAGAGAGAGAGAGAGAGAGAGAGAGGTGTAATGATCAGTAATGAAACCTAAAACAAACATTAAAACAAAGTAAACTAAACTGGATTAAACTTAACAAAAAAAACCTGATTATAAAATAATGAAACTTTGATTTTACTAAAAACAATTGGGAAAACAAAGCAAGCTAAAACTACATTAAACAACACTAAACATTTCAACATAAAATAAAACTTTGACTCTGACTAATAAAAACATTTTTATTAGCATTTCTATACCATTATAGTATTTATTATCTTAAATTAGCTTTTATTTTTATATTTTAAGTTTGATACTAAATTATATATATATATATATATATATATATATATATATATATATATATATATATATATATATATATATATATATATATTCGTTTTATTTTTAAAATATTTCTATTTAGGTTTAATTTAGGTATTTCTGTTTCAGTTTTAGTTATTTAATTACTTTAACCTAAACTTGTTTTATTTGATTTTAGCTGATCAAGGCAACATTTCCAGTTTTCATTTATTTTATTTTATTTTATTTTTTTTATTTTTATTATTATTATTATTATTATTATTTTGTTTGTTTAAGATTTATATCTAATGTAACCATAACAATGCTGTACAACCCATCTGTGTTAAATATGGAAAAGTTAAACACTTTTCAAATGATACTAACAAATGAACTAAACTAAATCTAACTAAATACAGAAACTAGACAACTAAAACTAACAATGATAGAGTGAAAACCAATAAAAACTAAATTTATAAATAAATGTATTATAAAATCCATAACTATTGTAGCCCTAAATAAAAAAAAAAGTTGAATACATAAGTAAAACTCACAATTATAGAGTTAATAAAAGTCAATTGAAAAGACAATTTGTGAATGAATGAATGAATGAATGAATGAATGAATGAATGAATTTCAACTAATAATTAATCCTACATACATTTTTATCGATAGTGACATTCAATTTGTGCTTTTACTGGGAATTAATCGAACTCACAACCTTGTCGTTGTTCATGCTAAAGTTTAAGAAAGAACTCCAAGACAGAAAGAAAAAAGAAAGAAGGAAAGACAGAATTTGTGTGTTATTGAACTGTGCCGTTGAGCACTCCTGCGGTGTCCACCAGCGTGGAGATGTTTTGCTACTGCTCACGGTTACACTGTGGATCAAGCCAACTTCCTCTGTCAAACCTTTGAGATAAACCTCAGCCGCCTTTGCTATAAATCACCAAAGCATAAAGCCTGGCACTGATACAATCTCTATATTTCAAGTTTTTAATATCCAGCGGACGGTAAGTCGCAACGCCTCGGAGGACATCCACGGCAAAGCAGAGAAGATAAACACAGACCAAACTGATCCAGCTAGATAACTCATCTCTCACGCTGAGATTACAAGCTATGTGGCAGCTGAAAACCCACAGAAAGAAAGCGAGAAAGGGGAGGACATCAGGTGCTCAGGGATCAGTTACTCCGCCAATCTCTGGTTTCGATGTCGGGAATAATATTGTCTGTTTTCCACATCCACGCCCGGTTTTTCCAGCGCACATCCCAGTGGCCTCACCTATCGCTGTTGTCCTGCTGCATCGAGAGCAGTTTAGACACTAAACGGCTATGACAGACTTTTGCCTTTTAAGTCTATAAACTCTCATCCTCTGTGACTTATTTTCCGATGGAAAATCCAGGCTATTAGTGTAGGAAGTGTGACTGTGAACAGTGAATATAAAGTGCAGGATGATGGACAGATGGACAAATGAACAGAAGGGCCATGAGGGAAGTTGCGGAACAATCATGGATGTTTTAAACACAGTACTACAAATAACCTTCATGCAAAAGCAATTAAGAATCAGTTAAAACAGTTTTAAATGAAACAGGGTTTCTGAACAATTGCTGTATTGAAATGCTTATTCTTTATTTAAATCAAACATCAGCAGTAATATCAATGTTTCTTGCATTTTTGCAAAAAATTGTTTATCAATAATATAACAATAATATAATATTGACATTTTATCAGTTTTATATTATTATTATTATTATTAATATCTATGCATGTAAAATAAAATTATGAATATTATGCATTAAAATATTAGTGAGTGTATAATTAATAATATTCATAATTATATTTACATTCATATAATAGTCATTAATAATAATAATAATAATGTTATTATTAAGAAATGTAATATATATTCAAATATTTTTGTTCATTAATTTTTTTAATTTATAGAAAGATATCTTCATAAATCTTAATAATACATTTTAATAAACTTTATACTATACTATAATATATTATAATATAATATAATGCAATATAATATAATATAATATAATACTTATCAGTTTTATATATATATATATATATATATATATATATATATATATATATATATATATATATATATATATATATATATACTTATCATTATTTATCAAGATATGCATGTAAAATAGAATTATAAATATTATTAATTAATAATATTAGTGTGTATGATTAATATTTTTTATTAGATTTACATTCATATAATAGACATTACTACTACTACTAATAATAATGATAATAATAATAATAATAATAATAAATATATATATATATATATATAATGTATAAAAATGTCTTTTTATTAAAAAAAAAATAATTATCAATGATAAATATTATTAATAAAAATATTTATTTAATATATAATATAATATCACCTTTGAATTGCAAATATAGTTACAATGCATACAGTTAATAGCAAAAACAGAATGAAGGACAGTTCAAAATCTATAGGTCTATTTATCCACGTATTACTAATAAGTGTTTAAATAGCATTACCTTCAGCTTCAAAGTCCAGAGCAGTCTCACACAGCTGGCAAATACCATCATAAAGGGTTAAAAATTTGCCCTCGCTGTACTGACGACCATCATTAGTCACCTAAAGAAGAAAAGAGAATTAGAAAGGTTTAGATACCTATCCTGAGCAAATATAGTACTACTAATACATTTATTTTATTGTTTAAAGCCTAATGTGCAGGCTACCGACTAGTATTTATCCCTAAATAAACCCTGACAATGTAAAATTGTGTGGTTGATTCCACATAAAGCTGTTTATTATATGGCTACTTACCAAAAGCTCAAAAACACTAACAACTACCAAAAAAAAAAAAAAAAAAGAAGTATATATTTATATATTATATAGTATATATTGGCCTGCCATATCAACTAAAAGACATGTGAAGTAAGGATAATGTAGAAAGCATATTAAGAAATATTTATGGTCAGTAAACCTCAGCTCATTGCCACTGGCAGGTGATGCAAAAAGTATGTCTTCATGTAATACTTCTGACTTCAGCGCTTTAGCAGCACTAGTTTGTGTAAATCCAAAACGAGGTTAATTTTTCACCCCTCAGTGAGTGTTAATCCCACAAGCCTTTGAGATTAATGCGGGCAGGAGTTTAGGTGGATTTCGAGATGTATTACCTCACGGATACGCTCTTTGCTTGACCTTCAGAGACACCCTGTGGCTCTTTCAACATTTAAATTTATGTTAATGATTCTCCTCATCACAGGCCATCCATTTATTACATCAGTAAACACACTCATTAACACGCATACACATAGATCAAGCCTCACTTTGGGATTGAGTGCCGAGGTCAATGATCGCAAGACCTAAATGGAGATTATGAACTTTTTAATGTTTATGTAAGCCATATACTTAAAAATAAACAAAATTGGTTTCCAGTATGGGCTGTCAAAGCAGAAAATGATTAAAATTATTGTGTTGCCTTTATGGCTGTCATTCAGAATGGAAAAGCTCCCTTCCATCTAACGGCTCGGCGATTTTGGCGTGATATAATATTTTAAAGCCCGTGCAGCTCATTTAGCTTGGCCTTAAACAGCGATGCGTCGACATTAATTCAAGCTGATTTTAAACTTTAAAACCCACAACTGTGAAGGAGACTTCCTGTGTAATTGCATTTCACCAACGCCCTCAATTCAATGGCGCTTCATCTTTCAATCACAATGGAAAGTTTCAAAAAAGAAGGACTGCTTTTATCTGAACGATGACATTTTGATTCATTCAGTCACTGCAAAAGGTGGCACTGGAAAATCAATCACATGAACCCTCGGACAGATCCCTGTCCCTGAGATTGATGGACAGGTACCTTAATCTCCCATCTGGCATAGGGCTGCTCGCTGGCGTGAAGTCCATCGTGTCAACGGCCATGTTGCCGAAGTCTCGGACGGAGCAGTCCACTGCTTTAGAGCTCAGGAAGGACGCTTTGGTTCTGCCTTCCTCTTTAGGTATCCAAACTCCATTCATGTGCTGAAAACCATCAATGAAAATTAATTGTTTATTCTTGAAAGGGAATCTAATGTTTTGGACACTTAATTGTTATGTACAATTAAATGTAAATGTATTATTATAGTTTAAATTCATATTCAGTTCAGTTAGTTAACATTAAAAGGTTTTTTGTGACTTACTTTAGTAGGACTTAAGAACATCTTTATTTGAAACTGCATAACTACTTCTAATGCCAAATGTACTTGTATTAATACAAGTTAATTGTCAACCAAAATATACTTAGTCATTTCTGTTGAACTTATATGCCATGCATTTAAATATATTTGTAAAGATCAGAGTTAGACTATAATGGTAAACAAAACAAAAAAATAATTAAAAAAGAAGCTATATAAATACATAGATATATAACCTCCAACTATATAGACATAATTTAAATCAAAAATAATAAAATGACTAAAATGAATAAAATTACTAAAATGTTAACTAAAATTAAAATAAAAAAATATATAAATGAATTCATAATATGAATAAAGCGTACTTGTTTGGTGTAATGGTCAGCACAGCAATTTAAGTAGAGTCAGAAGGTATTAAATTATAATGTAGGGCTACTTAAAAAAAAAATAATTTGACATTGATAAAGTACACTTAATAAAAGAGTAATTAACACGTTAACAAATAATCATGTCAATGAAAGCTCTTTAAGTACACTCGAATTTTATTTCATTAACATTATACATCTGCAAGTACAGTTTTATAAATACTGTATATACTTTAAACATTCGAGTTCAAGTGCACTACATCAGTATAATTAAGCACAATTATTTCTTTTTTCTTTCTTTCTTTCTTTCTTTCTTTCTTTCTTTCTTTCTTTCTTTCTTTCTTTTTTCCAATAGCAGGCCAAAATGCATAGTTTTATCTCAAGCAGAACATCCTGTCAATTTCCTCACATTCAAATCATTTCAAACATGTATGACTTTGTTTCTTACATGCAACAAAATTATATATATATATATATATATCTGTGTCAATCCTACATATAAATTAAAAATTAAAATTTAAATTTTAGGTAAACTTTTTCTTAAATTCAACCCACATTTATCAGAAAATATACTTAAGGGTGCTGTATGTAAGTTTTGACTCTACTAAAGCATAAAAATACCATAACATGTTTTCAGATATTTAGGAAACATGCTAAGTTAACATACTTGTTTATCTGAAAAACAATGCTACAGTCAGTTATTCTCCTTTGAAAATGTGCATTCGGGCGGAATGTCGGTCTCTATTTTGGTTTGTAGAAACCCCACTGCCAGTTTACCCAATTGTATTTCGCACTGGTTGCCAGTTGGCGGAAACACAGCGTATTTCATTTCATTCATCGTCAAGGTGCTCGTTCCTGTTGGTGTCAGCAATCTGGCAACCTGCGTGTCCATCAAGTCTGAGGAGGAGGGGCGGGTGAAAAACCCTCTCAATATTTTGAATTTGGACTGCAATACCAAGTTCATCCACTCGGTGACAATCCTACATACAGCACCTTTAAACTTTAGTATGGACATATATGCTTCAGTTGTTCACAACTGTTTGAGATAAAACTGCAAATTAAAGCAATCTTCACCCTGGGTCTTCGTTCTTTGAGGAAAACAGAAACAGCTAGAATAATGAATGTCAAACCAATTTGCTCAAATGGGATGACCTCACACAGCAGTGAAACACCCCTGAGAAAAGACGCAGAAAAAGTGGCCGGTTCGGAAATATCTGAGTGGTGGAATTAAAATGAGAGGAAAGCGTGCAGGGAGCATATTCAGATTTGCATAGTGGGGTTCAGTTAGTTACATTTGCTTTTAACCATGATGTTTTCAGGTCCCAAACACTTCAAAGCTGTATTTGTAAAGATAACAATATTAATTTTCAAATTACCCTTTGGTTTGCCATCAGATGCATTTAATATGTTCCTCTGGCTTTTTAAAGAGGTAACTGAAGATGTAACTGAAGTCAAATAGAAAGTATACATGACCTTTTCATAATTTCAGAAGTATTCAAAGTTAATGAAAGTATGTTTTAAACTATTCAAGGGCTCTAGGGTTTTTAGACCATGAGGGTTAAACTCAACTTGAGCCCAAAACTTTAAGTAAAACCGACAATTTAATAAAGGAGTCCAGCCGATATAAGTCCTCAGATAATTACAGCATATTATGTGTGTTTTGCATGTTGTTTACTGGTCTTATTGCATACTGTTTTCTTTGTATGTGCTCTGCTGCGTTGACTGATTACTGTTTTATTGCTTTGGTTATCTCCTCAGATGTCCCCTATGCCTTTCCCCTCACTCTTCTAATTAAATATACAAACAGATGGGAAGCAGGTATTAAAAAAAGCCATGCTAAGATTCATAGAGACTCCTTGATGAAATATTAAAGAAGACTGGCTTAGAAGAGTTGAACGTGATCTAATAATCATTATAAAAAGCACAAAAAATTGCAATTAAAAGATGAATGGATCACTGTAATATATGTATCCTAGAAGTACAAATCATGTATATGTTTATAAAAATGTATTATTTATTTTCTTTGTCTAATGACTAAGTGATCATGTTTTATATATATACACACACAATAGTAAATAAAAGTATTATAAAATAATACATTTTATACTATAATATTATGTATTATACCAAATATATTTTATATAGGATACTTTAAAGTAATAAGAGACTATTTATTATTTTAAATTATTAAATAACATAAACATACAATAAAATAATACAAAATACAATAAAAATAATTATTATAATATTAAATTATTCAAATGATTTAATTATTGATAGATTTTTTTTTTTTTTTAAGTTTTATAAAATAATGAAATAACCATGTATAAAATACTAAAATTGTCTCTATACATTTTGCCTAATAAACAAAGTGACATTTGTGTCTCACCTTTAGTCTGGTTACAAGACATGCAAGGTCAGGTGAGTCGATGAAACCCAGGCCAAAACCCTCACGCTGTCACAGTCGAACTCACGCACGTCACACAAACCGCCATTCTCCAGATCGGTGATTTCTATTGGCTGACCTGAGGAAACCAAAGAAAACAGACAAATTAGAACATCATTAGGTTTGGATTGTTAGGGTTTATTCACATAACCTTAAAACAAGCATAAGTAACAGTAGCAGTGGTTGCTTTAGCAACTTCTCCTTTAAGGATATGAGGGTGTGGCCTATCCAGGGGTGTGGTCTGTTTGCTGGGCGTGGTCTGTTTAGGTTGTGTCCATGACACTGCAGTTTTACTGCTCAAGAAAACCAAACCCACACACATAAATACACACACTTGCTTGGTAGAAAGCAATTTGGGCAGTAAACGGAAAAAGTACAGACTTTTCTGGGTCACAGGGTCAAATGCAATTTGTTCTTTGTCATTCAACTCAACAACCTCATTCAAAATCTCACCGAAAAAGTCTTTCAGTCGAATGAGCCTGCAAAATGACAGTCTGCCGTCAACTCATTGTTGATTCATTGAAAAGCCACTATGGGAGTCTTGTTAAACCCGAAAACTCCATTGTAAATTTATGTGAAGTCTTTAATAATGTAGCCCTCGTCCTTTCCAAAACCTCAAGTGAATAAAGTTTACAAGACTCAAATGGAAAAATGCAACACCGGCAGTTTGAAAGGCACAGTTAAACCAAACGAAAGTCATTTCCAAGTACAATGCGCTAACAAACAAACAAAACAATCCGGCTTTAAGCTATACAATACATCCCTAAATATTCAGACTGCTGGATTCTGACCTTGTCGCCCAGCGTCTGTCATTAAACAGGGAACGATTCATTCTGTAAACATTACGGTATAATTAGAGCTGGGAAAAATAACGTTCTCCATAACTGAGGTTCCTAAATAATGCAAACGAGTAAATACAAGATTGGTTGGGAGTCTCTCCAGCCATATAAAACACAACAACATTTAATATAGTTTCAGCGACAGGCTAAAATGACTGTACCGTGGCTGCATTACGCTTGATTAATGCCATTATCGCTCCCATCTCGGCTCATTTCAAATCAGTGTTTTTATTACCAGAGCATAACCTTATCGTTCAGATCTCCTCGAGGCGAAATCTATTTAAATCGCATATCTGAGAGCATAACTGAAAATGGATGTACTGGGAGCGATTCTAAACTAAGCCAGAAGTGTAGTGAATATCTAAAATGGAAAAGGAAACAATGAGAGATATCAGAGAAAATGGTCCTCAGAGGAGAACAATTAGGCACAGAGTGAGTGCTAATGAATTTTAGCCTCATCAAAGACCCTCCTCCAGATGGTCTCGCTTTTGTGTAATTTTACTCTGGGTAAAAAAGTGATAACAAAATAATAACAAGAACAAATCCCCACCCCACCAACACTGTTTAGGAAAGACCAGAGACAATTAAGTTAATTTTAAATTATTTTTGAAGACAAATTTGTTAGTCATGCAATGAAAGTATACCACATCTGATTAAAAAAAAAAAAAAAAAAAAAAAAAAACGCTTATTAAATGTTTTTTTGTTTGTTTGTTTTGCTTAAAAATAATACAAATAAAATATACTGGAACATATTAAAGTAGTAAAAATATTATTTTTTGATGCTGATTATTTTAATTTTTTCATAAATGTTAAAAACGTTAATGTTTTGATTCATATTTGCATATTTTACGCATTTATCAACATATAGCCTGTATAAACTATAGAATATTAACTATAACTATAAGTATAAACTATAATATAATCTATTATATAGATGCTGTTTATTAACATTTAACAGCATTATCTAGTAAACTGTTTAAAATAATATAGAAATTCACTTTTAAATACCTTTCTAAATGTGCATATTTTATTTGTCTACATACAGCCTGCAATATATGTAAATTATATAAAAATTTCTTTAAATGTATAATTCTAAAATATAATATATACATACTGTATATAGACTTAAATGCCTTTATTATTTAATATATAGAAGTTTCCTTTTCAAAGCGATAAGGCCTGTTTCAATGAATCTTGCAACTTCTGAGTTACACAATTAGCATGTTATGTGACATCATTTGCTAAACAATTAGCTAACAATTAAAAAGATATTAGCAGTTGAAACAAGGATCATAAAGGCTTCAAAACAAGCCACAGAATCTAGGACCTTTAAAAAAGCTTTACTCTCAATGCAGGAGTACCACTCATATACTTTCCTAATCACCTTGGAGATCAAAATTTCCAGCTCAGCAGGTCAGTGAGGTGATTTTCTGATTTTCCCATGATTCACTCTGCTCCCGAGCTCCTAAAATGTAGATCTGAACCAGACAAGCCTCGAGCACTGACGCAGTATACACACACACTTACACACTCACACACTGTCCCTGACCGCCAGGAAGGGCGTGAGAGATATTCAGGAGTTTTAATCTCTGCCACAAGGGCTAACGCTGGTGCTTTATGTTTGAAGAGAAATGATAAATGAGGAGCGATCAGGATGACTCACTGAACCTGCTATATATAAAAAAAAAAAAAAAGCAGAGATGAATCTAAGAGGAGTTCTTTCTACAGAATGTGACCCCTGCCTCATAGCTGAATAAAGGCAAAAGTGAGGTTTTCCAGATTGTTCCACTATTGAATGAAACCCAGATATGCACAGGTATTGAATCCAGTCTGATTGCCTTTTCTATAGACTTGATTTTTACTCTACCTGGAATTATATGAAATAAAGAGTAGTACAGCTTCATTCCGGACACCCTTCATGTTGGCAGCAATAGCATAAAATGTGCCACAAGACTAAGGAGAATATGTGATGTGCAGTTTTCTGGCATGTGCAAAATTCATTCCATTTAGTTCCTTTTCCTCCTCATTTTCAAATCTTGAGGTGAATCTAATGAACACACAGCCTGAAAAAGTAGTCAGGATGCACCATTTGTATACTACAGGAATCATTCAGACAAAATGAAAACCCATTATTTATTCACCCTCATTTCATTCCAAACTTGTATAGTGTTATTTTGGTGTTATCAAGCTTGAAAGATCACTTCAAGCTCTCATTGTACGAGAAGAGCTCGTAATCTTCAAAATATTAGCTTATTCTGTTTCACATGCGAAAAAAATAACATTATGCGGTTTTGGAATGATGTGGGAGAAAATAATGACAGAAATCTCATTTTGGGACGACTGTTTCTTTAAAAGGGTCATGGATCTGCATTAGTTCAGCATTTGCTATTCTTAATATTCTATTTTTTCCCCGTTATTGCAATTTTTATTTGCAGCATAGTAAAGAAAAGAGCAAAAATGGTTTGGTAGTCATCATAAGCCAGATTTGAAGTCACATTGTTCAAATGAGTAGCACAGTTCTGTGTATAAGAGCATATGTGCTAACTACTAAACCAACTTAACGACACTAGAAAAAATAATATAACATAGATTTCATTGTATACTACTTTAAAAAATAACAATAAGAAGTTGCACTTAAAATAATGAAAAATGGTTGTTTATTCAACATTTTTTGAGCCGAATCAACAAGTGATGAAAATGTAGCATCAGTAATTATCTCCAGTTTATTCATCAGTCTAGGGATGGAAGGTCAGAGCACAATGCACTGTGGGATACAGTGTGCTCTGTGGTATACTCCACTCTTTGGCTAATGTAGAAGGTCACCAAGACAAAAAAATGCATACAGTACACATTATACATGCTACTGTATATTTAGCAGAAATAAATGTAGCATGTTAGCATGCTAACATATTTACAAATCACAAGGCCAAATGTGAGCACAAACAAAATGAAGCCCTGCAAAAATCCACATTTGACTAGAAGTGGAAATAAAGTCAACTCAAAATGCTTTGGCATAAACGGTCATGGGCTTCAAAAAATCTAATGGATGGCGATCCCAGATGTGGAAGAGGCCTCAGCCGACCATCAGTTGGGCAATTAAGCAGATTTATCTAGCCGCCTCCCTGTGCTACCTTGCACGCTGATCCTAGCGGTTACCATAAATCAGAGCTCGCTGAGAGGTTGAAAACGCCATTCTGTGATAAACAGCCCTCTCTAGCACTCCTAATCTGTTCAGCTAATTTGTGTTAAAACTCCCATTTCGTCACCAAGGCAGCCCCAGGGAGCATACAAAAATGTCGAGGGAGATAACGGCTTAGCTGAAGATCCCAATGCTAATCAGAGAGCAGCATGGGCCTGGCACAGAGCCAGAGCGTAGCATACCTGCATAACAATATCTCATTGATATGAAGGTTGGCTGAGAAAGCTAATGGCACTTCTGAGCCTCGCAGCTATTGCCAGAAACAATCAGTTGATAAACACGCTCAATGACCTTGCCGCCTGAAAAAGAGTTCCATACAACAATTCCAAATATTCACATAATCAATAAAAAACACACTTGCTCAATCACACGCCATCTGTGGTTTCTTTGAAGACATGCTTGAGGGAGTAGGAAATTATTCTTTGCCGAGTGTAAGGACAAGGAATGCAGAACAACAGCATCCAGAGCAAAATATAATTAAAAGGAACTGAAAGCATACTACAAACAACAAGAGCCTAAAAATACATACTTGATGAAAAGAGCTGGCACAGGAAAAAATGTCATCAAATGCCACAGAAATGCTCTGGAACCTTGGCCACCATCTGGTAATGGCAGCTGTAGTGAACACTGTACTTGTGCCAATGTACAGGATTTTAATTACACACATTTGGCCAGAAAAAGAGCAGCAAAAGTACTGACCGATAGAGATGCAACATCACATCACACTAGACAGTCATCTCCTTACAGACCAATGCTTGTAAATGGAATGATAAATTGCTGAATTTGTAACGGTACTGCTATCACACAAGACATATTTCGAGCCCTAGAGTTATCTATAGAGAAAAAAAAGTATATGTTCAGCAGCATTTCCTTCAAAATGTGGTGTACTGCTCACATTGCACCTGCTTTATCTCCAGGAGAAGGAAGTGATGCTTTTAAAAAAGGAATTGATATTGCAAGGATTTGGAAACTTCCCCTGAGGTTCTCCTGTTCTTCTAAGAAAAATACCCTTATAATCTTACTGGAGTCTCAACAATCTCACAGATTTGTGCTCTGGTCTACCAATATACTATAAACACTATAAAAGTAACAGATCCAATCCCCAAGACCAAATTACTTGAGACAATATTACCTAAATACTAAGTACTATTTAAGTCAACAATTTTCTCACTTGTGTTTCAACTTTAGGAGTTGACAAAGTCACCGAGCTATGAATGAACAACCTCTGATCAATAAATCTCCTCTCAGACCACACATTTTATGTAGAAAACTTTTAAATGACTCCATGTACAGAGAGTGAGAACAAAGGTGGACATTCCCCAGTCACCCGAACAAAGCCTCAAAGATAGCTTTGATCAACAACTGTGTTTCCTGTTCAAATCTCACACCCCACTGGAGGACGTCACACAAAACATGTTGTAGTACCCAACATGGCTTCTTATTAATAGCTATTTTGCCATAAGTTCAGCCTAGAGTGTTTCTGATAATCGAGGATCCCTGTGTATCACATTTGAAGCAACAGATGGATGTCAAACGATCACTTACTGATAGTGAGACTGCAGTCGTAAAAGCTGTAGCCTGGATAGCACTGACATCCCCACTCTACACATTCCCCATTCCCATTACAGAAATTTGGACAACGAGGGCTGTTGCTGATATCCGCCAGGCCGGTCTAGAAGCTTCTTTAGAATGCTGAGTTCGATTCTCCAACCACTTCCGTTCACATTCGCTCTCCAGGAAGGACACAAGGGCATCCTCCCAGGCCAAATCATCTTTCAACTGAAGATCCAGGATGCAGAGATCCACAGCTTCTTCCAAGCGCGACCCAGCAGACTCTTGCATACTGTGCTCTGCGGTTGAGTTCGCCAAGGCCAGCTGGCAGACCTCCAAAGCTTTGGCAGAAGTGAGGCCACTAGGTGTCGGCCAGGAAGGGAGGGCAGCTGGACGGCTGGAAGAGCGGTGGTCATCTGGAAAGAAGTAGGCAAAACTTTGAGGTCAGCCTGGCTTAGGGCCTGGATGGTATAAATGGGCAAAAAGTCAAGGGTATGTCTTTTAGGCCTTCCACCTGAGCTTGCTAAGGGCACCTTAGATTGTTCAAAAGAGGAGCATCAACTTTAAACAATGAGTCTAATTCTAACTCCTCTAAAGAAGGAGAGTTCTCTGCCAGACCTTGGGACACTTGAGACTTCAGTTTAACACCTAATTCTGACACTTCAGTCAACGCCTCCGCTTCTGGACGTTACAGTGGAGACAGTTTTAACGGTGTACTCGCAGTGGCATCTTTGAAGGGAATAGGGATGTGTAATCTGTGTCGCCGTGAGATAAGCAGCAGAGATGGGAGGCGGGTTTAATAGGTCTTCAGAGGCACTGCTGAATGCAGGGACAGGCTGTATTCCTTTGACAAGCACAGAAATTCCACTTTATCTCCTCATCCACGCAGGTGGCGTGCTGTCAAACAGACTCTCCCCAGGCGCGATCCTGACACGGAGAAATAAAACAAAAATATGACTGTCTCAAATCAGCCTTTGAATTAAGCCCTCAAGCACAGGTCCAAGAGAGGATTTAGAGTTCGAAAGGTTAGCCCATTAGATTAGAGACTTTCCTCTGCTTTAATTATATTCGACATTAAAACGAGCAAATCAAGGTTAAATGCTGATGCAAACTGTAATCTGAAACCGAACTGCTATCCAAGTCTCCTACTTACTCCTACTTATTTGGCATCTTTTGATAGTTCGAGCTTGTAAATGTGTGACAATTTTTGTACATATACTGTATCTGAACATTTTCATAATTCTTACAAGCATTATAGCTCCATATTTTTGACCAGGACCATTAGTGGAATCTTCAGGTATACCTTAGAGAAGGCCACTTCAACTCAGTCCTGTGGGGCAAGTTTAAAACTTACCCTAACCAAACACACCCAAGCAAGCAAATTAAGGTGTTCAGAATTACTTACAAATTACAGAAAGGTAGGTTAAATTGGGATTGGTACTAAAGTCTGCAGGACACTAGCCCTCCAGGACTGGAGTTGAGGATCCTTAGAGGACCTTAGCAGCACATCTCATGACAGCTTTGGTTCTGACTAGATTTATTACCCATCTTAAACTCTGCATTCTAGTGAAAATATAGACTACATGGATGTTAAAAAGCATTTCCACCTCCAGCCCTGAATGAATTCCTCTAGGTTTTTGTCACGGTAGATTGTGCCTGCAGGATGGTAGAGGTCGTTGTGGCTGTTCGGTCAAACAACCCACAAAGGCCTCTGGTGGCATTAAAGTCCTGACTTGGAGCCCTGACGGACAGACTCATTCCCCAGTCACTGGACGTCTGCTCGCACAAACGCCCTGAGGCAAAACGATCTGAAGGGGTCAAACGAAATCACATAAAATTCTTACATATTTAATGTTAAACATTAAACCGTCATGCATTAAATCATCAAAATCAGGTAATGTTGACCCTTAAATATGTAAGGCGTTTTTTTTTGTTTTTTTTTAAAGATGGAGAAAAAATCTACAAAGAAAAAAAAATTTTTAATTTCTATTTCTATTTATTAATAATATATTTATATATTTTTGTATATTCGAAAAAAATATTATTTATAATATATTATTAATTTATATACATAAATTTGTTTTTCACTGTCTGTCCATGCATACACTGGGTCTATTCAACATCTGAGATCATTCATCAAATACCTAAACTAAACTTCAGCTTACCCCAACTTCAATCATAAACTAAATGCACATGTTAGTAAAAGATCCCATTTCCCTGCCAGCTGGTTATGAGGACATTAGTGGCAATTTGTCAAGAGTCTACATCAGAATATTACAAATCTAGATAAATTTAGCCATCACAACACACTTTCTCATTCAAACTGTGTCACAATGCAACAATGACAACATCTGCTGCATTGACAGGCCGGTGGTCTGTGGAGACAGAGTGCTTTAAAATCTTTTGCAGGGGAAAAAAGCCTCTTTTCCAAACAGATGAGGTCTGTGTTTACTTTTCAGACAATTTTGCCAAGAAATTGAAACTTGAACTGCATATATTTCACAGAGAGTATGACTGAAATTGCCTGAGTTTGCATGTCAATGTGGTATTATACGGTCTATCGTGTATTCAGTCAAATCTAGTATATTTTACACTATGAGCAGTGTTGGGGAAAGTTACTTTTAAAGTAATGATTTACAATATTGCATTACTTAGTTACTTTTTCTGGAGAGGAATGCATTAAATTACTTTTGAGATACTTTTTCTCACCTGGGCTGGGCTTGCTTATTTGTTTTTAATAACAAGACAACCACAAAAGTTATATTTTTGCCAACTGTAAGGGCCATTTCACACAAAAGTTAAATTAATAAGCCTCAGGCTGAATTAAGTGCCTCTGCACCTCACTCCCAATTTATCTCAACATGGAGATGTGTGAGTGAATAAATGGGTAAAATTAATTTGTGTTACTTATCTGAAAAAGTAACTCACATATTCCAGATTAAATTTAAACGTAATACATTACTAGTTACTTGAGAAAGTAACTCTGTGTCTGAAAGTTAACTCTGTGTTACTTGCAATGCTTTACCCAACAATAAATGAGTTGGTCTAACACATTTTTACTGCAGCATAAAATAGTCTACAAATAAAGCCCCATTTTTAAAACCTATCCATATCAATTCATAATTGTTAGCTACCACATCACTGGATTGTAACCGCTCCGTGACTTTCTTCCCTTGATGCGCTCCGTGGATCTTAATCTGATTGGTTATGGATGGTCCCAATGCCTTGACGGACAAATGCGGCTGTTTCTTGCACTGCCCATTGCACATGTCAAAGGTCACAAGCTCGTTGCCTCTCGAGCTGCCATCCGCAGGTACACGCCACAGAGTAATGTCGGCTCCCACAATCCCATTGCCTCATATGGACCTCGAATACACGCTTTGTGCTCTTATAAAGCAAAAAGCGTCCGCTTACTGGTTCTCGTAGCACTGAGTGGAATAGGGTTATAGTAAGATTAATAAATGTCAATTTTAAAATAAATGAAATGTAATTGCTCAAGATACACAGAAAAAGATATACAGACTGATAGTTATCTTGTTTCTTTTCCGAGTTCTGTTTTGCTGTGGTAAAAGTCATGTGATTAAAATAAATGAAATTCAGAAACCTTGGTGTGCACTCAATAAACAACCTTTAAAGACTAGACAGCTGAAAACAACCTCTCAGAGAACTACTTGAACTTAATGGCAAAGTGGAGAAGAGGCAGGAAGAAAGAGAACCGTAAGATAAAACAAGAGTGAGAAATTGAGGGAGAGAAACCGAGGCAGTCATTTTCACAGGCCAGTTTCAGTGACCCGTGACACTTTGCATTTATTCCTCTGTGCGGTGCCTTTTCTATAAGCACACATTGCTCAATACATCGCACTATAGTGTGTGTTTAAATCCATATCTATTGTCCATTCGGGCCAGTGTGCTTCTCTACTGCAGGAAATTGTGGCACAGGGCGCGCTGTCAAGGACATATCCGCTAATGAGGACAGTTCCCATACACTTCCAAGAAGATCCCTCCTTCTGAGCCAAATTCAAAGAGTACAAGTGATAAATCTCATACCACACAAATCTGAAATCCAAAGTGACCTTTACGTTTCTGCCTCATTACCTGAAAATGTACCATTTGAGCATATGTCATGTAAAAGTCACATAACTTATGTTGAAATAATCACAGGCGATCTAGAACCTTTAAATTGTCCTTTGCAAATGCCAAAGAAAGAAATAAGAAGCTTTCAGTAAATTCTTTGTGCTACTTGGGAATCGAACACTGTCCTTGGCATTGATCGTTGTTTGCTAACACTTTACCAGATGAGCTCAAAAACAACAACAACGAAAAATAAAATTGTCTGTCAACCTGTACATATTTTACCTGCCATTAAATCAAATTTAAGAGTACAAATGATAGATATGCACCACACAAATCTGAAATCCAAAGTGACCTTTACGTTGTGCCTTATTACTTGAAAATGTACCATTTGAGCATCTGCCACGTCAAAGTCATTCAACTTAAGTCACACAACCATGCAATTCAGAAGAAATCATATTGTCCATTGAAAATGCCAAAAAAGGAATAAAAAGCTTTCAGTGTATTTATTGTGGTCCTTGGGATTCAACCTATGACCTTGCCATTGTAATTGTCACATTATCGAAAGCTTTACTAGTTGAGCAACAAAAAAAAAAAAAAAAAAAGAAAGAAACTTGTCTAAAATTCAGAAATATTTTACCTGCCATCAAATGTAATGACATGAGGGTCAGTTAGGGAGTAACATGTTGCTGTTGGAACATCTTGAACTGTGATCTGCATTCAGAAAAAAGAAGTAATTGGTAATGAATCATTCATACTGGAGGTATTTAACGGCAATTTTATCTATTACTTACATAGAAAAATTGCTCATATAAAAGTAGCCAAAACCATCTCAGGGAATCAACTTTAGATGCCATTGATGGGAATAATAATTGCAGAGCTATGCTGGCTCTTGCCTAATTATAATGCAGGAGAGTATACAGTCTCTTCCCATTATTAAAGGGCATTGAGCTGGCTTTCATGTTTACAGACAACACAGATGGTGGTCTTGGGCGGCAGTGACACGTTATTTAAGAAGACTGGTGGTTTATGTGTGTTTATGTTTCTTTCCTTCTGAATTACCACATTCTTGTCTGTCCTTTCAGTGTCGGCCTTATTAGAGGCTCTTTCTTCCTTTCAGCAGGGGTCAATTATGAGAGCTGTAAGGGCAAGTCACACTATATTTCAAACCTGGAGAGTTACAAAAAAATCTAACCATTGCTGAACTCTACCAGTCCATACAACAGAGAGAGAGAGAGAGAGAGAGAGAGAGAGAGAGAAGAAAATGCTTAAAAATGTCTGTCAAAACTGTCTCACTAAATTTTATATGAGCAGTTTTTTTTCTATTTATTTTATATCAGATTTTATTGAATTTTCTAACTATTACAAAAAGGAAAATGCAAAAAAATTGTCAAACTGACTAAAAGATTTTATTTTCTGTTTTGTTTAAAAAAAAGGAAAATGCTAAATCAAACCAACTCAAAAGATTTTATATGAGCTGTTTTATTTTCTAATTACTTTATATAATGTTTTCTCTTTTTAAATGCTTGAATGAGTGAATAAATAAATAAATAAATAAATAAATAGGAAAAAGAAAATGCAAATAAAACAATGATTTTAAAGTTGTTTTATTTTCTATTTTTCAACCCTGTTTAAAAAGGGAAAATGCTAAAAAAATCCCCATGTTTTTTATATGAAGTTACCCATTTTTCAACACTGTAAACACACACACACAACACACACACACACACACACACACACACACAAAATAAAATGTTAATACTGTCTCACAATTTTTTTTTTTATGGGCTGTTTTATTTTCTGCTTTATTAGAATTAAAACAATATATAAATATTAACAGGGTTGCAAATGTAGCCAGAATGAATCTATTATTCTAACTAGTTAAAAAAAATATTTTCCCAAAATTACTGAACAAAATATTTGCTTAATAATTTTCTAATTTGTGTGAACTTTTTTTTTTTTTTTACTTGGTAACAGTGTTGAATGTTTTACCAATGCAATCATTACAACATAATTTGTTAAAATACAAAAATTTACTAACATCCCACCTTCATGTAGAAATGGTCCAAATGATGCTACTTCTTGGGTCTCTCTCTCTCTCTATATATATATATATATATATAAACATTTTACTTATTTTAAGTGTTTTAAGTGTGAAAACTGTGGTACCAGTGTTGTTTGCACCCTTAGACTATCATTTACTACTGTAACTTTAAGACTTCTATATGCAAATAACCTTTGCTATGATTGGTTAATGTCAGAGTACCACCACACTAGAGTTCATCAAGGTGGGTCAAATTATTAAAAGAACAAGAATGATTCCCTTGAAAACATTATCATGTAAATATATTCTAATCTTAAGCACTTCATTGTCCTGAAGGCCCCTGCAAAGAGCACTTATCAAATTACAGATATTAATTAGTACAAAACCACTCAAGCAACAAATATTAAATTTGAAATGCATGCTTAAGTTTGGCTAACCTTCAGTGCAGGAGGGTTGTAACCTCTCCAGAGGCGAGGGCTGCCTTGGGGCTGAGTGGAGAGGAAGCTGACCGTTCCCGTCCCCGGTGAAATCAGTAACAGCACTGAGAGTCACGGTACCCTGAGCACAGACGCCGTTCAACAGGGCTCGGACAGGAGCTCGACCGAGCAGGATGATAAGGCCACGCTTGAAACCTCCACGACTACATCGCCTGAGACATTTTGACAAAGATTATCAGAAGATACATCCTCAAACGAAAGGAAAATTTTTTACCTAAGCTACATAAAGCTTGGGAACAGTTTTCACAGAAGCGACTGGAGCAATTGAGTTGACAAAAAAAAAAAAAAAAAAAAAAATTCTGATTATGTATTAAAACCATAAAAAAGCCAATAAATAATAATAATAATAATAATAATAATAATAATAAAAGATAAAATACACTAATAAAAAATCAAATCGTAGTGCTCGAGTTGGCAAATAATAATAAACATATGAATTTAAAAACTGTTAAAATATTTTAAAAGTCTGTAAATAAATTAAAAGAATTATGTAAAAAAAGCATGTTTAAAAAGGTTATTAATAATAATAATAATAATAATAATAATAACAAAATTGGTAATTAAAAATAAATAAATAAAAACATCTGAAACACTAGCAATTTTTCACCCAAGTGATAAGAGCACTTAAGTTGGCAAATCAAAAAATATATGGATTTATAACTATAAAACTAATTAAAATGAATAAATAAATTATTAAACAACAAAAGTAATAAAAATAAATTTAAAGTTAAATAGTTTATGACAGAAATACTTAAAACTTTACTTACCCATACATTCAAAATGTATAATAATACAAATAATGGGGAAAAATAATTAATTAATATTGTGCCATTGTCAGTGACTCACACACTAACAGACACACACCTGATTGGTATGCGCTGAGAGCAAGAGTCACTTTGCAGCGGCGGTTGTGCTCAAACCCATGGCAGGGAACAGGGACTGTGCTGTTACGGCCAAAGCGTGCTTTTAGCATCCTCACGGATGTGCAGGACATCTGGAACAAACTGCAGAAAAAGTGTTGGCGACCAGTGTAAATCAAATACCATCATACAGCTCTGTTAGACATGGGTAATTATGCAACATAATATTTGCAATGCTGCAATGTATATTTAGCCGGTAATTATAGCTTCAGGCTGTGCATGACGCATGATCCATCATAATTATGAAGAATTAGATGTAACAGGATTTACCTTAATTCCTGCAAAAAAACCCAGCGCTTTCTTTAGATGCCGACTGCAAGCTGGAGGAGTTCAACAGGAAGGTGGACACACTGCAGGAAAACTGTCAATCAAACAAGACTGTCATGAAGGTCATGCTGATTGAGCAAAGAGATAGAAGCTATAGAAATCAATAGAAATCAATAATTCACTTTTATTGTGGGAATTGGTTTATTTATTATTTATTAAGTTAATAATAAATAACTGAAATAATAACTAAAATAAAAACTAATTATTTTGTTATATTTATATTATTTTGTTTTTGTTTATTCATGTATGGAAATGTAATAAAATATTTTATAAAAAAAACAACAAGAACAAAAATAACATTAATTATTCAATATTTATTATTATTATTATTATTGTTGCTGTTGTTGCTGATATATATATATATAGATGGCAAAATCAATGTTTTGTTTCATAATGCATCAGTGTATTTGAGAGATCCAACTATAGGAATCAGTAATATTCAATTTAATTGCAAAGAAAACACTTTCTCTTATTACTTTAGTAATAGATAATAATTAATATAATAATTAAAAATATAAATTTGTAATCATTTTATTCATATATGGGAATGTAGCCTTGCTGATACAGCAAAATATCTAAGCCATAATAATAATAATAATAATAATAATGATTATTATTATTATTATACAAATAAATTAATAATTTATTTTTTATAATGAAAAATAACAATACATAATGAACTTACATTATACTTTTATTGTAAGGAACACTTTACTTTTTAGTTTTTTAGTTATTACCTTAATAATAAGTAATTAAAATATAATGTACATTAAATGAATCATTTTATTTTAATTTTATCCATAATTACATAATACAAGTAATACAATATACAGGAACCCTTAGTTACAAAATAAAGATGAGAATTAAATCATAATGCAACAATGTATTTTACAGACTACATCATTACATGGCATTTATAGCCATATATGGCACTAAACGAACTATGTTTGTTTGAATTTGCTTTCGTGTGTGTATGAAGGATTTTCAGGTGTTTTGCCTGTATATGGAATTACAGAGACACAAGGTGTGCTTGTATGACTTGTGTGTGTGTGTGTGTGTGTGTGTGTTTGACTAAGTCCAGCTGTGACATGTTTAAGGGAACCTCACAACCCAAATCAGAATGATGGTGTTCCTAAAGCGGGAGCCTCTGTGATCTATGAACACATGGTTTTTATGACTGCAGGTAGCACAGCACATCTTAAACTCAAACACCCTTCAAATGTCACGTCAAAGCGAGCAAATCAGAATCAAACTTCTAGACAAAACTTAATGTTATTTATGGTTTGTGCACATGTGGCTTTGATTTGACCTTTCCTCTTTCTTGACCTGGTCTCGCTTCCACTGAAACACTTTCTAAACTCACATTAGAGGTCAAAGGGCATCATGACTGAAGACACCCTCACCAAAGAGCCTTCCCTTTCTTGGTCTGGTGAGAAGAGAGTTTAACTGCTGTCTGGAGCGCGTTATGCCAGAGGAAAAAAATCAAAAGACAATGATAGTGCTTTAAGACTCACCAGATGTGGCCAAAATTCAAACTTCAATGAATCAAAATTCAAACAAATTTTATTACTCCTGAAAAAATACATAGCTACAGTCAAAAAACAAACAAACAACATTAATTTTAGTTGACTTTATATATTAAACAGTGTTTTAAGATTTCAGAGTCTAGCCAGGTTCCGTTTACATATTGTTTTACAAATTATAAAAATGATAGACTTCATTTAAATTCTCTACCAATTTGAACATTTTTGTACTAATTGTGGTATATCATAGTAAATCATTCTCTGTTTTGTATATATTTGTTTAATATTGTGTATATATATATATATATATATATAAATAATGTCGTCTTAGGTACTTCTTATATATTTACAAATTTTAGTATATAATTAGTGTATGTATATATATATATATATATATATATATATATATATATATATTATGTGTGTCTTCTTATATACTGCATATATTTACAAATTTTAGTATATAATTGAGTATATATATATATATATATATATATATATATATATATATATTACAAATTTTAGTATATTGCAATGAAAAATTCTGAAAGATGTGAATACAGTACATTTTCCAAAATGTGCATGAAAGCGATATAGCTCACTTGTGAAAAAATATTATAATTGATAAAGTCAGCTACACGTTCAATGCATGCTCTATACAATGTCTGTCAAAAAGTCATGTGACTGAATAATTCCCAATCGTTAGCAAACATGACATTTATTAAGCTAATTAGGTCTGCAGCTGTAATGTTTTCTTGAATATTAATAATAATAATAATAATAATAATTTAGAAATTAAATTGACCACCTTAAAGGAAGCTATAATTATTGTCTTGACTTCAAACAGAAATGTTGCCTAGAAGCGACAAACAAACCTCCAATCAGAACACGTTATGTATGTTAAAATATGCAGATATGTACTGCAGGATTTTGACCAATGAGATTTAACTGTGGGTGGGGCTAACCTGTCTCAACCTCAGGCGTCCAGCTAGGACCGTTAGCTAAGCGTCTAATGCATATGGGACACAAAAGTGGAAACAATTTAGGAGTGTGGAAGTGTCATCGGTTGGTTGAATTCTACAGGATTTCCCGAGGCGTGTGTGTTGCATTCGTTACCATTCTGCCTGGAAACAAAGATACTGCGGCCAAACCTCCTTACGACAGAAGAAAGCCACTGTGTTTACAGCTGTGACGAGCGGCTTATCAGGATCAACTAACGCTGGATTTTCAAAGTATGTGAAATAGTTCACAGCATAGAATCTTTAAAATATGAGAGTTTTACACACTGGTCTGTTATTGTGGCGACATTTCCACTCCGAAACATACCGCTGACGAAATGAACTGTGATTGGTTGTTTGACATATGGGTCAAAGCGGCCTCATGGGCCAATGAAAGCTGCCATGAATTCTACTGAGACTAGGGCTAACCAGGCTAAAATGTATTTGCATAACATTGGAAATTTTACAGCAATTTACTAAAAATTGTAGGCCTTTTATCATTCTCAACAAATCCTAAGCAAATTAAGACTTTCTAAATTTAATTTTACATTAAACGACAACTACAATTATCTATTTACCGTTTCTCCCAGTCTAAAGTGAACTCCGTCCATCTCCACCAGTGAGTAGAGTCTCATGGTTGTGTCTCGTCCTGATCTCCACTTTCATGGTGTTGGAGGAGTATCTGGCCCACACCACCTGATACCCCACCGCCACATGGACATCACCCCAGTGAAGGAGCAGGGAGGTGGGCGCTGCTGCCGACCAGCTCTGGGGTCACCACGGTTTTGATGGCAGTGAGGGGACATTTGCTTCACAGAAAAGAAAAACAAGGTCATGAGATGAAATAGAAATACTTATATGTATTGTATTGTATGTAAAAAATGATAGAACTGAAAACTTACCCTTACATACACCGTTAACCTTTGTTTCTCCTGGTGGACACGATTTAGGTGCAAGCGGTGAAGCAACTAACAAAACAAAATAAACAACAACAAAATTAAACTTCCTTTTATATAAAATAAATAAATACGTTTTATTAAATAAAAATAAATAATTATCTACATACATAACATTACCTGTTTATAATTTTGTAGTATAAATACAGTTTTCTCAGTCGCTTTGGTGCATTTCTCAAATCAGAAATGAAATTCTCAAAACTACTTGTACAACCTCCACATCACCTTGTCATTTGTACACATCATAAAACCAGTTTCTCATTCTTTTGAACAAGTTGCGATGGCTTTTGCACATTCATGCAATTAATTATATACATTTGTCTGCTGTATTCCTACATTATCACTTGCTAATGTCTTGTTGCTCAAAATGTATTATATAGTTTTCTGTGCAATAGTCTTACCCCTCAAAACATCTAGTCTTAAGTTCATCGTATAAGTCATTAAATGCAAAATGGTTGATCTAGTTGTCATAAACTGTCAAGCACATTTTCTACACATTTCTATTAGAGTTTTTGTAAATTTGTCATGAATTGTGCAGGTGAATCTTGACTTTCACTAATGAAGAGAATGTAAATCAGCTAATGATAAACCAGTTATCTGAAATTGGTCAAAGGTGCATCTCATGAACCTTCAATTGGAAAGCATATATAGACAGAGGACAACACAAGAGTTGCAAATTCTGACAATGGATATTTCCTCTCCGTTGGCCTGGCAAATCAACAGTAGCTCTGTGGCGATGACATTTCGACCACATCTTCTGCTTTTGGTCAGTTTGAAGCCAGACTCATTCACATATATTAAGTTGTGAGATGGTTCACTTGACTCCAATTCCACGCTTGCATTGCAAGGGAAGATATTTGTTGTGATGTAGCGAGAATCTGTGGGCCGACTGACTGGCACATCAGGAGGTGTAGACAGACTGCACTACAATTCCTACAGTGCTGCATGCAAAAAAGCAAAATTATGTATAAGGGGTGTTTCCTGTGTTTGCTTTTGTAATTTTGTATTTTTGCATTTGTGCCCTTATTTATTTTCTATATCATAGTGGACGCTTTTAAGTTTTTTTTTTTTGGTTTGTTTTTGTTTTGTCAGACCAATAGCAAAGTGTAACTGTGAATCCTATCTACTCTTTTTCAATCAGTATCCCACACAGTAATGTGTAAATTTGTACTTTGAAATGGATATATGGCATACATAAGAAGTGCAGCTTTCTGGATTTCAATACAGTAACTTTCATCCAAACTATTGCCATAGTTGACAGCAGGTACTAACAGAGTGCACTATAAATATTGACAATATGACTAAGCATTTTGACTATATTGTTTGTGAACAATGACTCAAGGACTTTTCATTCTGATGGCACTGATATGTTGACTGACATAAGTACTTACTTTTGAGATAAGAACTAAAGATATTGAGTAAGTTACAGGCTTTTGCAGGTAATCCATTGTGTGGTGCTGTTTGTACTAATTGTTTTGAGAAATGCACATACTTATTTGCAAATATTAAGGATGATTCGAGAAATGCACCAAAGCGACTGAGAAAAACTGCAAATAAACAGACAGAAAGACAGACAGATATACAGATAGATAGATAGATAGACAGACAGACAGACAGACAGACAGACAGACAGACAGACAGACAGATAGATAGATAGATAGATAGATAGATAGATAGATAGATAGATGTCACCTTAAATAATGCATAGTGCTGTGGGATGAAGCCCTGACTTTCATGCCGTGCCAAAACTCTAAAACCTAAACAGTTTCCTTTTCCCTGAAGCCATCATGGAAGTGTCATAAATCGTGAAATATTGCTACATGAATCCAGTAATCTGATTTGCTCCCCTGCAGAACTTCAGTGCCCAAAATCGATCCTAAACTAAAACGACCCAAATACTCTCACACACGGTTGATGATACAGTCATTTATATGGATCTAGGAGATGTCTTAGAAAGTCAGAGAAAGCAGCCAAAGAAAGTGAAATATTGATCACCCACTACAAATTAGATGGCAGTTTCTCACTGGGTTGTTGTGCAGGGAACATCTATAGATGTGCTATTAAATGGGCGAAAAGAAACTCTTCATTGTTTCTTCTACTGGTGCAAGCCTCCTGTTTTAGAGGCTATTACAGGTGAATTATGTCACTAAGATGCAAATCAATAGCAATTACATTTAATTCTGCCTTTCATTTCAAACATTAATTTTGTGGTCTCATGCCAAAATCAGAAGTATGAAATGTTTTTAGGATCCTTACTTTTTGTGTGTGTGTGATGAAATTATTTTCATAAAATCCAGCATATTTATTAATTATTAATATTAATGATTACAATTATTAATATTAAATATTTTGGGGTTAAATGTGGCCTACACATGATTTCATTTCATTTATTCTAGGTACTTTTTGTCCCCTGTGTTTGTAAACCATCAGAAATGAGTCACGTTATTCTACCTTCTGCACAGTATCCCATGCAACCCTGTGTTGGCTGCAGAAAGTAGAGCAGGAACTTTCCACAATTCCGTACAGAGATTGGGATACGGAAAAGACAGCAGTCTTTGGTGCTTCCATGGAAGAACTGCCAAGTGGCACAGGCCGAGAGCTGCTTGACCTCTCGGCCTCGGAAGAAGCTGTCCTTTAGAGACAACCACACTGGAGCCTGTGTCCCACAACGGTTCATCTGCAAAAGAAACAGAGATCAAGAAACCGCAGTTTGGAAAGCAGTCAGAACTAATCGACAACTTCTCACCTCAACGCAGTGGGTCGGCATCTCTGCAGGCTTGTTGTTTATGGAAAATCGGTACCATCCGGTGGCAGTGAATGGTCACAGATCAGATCCTGTATCGCTGTGTTCTGAAGTTCAGTAGAGTCGAAATCAACGCCACGATATGCATTTCTCAATGTCCTGTATCCGCCTGGATAGCACTCTGGAGCTGGAAGAACCAAGGACACAGTCAAACCACAGACTGAATTACAACCTGTAATATTCATAAAAGAGTTTAAAACAACCTTTCGGCAAAGACAAAGGTCGGTGCTCAGAATACAGTGTGCAGAAAGTTGAAAACTGTGTCATTACGGTGGCTTGAAAATGTCACTCAGGTTCATTAAAACCCAAATGGGGTTAAAGTGACCTCCTCAGCTGCGGCGTTTATCTGGGGTAAAATTAATGCACCTTTATCTGACCCCTTTCCTTGCTCCTAACTTTACGCCTGAAAGGTCGGCAGAATCTGTGACGGTGTCCGGCCTCACGGCAAAACGGAGGGACAAAACAGACGTGTGACTTTCAGGCTAAAACCTTTTAATCCCTTGCCATTTCCTCAGACAGCACATCTGTAACACCTTATCCTTCTCCTTCCTGTATCTCGGAGCAAGTGGGTCGAATGTCACTATTGGCTAATTATGAGGGGAAGGGAGATCGACAGGACCTGTCTCGCTTTTGTATGAGGACGCCTGAGGCCAGCAGTACACTGGTAATCCTCTAAAGCTCCCCTGAACATGCTAATAGAAAGTTTGGGCTGGATGTCATGCCATCTCTGCCAGTGAACATGGGAAGCTGAGAGAGGGCAGATAGCAGACATTATAGACCTAACAGACTGGTGGGAGAATGTAGACTTTAGACAGTACAGGGACTTTCACTTGGTGCTTATATCAGCAAAGCACAAAAAAAAGAAAAAAAAATCTAAACACATGAGAAACTAAACAAAAAGAAAAAAGAGAGGAAAAACAAAACACAAACCTAAAACAAAAATGTCAGCAAAACAAAAAAAAAAAGCAAACTAAAGCAACAAAACAAAAAAGAGAATAAAAAAACAAAAACAAAAAAGACACAAAACAAAATGTCAGTAAACAAATAAATAAATAAACAACAGAACAAAAACCACAAAAGCACAACAAAACAAATACAATCAAACAAAATGTCAGCAAGAAAAATAAAATAAAATTAAATGCAAAGTAACAAAAAGGAGAAAAAACACAACAACTACAACAAATACAAAAAAAAACTGTCAGAAAAGCACAAAAAAGAAAAGCAACAAAAATATCAGCACAGCTAAGAAAAGCATTACACAAAAAAAGCAACAAATAATTTTCAGGAAGACAAGAAAGCACAGCAGAAACAAAAAAAAGCAACATCAAAACAGAAAAAAAGTCAAGCAATGCACAACAAAAAAACACAGCCACAAAAAATGTTAACAAAACATAGTAAAGCATGAAACACAATTAAACAAAAAAAAGCAAAGCAAAACATCACAAAATGCAAATAAAACACAAAACAAACATCAACAATGCACAACAAAACAAAAGAAAAAACAAACAACAAATAAATTGTCACTAAACCACAATTAAACAAATAAAACTGTCAGAAAGTCAAAAAAAAAAAAAAAAAAACATAAACATAAACAAGACATAAAGCAAACATCAGCAAAGCACAACAAAAGAAAAAGCCAAACAAAGCAATATTAAAATATTATAGTATTATCTGACGAGATTCCAGAGTTTTGTTCAGTGTGGTCTAAAAGGACAGAGACTTTAGAGTCAGTAAACAAGTAAGTAAACAACCATTTAACATCCAGAACACTTTAGCAACTATATAGGATCACTCTAGCATATTGTCAACAAGTTTTGCATCAGTAAAGCACTCACATTTTCATCTAAAATGTTAAGAATTAGCTACATCTTTCAGTGAAGTCTCAAATACAGAGTTTGTTCAAAGGAACACATTTCTACTAACCATCTGAAAGTCCTCATAAAGAATAAGGGCAGGTGACTTTTGACCAGCATGGAAAAGAGCAGAAAATCTCTCCTCTAATCCTGTCTGCTTTCCAGAGGGAAGATGAGGCCGGGCGAGAGGGCTTTCTGCCCCACTGGAGCGTGATGGGATCATGTCTCGGCTGGTTTAGAGTCTCTTCCAGCCTAATTCAAGGATCATTACTCTGCAATTACGTCCCTAAGCTTTACTCTTAGAGGTGTAATGGGGCAAGATGAAGATAAAGACATTTAAGTGTTCATTTTATAAATTTCTAATAAAGTTTTGGTGGGGAGATGGAGGGATGATTTAAAGGGACGTTTCTTAAGAGGAGGTAATGGAGTTTCAAGGTGGCCAGCTTAAAGACAAGATGAAAATAAAGCAGCTACTGAGTGCTAACCTTACTTTCCATGCAAACACACACCATTCACAGATTCAGAAAGACATATGTTTGAAATCAGTCATTGTGTAGTTTGATTAGCTTATGGTACAATACTACTACTACTACTGCTGCTAATCATCATCATCATCATAACTCAAATAAAAAGATAAGTGAAATCCCAACGTAAAATAAAATTAAATTTACATTAAGTGACATTGCAACTGTAAAATACAATAAAATAAAATAAAATGAAATAAAAATGGTAAGGTGACATCACAACTGTAAAATAAAATAAAATAAGTGACAACTGCAAAGTAGATGGAAATCACAACTGTAAAATAAAATAATAATAAAATAAGTGACTTTAAAATAAAATAAAATTATAACAAAGAAGTGTCATCACAACTGCAAAATACTGAAATATAATACAATAAAATAAAATGACAGAAAATTCAGTCAAAATTGTAAAATAAACAAGTGACAACACAAGATGACATCACAACTGTAAAATAAAATAATATTTGTCAAGCAACTGTAAAGTAAAATAGTATAATAAAGTAAGATAAAATAAAAATGTCAGAACAGAAAAACAACATAAAAATAAGACAATAAACCTGACATCACACAAAATTAAATTAAATATATAAAAGAGACATCAGCAAAGTGACATCACAACTGTGAAATAAAAAAATATAAATAAAAAAATTAGAAATTATTATAAACAAAATAATAATACAAAGTGACACAGGTGTAGAAATAAGAACAGACACCATGCCAAAAAAATAAAGATTCATTCACCTTCAAGAAAAATCACACCAAAAACCCATGTCATAGAAACAGAGCAGAAGTTTGTTTGTTGAAAAGATCTGAGCACATTTGGTCTCTGTCTGTATTTGCAGGGTGACAACCACAGTCAAATTTGCTACCCAAGGTCAAAGGTCCCAAAACACTTTCAGCCCTCAGCCCTCAAACCAAAGCTGAGACAGCTGCTGGGTAAACACCTCAGATCGCCCGGTTAATTTGTTGACTTAAGGACGGGTGGATTTCAGACACTTCTTCACCAGGGAATTCCCTGAAAATTTCAGACACCGAGCACTTTCTCAACATGTCACTGCTGTTGCACACACACTATGTTTGAACAATGCAAACAATTTTTTTTTTTTTTGCTAAGCCAGTTACTAAAAGACTAGAAGATGGATACATGTCCATATTTGGTCAAAACCTTTGACATCTTTAGGTAGTTTAAGAAGGAAATATAAATAAAGCAAAATGGGTTTGACAGCCTGATGTCCTAAAATAACCCCAGTTTCCACAATCAATTTTTTATAGTTCTATGTACTGGTGTTTTAAATTAACCACAAATCAATGCTCTGGTCATATGATGCTAATGCTTTCTTACATATACCAGACAACAGGACCACCTACTTAACCGCAATCAAATGGGTTAAAAAAGAAATTGTATAATAACATTTTAATAAAAACTAGTCATGTTATAAGAAATAAAGTTATATTCTGAAATATAAAGTCTAAACAAAATATTGAACAACAAAAAAAAGTAACACTGTTACTGGAGGAAAGAAAAACCACAGAGGAGACTGTTGACAAAGGAATTGTTGAATAAAGTTGTTATTTTGCTTTCTTCTCTTACCCAGATTACAAGTCTGATGGCAGATGGAGTATTCTGACGATGACTTTCATACCTTTCTGGACCTTGACACTGTTATTTACTTGGCAGTCTATGGGACAGTCACAGGCCTCCGGTTTTCATCCAAAATATCTTAAATTGTGTTCTGAAGATGAACAAAGCTTTTACAGGTTTGGAACGACATGGGATAAGTGATTAATGACAAAATGTTCATTTTGGGTGGAGTAACCCTTTAAGAAAAAATGCTAAAGCATTAAAAAAAAAAATCTTCTTTTTGCACCAGTCTCATTTTTTTTCCACCACCATATTAGATATAAATTTATATAAAGACATAAAGTCAAGGTTTAACCTGCCAAAACTATATAGCTCAACTCAACTCCTGCAGAGCAAAAAACAAATCAATAAAAGGAACCTGCTGAACCAAACAAGCAGCAAAGAATTTTTATTTTAAGCATGTAGTGTTTAAGGATTCTTAAATCTGGAGAACTTTCACACAAGTTAGTCCATATATGTGTGTGGGGAGGGTTGCAGGGCTGCTAAATGTGAGTTATCTGTTGTGACAGTCTGCCTCCGCAGAATGAAGAGCTGATTACACTGCAGGAGAGGAACAGCCCCAGATATTCACTCTCCGGCCCTAGAGAGAGATTCATTCAAAAAATGGGTTTGTTGGGTCTGGGTCTCGGTCTGTTGCGTTTATGAAATATCAGTGACCACAGGAAACTGTCCTTGATATTAAAGCGAAAGACTTTCAGAGTTGCAAACGCACTCATCTGTTTCCTCCTCCGCTCAGCCAGGAATTCAACCAAACCCAGAGGACTCAGTAACGTCTCTCTTTCACTCGATTTTGTTGAGTGAGGCTTATGAGGATGAGATCACATGATCCAAACACACAGCTGTCGGACATTTAATAAAGACTGAAAAGTCAACGCTGATGATTCACTGTAGAAATATCATCAAGAATGACTCGTCCACAGTCTGCTGAATGAAAGGACACGCTGGGAGGATTTTGTGCAAGAGACAATACCAAAAATTTAGTTTATCCCTAAAACTCCAAACAATAGAAACATTACCTGCCAAAATTAGTAGTTTTGCACTAAATAATTAATATACAATCATGTCAAAACTTTAATATACTATAATGTCATTCATTAGCCTACAAGAATATTTGTTCTGGTGACACTAACAAATAAAATGCAACCAAAATCACCTATGCCTGATAGAGATGAACAGCTAAAATGTTTTGCAATTGACTGAATTGAAAAACAAACAAACAAAAAAAGTATTTTCACAATATTTACCATAAGACTTAAGGTTTTCTGTGCCTTGTGGTCATAAAAGGTACTGCAGGACATGCACATGAATGATAAAAATAATAAACAAAATAAAAATAATAAATCAAACTATAACCCAGTTAATAACATAAATAAAGAACAAACAATAAAGCGAAAATCACAAAAACCCACAAAACTACTTAATAATACAATAAATCTAAACAAGAAATGCTATAATAATTATAACGAAAAAATGCATTACAACAATATTTTTCCAGTTACAATTAACAGATAAAATGCAACCAAAATTGCCTCATTCCTGGTATAAATAAACTGCTAAAATTATTTACATTTTGACTGGATTAAAAAAAAAAAAATGAAAAATTGAAAAAGAATATGATTAAAAGGTACTGCAGGCTATGTGCTAAGAAGATACAGAAATGATATAAACAAAAAAAATCAAATTTAAATATGCAAGCACTTTAAATTTAAAATGGAAAGACAATTTAAAAATAATAAATTAATATAATTAAATCTAATTAAATTATAGAAATATATCATCCATCCATCTATCCATCTATGCAAAAAAATACAATTAAAAACAAAATATTATTAAATAAATGTTATATACTATGTAATTTTATTGTATTCTATTTTACTTTATTTACAGACCAATACAGACTATAAAAACAACAATAATAATTAAATGAAATGATTAAACAAAGCAAAAACAAAACAGTATAGTTTAATGTGCATGATGCATAGTTCAAGTGTTCTAACTGTGTAAATGAGCGCATTTACACATTTACACAGGTCTATATCCTGCAATGGCAGGCACTGAGGCATAAGCTGGAGGAAAGGACAGTAAAGATATCACAGCCTCACTAATCAGTCTGACCCCACAATCATGAGGCTCACATTCCCACATTACTGCACCCTGAGGTTAATACTCACCTACTGACTGCTCTAATGACTGCTGAAAACATCTGCACGCACAGGAGAGAGGGAGAGGAGAGAGAGGCGAGCAGAGCGCGCGAGGCAGAGCGTGCGTCCTTTCTCCACAGAGCACGTTTCCATCACTGCGCAGACAGACTCTCCATTTGGTGCGCAAATGGATGTTAGTGCGCTGAGTTACAACGAAGTTTAGCACAGCTTTCAAACAGCTGTTCAATCCCGCTGGACCGGGATATTGAGCACTAATGAAAACAATGTCTTGCGGATTGAAAGCACATTATCTCAACACCATGTTCCTGACGCAGACATAAAAAATCTTATGCACACCTTTTAAACGTTTATGAGCTAAAATAGCTGTAAAAAAAAAAAAAAAAAACTACATATCAACATAACAATTTGCAGTAAAATAAATAAATAAACAAAAATAAAATTTATGCACAAGGTTTGTGAATCTTTACAATTTCCACTGGGAATGTGGCAAATTCTTGAGTAGGCTGAACAAGCAAGCATCGCATTTTAGCATTCAGAGCTTAGAAGTTGATGCGTAATCTATTTCCATCAACAGCGCATCTGCCGCACGATACAGAAACAGTCTTAAAGCTGCGCCAAATTATGCCTCAAAACAGCGTTAGTATTTGATATAAGCATGATTTTACTTACCCAGCTGCGCAAGTAACTTCAGCGGTAGTAAACACAGGCACCAGATGCAGATGGATGAGTTTAAAATACGTTAAAAAGTTCCATGTTTGAGTCTCACAGTTGCGCGTTTTTCCACGAGGATACCATCGGAAAGTTTAGGGCAAGTTTGGTAAGACAGGAAAAAAGTTTGCAGGGTGTTTGAACACTCTGCTCCTGATGTTGGCATTCCTACAAAGACTAAGGAAGTTCCCTGCGCACAACATATTGTCCCTAATTTATGGGCAGTAAGAAGAATCCTGGACCATTTTTTTGTCCCCCTCTGTGTGTGTGTGTGTGTGTGTGTGTGTGTGTAAACACTCAGCTGTTTTAAGGAGTGAAGGGGCACTCCTAGTCAGAAGCCCTTAATTAACTGTAGAGTTGGAGGACACTTAAGGGGCTCTCTAGTGAAACAAACTCGCGAAAAGCAATGAATATCTCAGAGAAAGGTAATTTACTGAAGCTAAAATGAGAAAAGATGATTTTTCCATATTAAATTACGTAAAATCGCTTTTCATGGGGCATGTTTCTGCACAAGGCTTCACATTCAAACACGCTTCCATTTAGAAGC
The DNA here is from genome assembly GCA_024542945.1 of allo-octoploid hybrid of Carassius auratus x Cyprinus carpio. Taxonomy (NCBI): domain Eukaryota; kingdom Metazoa; phylum Chordata; class Actinopteri; order Cypriniformes; species allo-octoploid hybrid of Carassius auratus x Cyprinus carpio. The sequence continues at coordinate 11,431,834 of CM045074.1, forward strand.
GAAAAGGTGTTTTACAGTAGAGGGAACTTTTAAAGCTAAACAATTATCTAGTTTAATGCTTTTGACATGAAGTGACAACCAATTAAAACATGCAACAAAAATGACAAGAAAATCACAATAAGAGCCAAAACATACATAAATCATGATTGGTTGCAAAAGGTTTCAATTTTTTCCCTCTCAGTGTCCTCTTAGTACAGTCTATCAAAATAAATGAATAAATTAATAAAACACCATCAATAATCCTTAAAATCATTCAGATGTGTGGATTTAGTTCTCTGGATGTCTATATCTATTAGCCCAGATGAAAATGGATGTGCTGCTAAAGAAATGTGGGAAAAAAAAGAAGAAGATGGGTTGTGGATAAATAAGAAGAAAGGGAGTCAAATGGACTAATAACAATAAATGGGTGCTAAATTATCATCATGGATGGATGAATCTATGTTTGAACTTTTTGTGATACTTTTGAATGTTAACACATGTACAAGTTCTTCAAAGCGCTGAATGGGCTTCATTTTACCTCTGTTAAAGGTTGGTACCTAAAACCAATGCACTGAACCATAGAGAAAAAATAAGCAGCTAGGAACCTTTATTTGAATGCTGTTTAGATGATATTTCAGTGTGGATTCCTTTATCTGAGAATATCTGGCACTTTTCAATATTAGCTGATCTTCTTGAAAGCATCCAGCTTTTGGTCTCAGACCTTCAGCGCCCCAGAGCTCATGATAAGGCCAACACCTTGCCTCTCTGGGCTTGTTCTTCTCCAAACCAAATTCTGACTGGCCAAATGTGATATCCCTCTCAATCTCTTGGCACGGAGCACTCGGATGCCACCTGGAAGAGGCGAAAGACTGAACTGTCTGAGGCTGAAGATTAAGCCGTTATATCCGCTTCTAATGCTTGCAGTCTGGCTGAGAGAAGAAGCTGAGGTCCCTGTCATGAACTGGCTTTAGTGAAGGTCTTGGGTCCATTCTCCCCTCAAGCTGTTGGATTAAAGTTCAAACCTCAAGCCAAGGGAGAGCCTTTGGACTTGGGCTGAAAAGTCTCCATCCCTCCTCACAAGTGATGAGCATCTCTGAGAAGGGATTTTCCTTTAAGCTGGAGCTTTGAATAGAAGATCCCCGAAGTTGTGATCAAGGACCAGTGCTATGTTCAAATCTTTTACCATCATAAGAGAAATATAAAACTTTTCTCAGATCATCTGCCTGGGACGCCAAAAGCTTAGACTTTACACTTGAGAGAAGCCTTCAGAGATCAAATTTTTATTTTTCTTCTTTAGAAGTCACTTACCAGATAAAACTGTGGAAAACGCTCCATATTCTCAAAGTCTGGAGGTGATTTTCATTCCAGTGTGTCCAAAATATACCTATACTTGTGGTGAATATGAATTCAAGTTTTCTCCTAAAAGTATTATAAAAGGTGGATAAGAAAATGAAGATCTGGAATATTTTGAGTGATGATTACACAACCTTCTAGCAATACAATTCACTCTTAAAAAAAAAGGTGGTTCACGATGCCATAGAAGAACCTTTTTGTCTAATGGTCCATAAAGAACCTTAAAGGTTCTTTGTAGTAAAGAAAGTTCTTTAGATTATAAAAGGTAAGAAAGAGATGGTTCTTTAAAGAACCTTTGACTGAATGGTTCTTTGTGGAACCAAAATGGTTCTTCTATGGCATCGCAGTGAAGAACCTTTTGAAGCAGCTTTATTTTAAGAGTGTTAATGGCAGGAATTAAGTTTTAATAAGGACCAATAAAACTTTTAGTTTTAGACTTTCAGACTTGAATGCAAGCTCAGACAAGCAACCAATCAAACAAATAAATGCATTTGAAAATGAACATGTATTATATGTGCAATGCTAATTCATCTGATTTTTTTTTTTATTCAGATATTTATTTACTTTTTTTTTTTTATAAGAGACAAATGGAGACCCCATTCACCTTGTAAAATTAATCATTTAAAGGCATTTAATCAAAATATGAGCTACAAACTTCTATACCAGCATGAAAAAAAAACATTAAAAAAAATTAAGATACCTTGTACATTAAGGACATTTAAACTACAACATATTTTATTATATAAAAAATCATACATCATGTAATGGGATGCTAAATCAAGGTCTTTCATGTTTTAAAGGTCATGCTGTCGCATTAAGGTGGCAGTTTAGGAAACCTGTCACTCTGAAAGCCCTCTAAGACCTTGAAATACAATCTTAAAGGTCTTTTATTTAAAGCGCTCATCCCTCCCTGCATATTTTTCTCTCAACTTTGTGCTAGCAGCACAGATTCTAGGTTTCTTTATTCTCAAAGCTTAAAGACACATTAATATTTGACTAAAAAAGATGAAATCGACATTCAGTGACATTGACATACAATTAATTATTCCCTCAGTGCAGCTGGAGCTTTAAAAGACACTTTTCTGTCAGTTTAAGTTCAGATCTACAGAGGTCTTTTTAACACTAACTTCTCTAAAGCTATTTTAGGCAAAAACTATTCTTATCAATGTCTTTCATGCTGAGCTTTTGACTGAGATTGTCTCCTATCTCAAACACAAACCACATGTGATTTTCCCCATATGAAACTGGCTTTCATGGCTGTTGTGTTGACAAGAACCAGTCTTGCTTTCTTTGCTCATAAACAAACTTCACAGGGGTTGAGTGTCAAATCAGCAGGTAACAAGCCAAGACGTCTCAATTCTCCATGGCACACTGAGCGTTACTGCGTTTAAGGGAGTATTTGGTAATTCATTAATTGTTAATGTGTATGTTCAGGCCTAAATCTGTCAAAGCGTAGTCCTGTTTCAATCGACATGCTGTTAACTTCCACAAAAAAAAAAAAAAAATGGGAAGAAAATTATTTACTGCAGCTCTTGCTGTGCTAATATATGCACTGTTATATCAGAACATTTCTCAGAAGATGATCTACTAATTTATGATTTGTGTTCATAGTCATCATCTTATTTTGACTCTTGTAGATAAAAATAAAAAATGTGCATTCTTGTGGTACTATTTATATATATTTTTTTATTAATATTTTACTATATATATATATATATATATATATATATATATATATATATATATATATATATATATATGTTTTTGTTGTTGTTGTTGTTTATTTGATAAGAGTTAACAAAGTCATATATTAGCAAATTAGTTACCAAAAATAATTCCAACACTGTTATAATATGTTTGGAATTCATAGTAAATAAATAAACATTACTATTTAACTTTTTTTTGGATTTTAGATAGATAGATAGATAGATAGATAGATAGATAGATAGATAGATAGATAGATAGATAGATAGATAGATAGATAGAATTTTATCATTGACAAATATTAATAACCCATCATATTTAAAATTTTATGGTTACAGAATTGAAATTTGGTGCATAATACTAGCAAATGTCATTACACATAAACACACAAAAGAACACTCCATAATGTTGAAAATAAAATGTGCACACAGCGTCCACCCACAATCTAACCAACCCCCAAAAATTCCCATCTGAGTCTGGATTTTACTACCGTCTCCTCAAACAGTGGGGTAAACAAAGAAACAGCTTTATGACCTCCTGTTTAAAAATTCTGTAAAGCTGTGACTGTAAATGTTTTCAGGCCAAAACCGCAAAGTCATCAGTGTCTGAACATTATCAAGCTCAGGAAGGAGTCTGATAGCTTGTCCTCTCCTAGAGCTTTCCCCTGACCGCTTCAAGCAACTTCACAAGGGAGAAAACATCATCCGGATGCTTTGATCCTAAACCCCTCTCAGGGAATCACAGACTACGGGCTGAAACCTGTTCCAGATGTCACCCGTGAAGTTTACGATGAGAAACGCAAATGAAAACCAGTGTGTAAGCGTAAGTAAGAGTGTAATTGTTTGATTCAAATTTCAATATACAGAGAAAATGAAAACTAAATCATTAGTACACTGATTCTCCTAAAAAACTGTAAACATGAAAACATTCCTTTGTTTGTTTAAAAATTCAACCAGTCTGACATAGCAACGCTGGCTCAACCAATGGTGTGAGTTTAGGGGGCTGTCAGTCTGGCCAACCAATGACAGAGATGGGGCCCAGAAAATACACATTTAATCTTTAAACTAGCTCTGAAAACTTTAAAAATTTTTTTAAACATTATTATAATTGTTAAAAAAAAAGCTTAACAAACTTTGGACAGGTAACAGCTACAGAGAACTTTACAGAGCCAACACTAAAAGCCACTAATGTTGCAGAGATGTCCTCCGCTCGAGGTGTCTGGGAAACACTATAATGAGGGTATAAAGTGGTTTTACGGGCCCACATCATTCACAGAGCTGAGCAGCAGGAGCGTTCTGAGGTTCGTTACTGTAGACCCAGGAGTTCTTCTCCACACTAGTACCCACCATTTGTGATTTATCATTAATTAAACATCATTACAGATCAGGCTGGACCCATTTTATGTAACCATGTGCTCACAAGTTAATTAATCATCCTCATCTATCAAAAGGTTAAATATATAGTGTTTATATGATTTAATATCCCCTCACAAAAATGTAGTACCATTGTGATTTTGTCAAGGAATAATGTGTACGTATATTTTATGTTTGTTGTTAACATTTTTTTTTTTTTTTAAGTAACTTCATGTCTTAGAGCTGTTTTGGTCAATGCAATTGGTAAATCCAGTGTTATCAGAAATATCCTGTCTTTCAGTAAGAAAACAGATCAAATAGACATGGAGGTGAACGGTTTGAAGGCAAGATCAGGCTGACACTGCATGTAAGATATGGACTGGAGCAGAGAAACAGAATAAGAGAGAGGGGGCTGATGTAGGGGTTAGTGGGGGTCTGTCTGGTTGTTGGTTTGTTGAAAGTCAATACAGTTTTCACTGCAGGGGTTATAGCATAGTGATAAGGAGAGCTGCGGTCTGATATTTACTGCTTCAGTGTCTCAAAGAGCTATTAAAACGAATTCAGAAGCCTGAATGCACAAGCACTCATTTATATTGCTGCTGATCAAGGTGGACAATTTTATAATTGTATAATTTTCTAAAACAGTCCAGTTTTTGTGTCAGACTGCCAAAATATCCCCAAAAGCTACCTAATCACAGTTTTCCATTAAACATATCTAAAATGCTTAAGACAAGATAGCTTTACTTAAAACCCTTGTGCAGTCTTGGTCATTTTTGACCGAGAATTTCACATTTTATAATTTTAAAATCGTAGCTTCACCAGAATGGTACGACACTTGGTGACTTTATGGCACAAAATTGAGGACATGATTTGAAAAGCTAAGTGGTGTAAAAAAAAAAAATATATATATCACAGTCATGGTAAAAATGACTGACCATAGAAACTGAATGGAAAATGGGAAAACTAAATTGAAAATACAGAAAATTGTTATTTGTACAATCTACAAATCCCCACAATGCAGAAAAAATTATTGCCCAGCAAAGAAGGGGTGAAACAAGGGTGAAACACTAAAACATCTAAAGTGCAAAATCAACTCACCTGCGACACACCATATAACCATATAACCAAAATGAGTCAGAAGACTGAAATAAGAGCTTAAAATCAGATCAGACCAGAAGGATTAAACTCTGATAAAGCATTCCTGTTCATTTTGTTACTTTTTTATATATAGAATTTTTATGTTTTTGTGTAACAATCTGCTTTCTCTGTTCAGGTTTGAATGTAGCAATAATAATGCAAAACCCACACTTAAAATCAACATTTAAACAACAAAGATGTAAACCTTGACAAAAAGTAGTCTTTGAGAATGCCTTAATATACATTTAAATCCACAACCTAATAAAAGTTAACAATTATGTACAAAACAACTAGGGAATTCACAAGCTTCTCTATGAGGTCCTATACAGGAATCTAGTGGTTACACCATCAAATTACAAGTTTTTCTTTTTTTGCTCTCACTAGGAGGTGCTATTCTGCCTTCAAAATGGAATTTTAATGGCCTAGTCTCTATTTTAATCTGAAATACTGCAACTGAAATACTGAAAATTGTGTTGAAGCAATCGGTTGAATGAATGTTTGACTTATTCATAAATAGCCTTATTTCATTCATGAACAATTCAACGCTTCTAAATGAATCAGTTTGAGTAATTGGTTTAAATGACTCGCTCATAATGACAGTTGCTTGTCGCCACCATAAATACTATCAATAATATAAATACTATTTAAAGCACCACCATATGAGGTCACAACCTCAAGGTTAGGAACATGAGCTTTAATTGCATAAAATATCCTTTTTGATATATTTTTACATTGATTTGACTGAACTGGGCAGATTACTTTATTGATCTGTGTCATGCTGTCAAAGTCTGACAGACTCATAAAATGTCATATCTGTGCACACCTACTGAACATACAATCACGTTTCCTTAAAACTGTATTTAAAAAAAAAAAAAAAACAGAACTGCACACCATTCATCTCTGGACCAGGTGCTCTTGCAGATAAGACCGAGGAGGTGCTGAATACATGAAAACTCAGATGAAAGATAAAAACAAATGATTTCATAACATTTCAGGACATGCTAGTATTCATTGCTTATTTTATGATTAATTTATGAACTGTTTTGATAAAAGGTAAAGAATATATTATGAAAAACAACCACAGTTTTTTTTTTTATTATATACATATATAATGAATAACATTTTTAGAGTAAGAAACATTCCCATTCTCCCATGTAACTCTGCCTAATTAGTTACATCCTCAAACAAAGAGTGAACTGCCCCTATTCTAATACAATCAATCCCTGTTTCTAAACAGTAATTACAGTGATTAAGAAAATTAAGTGTGTTTGAGGGGAAAAGGAAGAGATTTTTTCTTTGTTGCTTCTTCTCTCGGTTAATTACAAGCCACTTTGTGAGCGACTGGCAGCAAATGTTACACAACACTTTCTGCATCCCCTAATCTAAAGTGTAAACTATTCATTAGTTGTAAATGTTTTACAAACCTTTTGTTACAGGTTGTGTGTGTACAGTATGTGTGTATATACAGAACCTGTAATCGGCTGATGAGTAGTTTACACTTTAGATTAGAAATGCTGAAAGTGTTGTAAATGATTTATTCATGCATTTACACAACAGGTTTTGAATACTTTGTAGTGTGTACTGCATTGTAAAGGCTGACTGGTGAGGGTTAAGACAGATGTCTTCTCTGACACACATGAGTATTTTAATGCTGTTTTGAGTGGAGGGTAAACATTATCGCTAGATCCCACACATCCACACAGAACACAAATCTGTGCTGATGAGAGAAAGGGTTTAACACAACCCACGAATCCCCTTACTGTAAGTCATTTACACGCTTTATTCACTTGACAGTAAATATTTTTCTTATTAAAATAATGGGGATTTTTCCCAAATTCGTTTTATTTTATTTTTTCCAAATTCAGTTTTTTTTTTCTGGTTTCGCTTTTTTTCTTTTTTAATTTTTTTTCTTTTAATGGTTAAATGAAATTGTATTAATCAAAAAAGCATGTCTAATTAATTAAAATCATGTGGGGCTAATATAATGGCAGGGAAAACATTGTTTTGCATTTTAAAACCAACTTCTAAATGTCTGTTCAGTAGTCCCTATAACATGACAATTTAATTTATGGAAGAAGATTCCAGGCCACAAACAATCTGTTCAAAATACATGCTATTAATATTAGGTAATTAATGGTTAACTTTTCTTATTTTAAGCAGTAAAAACTTCAGGTCCCTGCATATCATCAGTTTAAGGATCTTAAAGCAACACTATGTAACTTTGTCTGTGTTTAAATATTTGCAAAATGTATATAATGAGCGAGTACATCACTACGGTACATTTATAATAAGTGATTATTTTGGCTATTGTAGCCTGTTCGGGTCGTCACCGCTGCGGAGTAACACATACCTGCGTGAATCGCCATAGACATAAACTTGGAGAAGTAGCTCCGTTTAAAGAATGTTCTTCCGCGGAATGCGTGCAGTTCTGTTTATTAACCACCAGAGCGCCAAAATTTACATTGTGTTGCTTTAATAAACTGCATTTCTAATCTTGTTCTGAGAGGGTTTTTATGATCCTGTTCACCGGCTGGAGTGTGACTGGGATTTAGTTTTACAGTTACTTTTAGTGCCCCTGCTGCCTTTAAATACTCAAGAAAGTTTATGAAGAACTGGGACTTAAATCGGACAACTCTTTCTCTGGATTAATTTACCTGCTAAATTACTCACAGGTGACACGAGGCATAGATAAAACATACAAAACACGTGGATTTAAGGATTCATATCATCACTTTTGTTATCAAAGTTCTTCAAATCTGCAGTGAAAAACTTTGAAACTACTGAAATGATGAGTGTAAATTATTATAACCTACTACACCTGCAGAAATCAGCTGCTAATAAAATAATCTGTTTTGACTGTATGACAAACTAAAAATTAGTAGGCTATAAGTTTATTAAAAGTTTGAAAACCTAAAGTTAATGACAACCTTGGAAAACTGTGAATGTGTCATTTCAGCAGATCAGAGCTAGTCTATATCACTCTGAGATAAGAAATTTGCATTGAGGTTTCTACAAATTAAGCAACATTTGGAGAAATACATTTTTGCATGCCTGTTTGCAAGACAAACCTGTTCTGAGAGATGACATGACTGGCACAAGCAAAAGGACATAAATTAACTTCAAAGTAAATATGATAGCTATGCTGTTCACCTAGATGAAATGCTATAAATTAACCCATCTGTTCCTGTTCTGTAAGAATGTATATATATATATATATATATATATATATATATATATATATATATATATATATATATATATATATATTTATACCAGCAAGCAATTCAAAAATGCTTCAATGATCAGGAAGTGCAGTAAGAAAAGCAACAAGAAAAGCAAAAAAAAAAAAAAAAAATGTCTATATGGTATATATGCACACAGAATTGCATTACATTTAGAAAGTTACTATTTTTGTTAACATTTTCCTCTTGTACATAATTAGAGCAATGATTTTGGCACACCAAGCAATAGTTATTAAGTTTCTACATTTTAAGACAGTTCCATCCCTGCCCCAAAATTTCATGCTCTGAATCTGTGTTTCTGCAGCAGGAGTCATACACAGTTACAACCAAAACTGTCATAATGCTGAGGATAATGAGTAGAACATAACTTGCCATCTGAAAGACAGTGCAGAATAATTTGTGTTAATAATGCTAATAATGCTAATACTATTATGATATTAACTAGGCAATATTGATTGAATTACTAAAATATTTACACAGTGTTTAATGTTAAGTACAGCAAAAAAAAACAGCAAAAAAAAAAACCTTTTACATAAAATCATGTTTCTATTATTACATACAATTGAACACAGGACAATGCACTTACCTTTGAAATCACAATATGATTAATGTCAGATCTCGTAGAGAAGTCTCTCTCTCAGCGTCCTTTCCAGTGGGTTTGCACCATTTTGTTTGCAGCACTTCATCATAAACATATTCTCCTTCCCAGTCTGATAGACCACAGGCAAAGTAATCACCATCATACAACAAAAGCATTACCCAAACCAAGGGAGGAATTAGGCAGAGCAGGAAAGATTTAAGACATCTTTTATTTCTGTCTGGACATGTTGTGCAGAAGCATAGTAAACACCAGATATTGGTGTTTTTCAAAGGTCTTGTTAGGAGGAACATTAACATAAGCTAAAACAAGGAGCTGCAGCTAACATTAAGTTTGTTAGTTCTCCATGCCATAGTCTTCGCATGGGCATGAAAACTGGGTGTCAATCAATGCCTCTAATCCAAATAACAAAAGGCTCAATGGAAAAGTGGTGAAAACAGCAGTTGTATTCAGATAGCTCTTAAAGCTCTTGAAAAGTTTTGTAGAACCGACATCTTTTCGGGCAACACAACACAGATATGTTTGAAGGTTTTTTTTTTTTTTTTTCTTTGTCTGTGGAAATACAAAAAAATAAAAATAAATAAATAAATTGGTGAGCTGATTCTGTTTGATGAACAGAATAATAATCATTAACAATAGTCATTTATCAAAATTGTTTTATTAGTTGAACACAAATAAAACAGGTTAAAAAATGTTAAGAATAAAAGATAAACAATTTAACGTTACAATAATAAAACTTAACATCAACGCTACGTTATGCAATATTAACATAGAACAAAGGACATTACCTTTAAAACAAAGTGGTTCTCGGAAAAGAAGATGGAGAAAAAAGTCCTATAGATTTTTTATCAGCTGATGCAATGGAAAGTGGTTTAGACTATATCTGCTCTGCTGTCTATTGTGTTTGCACAGATCCCTGACTTGTCAAATACTATATATTGAAGCATGGGCAGGTACCAGCTCTATTTCCTTCTTCCCTTAAATACCTCTACTGTATGAGTAACACAGCTACATTCTCAAGATGCTCAAGATGAACATTACATTCCTACATTTTATGTTTCACTTACATTTTTATATTATAAAGTGAAAATGTAAAGGGATTGTCGACTTTTGAATAGTCAGTACCTCACTGTGTAAACAGAGCAAATGATAAATAAACCTGACTTTTCTCTTACACTTTTAATTGTACACTTTTCTCTTACACTTTTAATTGTACACTTTTCTCTTACACTTTTAATTGTACACTTAGGGTGGATTTGTGGACATATCATGAAGATGTGCCAATTAAATGCAATTTAGCAGACACCAAAGGCTGTTATTGTAACTCGAGATCAATTGCAAGCTAATACATACAAATAAAACTTTTTTCTTTTTTAAATTCTTTTGGTTGCTTCTGTTTCTTGAAATATCCAGGAGTGAAGTCCACTAGATGTTTTCACTTTTACTTTGCAAGAGTTTTTTTTTTTCTTTTTTTTTTTCTCTCAGAGCGTCCAGTCATATTGAAGAAACATCTACAAATGCATACATGCTGGGGCAACATGTTCACTCCCATATTAATTCCCTTAATTTATTAACTTGCCAATCACACCTATAACAGATAAAGACAGGATCTGTACTTTGATTCATCAATTAGGCTAAGCCAAATACCAGTCAAACATAACTGGATGATTTCCTGCTCAGTCTGCAGTGATACAAACAAGATAATAAAGTTATTCAAGAAACACAAAATATCACACAACACATACAAGGAAGAGATGCATGCATAATCTTTGAAAATGTACTATTGTGGATCGTAGTATTTCAGTGTGATTTGTTGCTTTTCAAGAAAGTTGTATCTTTTCACTGTAATTCAAAGTCACGTTATGTAAACTTACTGTAAATACTTACTGTAGAATAAAGCATTAGCCTACTACAATACTGTGACTAATGATATTGAAGCAAATCCTACAGATAACAGAATAAAACAAATGAAATGTAAATGAGAAAATGCTTGCACTTTCGAAATAGAATATATAGAGAATATAAACACAACACATGATCTGGAAATGATCTATTAAACTTTTTCTTCTATTTCTTCAAGTTGACTTGGATGTCTGTGTCGGAACCGCTCATCTTGAAGCTTGCCCATCTCATGTTGCACACTTTGTTTCTTGTGTAAGTCTGCCAACAGATCCGCCGTACCTCACCTTCATTTTCTGGAGCTGCATTTCTGCAGCAGGCTGAATGCGACCTCTGTTGCAGTCGTTAGCAGTCACAATAATAATGGCTATAATGCAGAAGACAAATGCCAGGCTATAACCTATACACTGAAAAAAAGAGAGATGAAGATAAGATTCAATAAATAAGGAAAGCATTTGAACAAATACCTACTGCTATTTACCACTTCTGAGTTCATAGTTAGAAACAGTGTTGCCAAGTCACGGTTTTCCCATGAAACTGGAATATTTTTTACACTGTTGCGCATGTTGTTAGCTGCACCGTGTCCTAACCATCCGACCGCGACAGTGGATTTTATTTAGAAACAGTTCTATTCCTTCGACATAGCGGCTGGTTGAAAAGATACAATGACAATGATTATGTGTGTTATTCATTGCTAAAATGTCTAATGTGAGTTTGAAAATCATTTTACATGACCTTTATAGCCACAGTGAAAGCAACAATAGATAGTTTACCTTAGATCTTTAAAATAAATTAAAGCAAACTGTAACGCAACAATGCGAACCCACAAGTGTATTCCATAAAAAGATGGTATCAGTCACTCCAGTAGGGCCTTTGTAATATTTCTAATGTTAAAAGGTTTTATATTTGAATTAAATTATAAACTAATCCATTTTGTTGAGTGCAGTGCAATTCCAGAGAGATCCCGCCAACACACACGCTTCTCATTGGCGGTGATATTTGATTGATTTTCTGTGTTGCATTACCATGTTGCTTCTGGTTTGGACAGATAAATTGCTTGCCACTGGAATCTTGCCATGTCACACCTGGTTGGGACGCTGGTGTTAGTCTGTGGGTTAAAGCGATCCTTTTCTTCTCTTGGGAATGTGATTTTTATGGAGGGGAAAACCATGGGAAAAAAATATGTGATTGAGCTAGTTTTGATAGAAATTGGGCTGGTTTTGTTTCCCATGCCTGGCAACTCTAGTTAGAAAATGAAACCAAATCAATTTTGACAGTCTGTTAAAGATTTGTGGATGTGTATTTTCCCACATATATATGCAGATGTAACACCTTAATAAATCAGTTTTCAAAATTTTTCAAAAAAACATTTGATCACTGATTTCCAAGCAAATGATCGCTATAAGCCAGTTCTTTAAATGATTAAAAAACTTATAGTAATTGTAATTTTCACAATGAACCAAGAAATGTTAATGGGCTTATGTTATGCCAATAGTAATAATAATAATAATAGTCTATACAATTCCCATCCTTAACTGTATGTTGTATATTTCTTCTTTCATATGTAATTGCTAGCCAAATATGTATCTGTTGTGGTTCTTGTGGTTGTGTAATCGGAGGTTATGTTGGTCTTTGAGGTAAAATCCTCTGACATTTACCTTTGATTGATCAATCAGCTCTCGTGTTCGTCATATAGATCGGTCTCATTTCCTCCTTGGTTTAATTCAGTAGGTTTGCACCAGTTCACACAAATCGGATGCAGGTCCTTATCACAGGCATACTGTCCATTCCAGTCTGTGAGTCCACATGCAAGATAATCACCATCAATTAAAATATACAGATCCACACAATCGGTGGAATCAGACAGGCCATCAAACGGTCTCAAAACTCTGCATCGTTTCTTCAGACTGATATATTGCACTTTTGTCCTGTTCTTGAGATTGTCCACTTTTATCTTGTTCTTGAGAGGCTTCATTGTTGTCCTGACCTTGCATTCTTCCACCGCTGTTCTGTCTTTGAGAACGGCTGCATTTATATTTACAAGGCCTCAAAAGCATGATCATTATGACAAAAGCAAAGAGACTGGGAACAATGAAGAGGAAACCTGATATAAGTGCATTCCACTTAACTTTGCATGGGCATGCTGAACTGGACATCAACAACGCTGCAAACCCAACAACATAAAGCTCAATGGAACAGAGGTGATGGCATTTTTCTTGGAAATCAGCTTAACTGCTGCTTTAAAAAGGTTTTTATTTGCATCTTCAAAGCTCAGGAATTCTGTCACAAAGCTGTTCCTCTCTTACAGTTTGTGGGAATGTCTGTAGTTTCTTCCACAAGATAGAATAGTGAGATCCTATTCAATGAAAAGAACAAGAATCATTTTCAACATTTCTTCAATACAGGTAATACAAAAACAGAGTAAAAAAGTTTTTTTTAAAACTTACTCATACAGGTGATAAGGGTGTAGCAAGCAGGTAAGTGTTGTTTGATCTTTTTTCCTTTTTTCCACATTTATACTTTCAGTCTTCCAGTTCTTGCCATTGGTCAGCTGATCCTTCAATCTCAATTTCTAATTCTGATTTGTGCATTCAGAACTGGGAGAAGCAAACAGTTATAAACGCACATTAGCAATGACAGGTTTCAGATTTCTAAATACAACAGGAGCGATCGCCAGCCACCCTCGCATTTTCAGTGTTATAGTACATTTTAACAGTCAGTGTGGGAATTCATGTTCTTATGAAAAAGCTGAAATAAATTAGCATTTATTGATGAATTTGTTAACTTTGAGACAGTTAACAGTTTTGATGTTTTTTTTGTTGTTGTTGTTGTTGTTTGTGTGTGTGTGTGTGTGTGTGTGTGTGTGTGTGTGTTTTATAGATTTGTTCTTTTTTCAACTTGTTTCCACTTATAAAACTTGTTTAACTTATGAATTAAATGCTAGAGAAGTTTAATTTGACCTTTTTTTTCCCCAGTAAAAATACATTTCAGTTATTGCTGTCAAAGATTGTTGTTTCACTTTCATTTTACTCTTTAATGCAGGCATATGGTAAAAAATAAGTCTTTATTTAAAATTTATTTAAAAAAAGCTTACAACTGAAATGATAACTTTGGCAAAGAATGGAGCAGCACTAAAGATGAAAACTAATAAACACACAAAAGTAAGAAAAAAATCATCCAAGATGTAATCTCCTCCCAGTGTGCCATGCCACACGCAACATATTCACCCTCAAACAACAACAGAAACAGCCACAATGAAGGTGGAATCAGACTAAATAAAAGAGCCCAGCACAATGAGAAGATGAACAATGAGAAACTGGCTGCTTTGAAGTTCACAGGCTTACTTCAGCCCGAATGAATGACTGAGACATTTTAAACAGTAAAAATCAGATATATTTGTTTACAGAACAATGTGTATCATCAATCTCATTTACAGGGATTTGGGATCTTTATTATGAACTATTTACAGTCATTAATCACAAACTATGAGACAAGGAACATTGAAAAAGAACAATGGCATGCAAACCGAGTCAGCTTCATTCTTTTTAGATGGAGAATAATTCAGACACGCTCCACTGAAATAATTCAATGAAATTCATCAGAACTAAATTAGATTGTGTTCGGTCCAACAAAATGAAAACAAACAGCATTATCCCATTTCATGGTACATGACAGCAAACAGCAGATATTTACACTGAATCTCTGGTAAACTCTTATCTTTATTTAGAATATCATTTATATCATTCATTAGATGTTACTGTGTTAGTGACTTGTGAGTGACCTCACAAAGATGAGAAACAAAGGATACATAAAAACACAACTGTTAAAAAAAGCAAAACGCAGTCATATTAAAAATAACTAGTTTAATTCAAATTGCATTTCAGGCCTTACAGGGTTAAGAGCACTTTGAAAACTGCTTAACTGATACAATGATTTTACAATATTAACATAATAAACTCTAACTGCATTTATTATTAACATGCTAAATCTCCTAAAACATTTAATTAATAAACTGATCTGAATTTTTAAATGAATTTTTAAACCCAAATTCTTCAGGGAAGACTTGTTTTGTTTGCTGCTGAACTGTGAAAGTATTTATTGCAGCTGCAGAGAACTTCCAGGTTCTGCATATTCAAAAAAATTAAAAATTAAATAAATAAATAATAATAATAAAAAAAAAAAAAACACACTGGGGAATGAAGTGGATTAAGTGATTTATTTGAAGCAGAAATATGCCATTTCTATTTCTTCTTTACCAACAGGTAAATTCAAAAACAACAAAACATTAATACAAATAATCAAGATGAAACATAGAAGAGCTGTAAATCCATCTAGATAATTAATTTGTTATTACACATACAGTACACATTTATATCTATATCATATAATCTGCAGCCCTGCTAATGGATCAATATGCCAGCTTGAATGTCATTTGCAACAACATTGGAAACAGTTAAAGCCAAGAATTTAAGGTGTGTCTAGAGAAAATGATTAAAAAATAAATAAACTGGCATTGTGTAGTATTTACTGATTTTGAAAAAAAAAAAACTATGTATTACATCTGCAATTCATGCTGCATAATCGTTTAATTTTCATATCATCCATTTAAACTTTCATACATATAATAGTGTCCTCGACCCTTTCTTAATTATGTACATACTTGTTTTACTGAATTGTTTATAAAAGCAATATCACAGTCTTGGTTGTGTGATTATTGATTTACTGTCTTGCATATTCAAGGATTAATAATAAAATGAAAAATATATATGAATACAGTAGAAATACATATTAAAACCCAGGATGAATCATATGATACAGCCATTTATTCAAAATCCAACTGAAGTGGCAGGTTTGCTTCAACTTCTATAGCAAACAAAAGTACCCATGTAATCTCCTCTATCTTCTGTTGTTTGTGGTGTCTTCACCAGTGCAGCGGTAGACACAAAGAACAACCACTATTAAGATAAAGCCCAAGACAAGGAGCATCACAAAACCAGAAGTCTGATAAAAAAAAAAAAAAAAAACAGCAAAATCAGTGCATTGATATAATACAAAAACATTTATGAGAATGCATACTTAGTGAAAGTACTGTACTTAAATTCTAATTCAACAAATGCTTAAAGCAATGAGTGAGCTCATTCTTATTTCTTGCACAGTACATGTACTACTTCAGAGAATTTGTGGAAATTTTGTGTGCATCACATTTTTTTAATGATCTTTACATAGCCTAAAGATTTTGGAAGATTGGAACATGGAGAAATCTTCCAGTATATGACTTACCTGTGATTTGGCGATAAAGCTGATAGTCAGAGCTTGTAGTTCGGTCTCATTTTTTCCTGGAACTGGTTCAGTGGGTTGACACCATTTCACATGTTGCTGATCATCTGAAACATACACTCCATTCCAGTCTGTTTTCTGACAGGCAATATAATCACCATCAAGGAGCACAAGCATGATCCACACAAAGGTGGAATCAGGGTAAACAAGAAATGTTTTCCAATCTTTCTACGAGACCTTGTAGGTCCATTTTATTTAGCTGCAAAATACACATTAACCCAAAAACAAAAATACATGGTGCAATGAAGATTAGCTTTATTAAGGTTGCATTTTGCTCAGCATTGCACGGCATGAAAAATCTTTATCAATCAAAGCCTCCAACAGAATCAACAAAATGCTCAGTGGAAAGGAGGTGAAAGCAGATGTTTTGACCAGATCATTATCCAAAAATTGTAAATACTCATGTGGTAATGCCATCTCTGAGGGGTACAACTGGCAAACCTGATGAAGTTTTGTTTGCTTCTCCTCGGCACAAAGATACCCAGGAGATGGATAGGTCCCCTACAAAGAACATTTTATATTTTTTTTCCACATTATAATTTTTAATATTTCAACAGTACAGCATGTCTGTATGTTTTTTTTTATTATTATTATTGTTTTTTTTTATACAGAACTAGCTTACATTGTATCACAGGCTTTTTACCTTAACAAAATGAAGTGAGTCTGATCTTGGAGTTCAGTCTCATTCCTCTTTGTTTTAGAAGCTACATTTTTATTTTTATTTTTCTGTAATGGCAAAGCCATTTTACATTTTATCGCAATTGTCTTATTGACAACTTTTTACTTCTGAAAGAAGAACTATATGACAATAACAATGTTTTGTTGCTAAAATGTATTTTTATACAAAATAACAGGACAAATGTTTGAGCATATTACACAACAACAATAATCTTGTGATCTTGAATTCAATTCAATTGATTCAATCTGAAATATATATTATAAAAAAGCAGGTCTGATAAAAAAATTTCTCACTTTGTTGATGGTGTATTAGTCCATTATCTCCAATATATAAAGAATGAAAAACAGCAATGTTAGTCAGGTTGTCACCAACATCAACAATATTTGCACCCTTTTCAAGAATAAGACAGAGAGCATGATACACTTTCTTTTTCTGTTCCATTTATAGGCATTGTTTAATCTGGGTCTGTCTAACATTTCTAACAATCATTACAGACCAGAACGAGAGCTGAAAAATATCTTTTTTCCACTTTATGTAAATATTTGTTTTGTGTGTGGCAAAAAAAAAAAAAAAACATTATTGATATAATGTTAATGTTATTAATTTATATAATATATAAAACTTTTATTGACGCTTATCTTTAAACTTCAAGGAACATTTTAAAGTAATTAAAAAATAAACAAAAAACAAAAAAAATTTCATGACTGTGTTAATTAAAATTGCCCTAAACCTTTAAAGTTTACATATGTGGGAATGTCTGTAGTTTCTTCCACAAGACAGAATAGTGAGATCCTATTCAATGAAAAGAACAAGAATCATTTTCAACATTTCTTCAATACAGGTAATACAAAACAGAGTAAAAAAGTTTTTTAAAACTTACTCATACAGGTGATAAGGGTGTTGCAAGCAGGTCTGATTTTTTTTCCTTTTTCCACATTTATACTTTCAGTCTTCCAGTACTTGCCATTGGTCAGCCGATCCTTCAATCTCAATTTCTAATTCTGATTTGTGCATTCAGAATCTGGGGAGAAGCAAACAGTTATAAAGCGTCACATTGTGCAAAGACAGGTTTCAGATTTCTAAATACAACAGGAACAACACCAGCCACCCATGCTACTTCTTTGGAGACAGTTAACAGTTTTGATGTTTTGTTGGAGTTGTTGTTGTTGTTGTTTGTGTGTGTTTCATAGATTTGTAAAAAAAAAAAAAAAAACATCAGCTTGTTTCCACTTTTTAAACTTGTTTAGCTTATGAATTAAAATGCTAGAGAAATTTAATTAGACTTTTTTTTCCTAGTAAAAATGCATTTCAGACATTGCTGTCAAAGATTGTTGTTTCACCTTCATTTTATTATTTAATGCAGACATATGGTACAAATAGCTATTTATTTTACATTTTTAAGCCAAGTTTAAAATAATCCAATATATTAAACAGCATTTTAAATGAGAGAGTCACATTTCTTTGTGAGTAACATTAAGAAGATATTTAAAACAACCATTGGGCTTACGTTGTTTTAACTGTTTATTATATTTCACATCCACACTATTTTCATACAGTTTACTTAACACAGTTAGAAGATCAATTTGAATTGATATAGTTACAAAACAGCAAAACCACAAAGGTGCATTAGCAAACAATCCATCCAGTAAAAATGCAGTGAATCCAGATAGTTTTGTCAAAACAACAGACATCACCTTAGAAATGACCCTCACCCAAGTTGTTCCATGTAACAGTCTTAATCTAGATTTATTTGTACACAGATTAGCCTGATGAGTTCAGACAGGCCAGTGTAGTTCTACCTCAGAACCATAGATGGATGAATCTGATAGTTGTGTTGGTTTATTCCGCTTTTCTTGATGCTTCAGACATCTTGATCTACAGTCCCAAAGCTTTCAGCAGCAAATGATAACATTGGCAAGGAATGTGAGCAGCACTAAAGATGAAAACCACACTCTTAGAAGAGATTGAACCTTTACAGTGCAAAATGAACTTCTAGCTATCAAAAAGGTTCAAAGTTGAACTTAAAGGTTCTATAATGATCCACTGGTTATCTGGCAGTTATTTTAAGAACCTTGTTGTGATAAAAGGTTTATATTAGAACCTAGCATATTTAAGGTTCTTTCATGTACCTTATAAGATGTACTGTAAAGACTAAAGTTAGAACACAATTTGCTTAATTGTTACATTAGTAAATTATTAACTTACTACCTCAGTATTAAAGAATTTACTCTTATACAGTTACTAATAGTGATGTCAGATGCAGTTGTGGCAACATTTTTGATGCAATGTGTTTCATCTGTACCCATGACCACCTCACATATCTCTAAATTGCACAATAACCTTTAGTGCACCATGTTGTTGTAAACTTTTAGAAGCTAAATTAAAATCACAAAAAACTAAGTTCAGTTTTATGTTCATAAATAACCAAGAAGCTATCCTGTGTTAAATGGAGATGGTGGAGTGAAATTCTTACCCCTAAAATAAACTTTTTTTGTTCAATAGGCTATCTTCATATTTTACAGCCGTACATCCTTAAAATTTCCCCATAACACATTCAACCTTCAAATCTCAGATAGCCTACTAATTCAGCTCAGAACATGACAAGTGATAAAAACGAATTATTTTAAATGAATCTGGTTGGCAAAACACGCTTTTAGACATGATCAGGTTGGGCACATGTTTATATTATTGAGGAACACCTTTATGTCATTCTGTAACACTCCTTCAAATGTGAAGCATATCTATATTGTGTAATGTTTCATCAGCAAGATTATTTTTCTTTCTTTCTTTCTTTCTTATTAGTAATTGTTTTATTATTGTTATTATTATTATCATCATCATCATCATCATCATCATTATTATTATATTGTTTCGATTTTGAAAATACAAACAATCAAAACAAACATTTAAACCAGGGTGAAGGTTTCTGGCTTATCGTAAGTTCTGTAACGCAACGCAAAGCACTGAATCTGTTACGCAAAGACTCCTAACCCTACAGTTATGTAGCTGAACTATATTGTTATCTTTGCAAATCATTGAGCTGTTTTTACCATACTAACATGCACCTTTCTGCAAACTTTTTTGTAGGACTTCCTGTTGATATTTCAATCTCATGACAACTCCTAACCTTACTTGAGACCAGAGACTTTTTCTTTGACAGGACAAAGCAAACAAGATCAAAACCAATTCAAGGTCTGTTTGATTAAATCGCATATACATGGTAATTTCCATGCAGTAAGTTTATCATTTTCGAGAATGATGAGGGTAAAAATGTTTTTCTCTGTTTTAGGAATGCAGCAGGCAACACAACAAGGTGTCTTCAGCCCTTGTTACCAAATACCAGTTCTTGAGAAAAGACTGGCACATGATGTGCTTAAAAACAAATTCAAAAAAGAAAGATCACCTTTGATTAATGTTGAAGAAAAAATGACATTTGCTGCAGGTTCAGCAAAGTAAGAAAACAGATAATTTTACCAGAAGTCCATCAAAAATATGGCAACCATTATAGAGGTAGGTTTGCTAAAAAAAATAAAGTGACACTTCAATACTTGCATTTCTATTATCCTGTGAGAATGTTTCATGTATGTTATATTTTTTATTATTTTTTATTTATTATTCAGATGGAGGATCTATCTGGCCAAGATTTGTATCAAAAGAGGCCAAGGTCAGTTGGGGTGAGAGTCACAGATGGAGTCTGGTGGCACAAACATTGATCAATGGAGTGCCAAAGAAGAGCAGTTGGGGTAGATATTGTTACTGAGTTGAATGAAGAAAAACAAATCTGTATTGATTTGGCACATGAAGGTTATAAATAACTGATTTACATGAACAGTAAAGCTAAGAATCACAATGATCAGAAACATAGTATGCCATATTCAATTTAACAAATTTTCAGTTAAAGGTCTCAATGGTTGCTGCTGTCCTGCTGTTTCCACTTCTATTAAAGGAGAGTCTGAGATCTCTTTATGTCATCAGTGAGGTGAGTATATTTGTATCCATAACTTTATATAATCTTTTCTTTTCAACCCCTTATCTTGGTTATGATTTCTTCTAAACATTTGTTTATGGGGTTATTCTATGGAACTGTTTGTGTTCATGCAGGTCCACAGTAACAACAGCAAGAATGAATAAAGCGAATATTCAAACAAAATTAAAATTCTGTCATCATTTTCCTACCTTCATGTTGTTTCAAACTTGTATTTCTTTCTTTTGTTCTGTGAAAGAAATTATTTTCAAGAATGTCACTGAAAATCACTGACATGTTGTTCTGGACCCCAGTGATTTTCATCATATGGACATTCTGTAACATTCTTATTCATAACAATATCTTATTTTGTGTTCTGCAGAAGAAAAAAGTTATACAGGTTTGGAACAACATCAGGGAGAGTAAATGACCACAAAATATTCCTTTAATGGGGCCATATACTTTGATTACAATTTGTTATATTTATAATTATATTTTTCTCACTGATGTCAACTTATAATATAAGGGATTCTTGCGTAATTTAGTTTTTTCATGACCACTTGACACCCTCTCTATTATCTTTTGTATTTTATTAATATAGTTTACACTGCCTCATATTTCTTTTCAAAGCCTCTATTATATTGTGATAGGTTAAAAAAGAAAGTGAAAGTATTTATTACAGCTGCAGAATCTTCCAGGTTCTGCATATTCAAAAAAAAAAAAAACACTGGGGGGATTGAAGTGGATTAAGTGATTTATTTGAAGCAGAAATATGCCATTTCTATTTCTTCTTTACCAACAGGTAAATTCAAAACAACAAAACCATTAATACAATTTAACAAGATGAAACATGGAAGAGCTGTAAATACATCTAGATAATTCATTTGTTAGTATTACACATACACATTTATATGTATATCATATAATTGTTTGCGTGGCTCTTCACCAGTGCAGCGGTTGACACAAAGAACAACCACTATTAAGATAAAGCCCAAGACAAGGAGCATCACAAAACCAGAAATCTGGGGAAAAAAGAAACGCAAAAATCAGTGCATTGATATAATACAAAACAATTATGATAATGCATACTTAAAGTGAAAGTACTGTGCTTAAATTCTAATTCTACAAATGCTTAAAGCAATGATTGAGCTCATTCTTATTTCTTGCACAGTACATGTACTACTTCAGAGAATTTGTGAAATTTTGTGTGCATCACATTTTTTAATGATCTTTACATAGCCTAAACATTTTGGAAGATTGGAACATGGAGAAATCTTCCAGTATATGACTTACCTGTGATTTGGCGATAAAGCTGATAGTCAGAGCTTGTAGTTCGGTCTCATTTTTTCCTGGAACTGGTTCAGTGGGTTGACACCATTTCACATGTTGCTGATCATCTGAAACATACACTCCATTCCAGTCTGTTTTCTGACAGGCAATATAATCACCATCAAGGAGCACAAGCAAGATCTACACATATTGCCAGAATGCCCACCACACACCAGCTTAATGGTGGAGAGGAGACAGAGTGATGAAGCCAATCGCAGATATGGGGATGGTTAGGAGGCCTTGATGGTCCAAAGACCAATGGGCTAATTTGACCAGGATGCAGAGGTCACACCTCTACTCTTTTCGAAAGACATCCTGGGATTTTAATGACCACAGAGAGTCAGGACCTCGGTTTAACATCTCATCTGAAGGACGGATCTCACTCTTAATAATAATAGAATAACAGACTTCAGAATATTAGTTAAATAATGGATTAGGAGTCCATTTTAATTGACAATTTCAGTTTCCGTCATGCAGAATAATTAATACAATACAATAAAAGGAGTTACAGGGGAAGACGTTCCTGGTATATTTTAAAATGGACTTTGACAAATGAATTGGTTCAGAGAGTTGTGAAATCAATGTCTCTGAGTGATTCACTTATTAAGCAGGTCTAATTAAAATAGCTATGAGTGCTAGGACTGTATACACGCTAAAACACGCTAACAATTAGTACAGTAATTAACAAAAGTAGAATTTGTAACTTAAATTTGAAGGATAAACACTGTAGAAAACTTTGAATGTACCATTTTAGTTATTGGATTGAGCTTTTTAGCAACATTTGGATAAATATGTTTTGAATGCTGTTGTCAGAACCTGTTCTGAGGTTTCTGAGAAATGAAAAAAAAAAAAAAAAAAACTAAAATGCTATCAGATAACTCCATCTCTTCCTCTTTTTTTAATATATATATATATATTTTAAGTATCGTTATTAAGTTATTAAGCTGTATTAAGCTTGTTATTATCTGTAATGTTATTAATCTTACAGATTTTAAGCAAGATATACACCTGCTCAATACTTACTACTTATGAATCTTATTTAACTCAATAATGGGGTTAAAAAAAAAAATAATGTTAATACAAAAATAATAAATACAAACAAAGAAACATTACCTCAGGAGGAGGGCCAACAAAGAAAATCCTAACAGAAAACACTTTACCTAAAGAGGGGAGCATACTAAATTACCTATACATTAAGGAAAATAAACAAAACAACATATAACTACCCTCACTCCCTAACTAACCTTTAAACAGGAGAAAACACGCAAACACGCACAATCAGGACAGTGCATTCAGGTGGATGAGTGCAGCTGATCATCATAAGCACAAACACACAGGTAGAGAGAGAAAGAGAGCAAAAATACAAACACCAACAACTTTGGATCAATGATAGACAGCAATTAATATGTCATTAGGCATATATATATATATATATATATATATATATATATATATATATATATATATATATATATATATATATATATATATAATTTTTTATTTTTAGAAAATGACCAATCACTTCACTATAAGACCCTTATTCTTTGGCTGGGATCATGTAGAGCCCTTTGAAGCTGCATGGAAACTACAATTTAGACCTTCAAACCTGTGGGTCTCATTGTGGTCTTCTATATGGATAAAAATCCTTAATTTCTATTTGACTGAAGAAAGAAAGACATGAACATCTTAGATGACATGGGATTGAGTAAAATATAAGGACATTTTTATTCTGGAAGTGAACTAGTCCTTTAAAATGGGGACTTTCTGTTCTTACATGCACCTGCTGTTTTGTTACACTGAAAAATTATCTTATCTCCGTTATGTTTTCTCTGTCATTTTATCTGGCCAACAACTCAAAGTGATAGTTGTTTAAATATAAGTTAGGTTCATAAGTTCACCACCTGAGCTGGAAAAATGAAACTGCATTCCAACTAACAATTTTGCAACAATGTTCTTGGGTAAACATGAATGTGAAAATCTTTGCAGTGTTTGTTGTGTCATTTACATTTACATTTATTAATAAACAGATACAGTAAGCATTTCATCTTAAAGAGACATTAACAATAATACATATCTATTCATTACTCCCTGCAGTTGGATCTTTTCATGTCCATCTACTGAATTAGAATAAAAATGAAAGTATAATAATTGGCCTGTTTACGCTATTGCAATTTTAACCCTCTGGAGTCGGCTAACGCTAATACGTGTTTTGAGGCAAATTCTCCTGATAAGACCGAAAAGAACTTAAATTACACTTTCAGTTTTGATCAAACTGATAAAAGCAATACATCAAACAAATCTGTAAAGGGTCTACTTTTATTTGTATACACACATGATAACAACAAAACTTTGTGCATTTATAAAATAAAGAAAACCCCAAAACCCCTAGACCTCAGAGGGTTAATGTTGCAGAAGAGACAAAGTCGGAAGCAGTCTTATTTACATTCAAATGAGCATACTTTGCATACTGCACATGCTTTATCTTTACAATAAATACCAAAATTACTGATAAAATGATTTGTACAAGCAAAAAAAAAAAACTACATACTGCAGTCATATTTAAATGCAGAGTAAACAATGCATTTGTCCATGCCAATACATTTTATAACCTGTGACTAAGAACAAAGATTTGACTCAAGTGACACTAGAGTTCTCTGTTTCACTTTCTTTCTTTTTGTTTTCTCGTGACACACCTTCTTCAGGAATGTACTCTTTCCCACTTCCTTTCTTCTCTTTCTCTTAACTATAACAGTAAACATTTTTTGGCACGCTTGTGGCATGTTGTATGTTATACTACATCGTTATGCACTCACTAAACAAAGAGTAAAATCTTTTAGTGGTTATGAGCACTCTTTGCAAGCTTTCTAGTCTATAATCCACCCTCCCTTCCCAGATGTCCACTTTCTACTCTCAAATGGTTCTGTTACTAAAACCAGTAGCGTTAATCTCTTTTTTGTACCTTTTGCAGCATGTGTTGTAACTCTCCCTCTTGTGGTTGAAGAGTGTTGAACATGTCACTGGATAGTTGAAGTGGTATCATTGTCCAGCTCTCCATGCAGCTCAAATCATCTTTTTTTCTGATTTTCCAGAAAACAGTGAGAGAAACCGAAATCTCAATATATCAACCAATAAATCTTTATTTAAATGCATTGAATTTACTATATGTAAGAAATACTTACCTTTGATTCACCAGTTGTCACACTACACAAGGAAGCCAGGAACGAGCAGATGAGGAATTCACATGAAACAAGAGTCTTTAATAATCCAAATGGGGAACATAGAGCACTTGGAAGACATTCAGACATCATGAACCAACAAATGCAAACTGAAAGGACTAGGACTTATAAACACAGGATAATTGGGGAAACACAGGTGCGTGGAATAACTAATAACAGGGACACGGAACACATCTGGAGGGAAACACAACATAATGAGTCCAGGGTGTGATATCCCACCCTCACGGAAGGTGAGTCCTCACACCGTAGGAACAACATGGGGAGGGAAGGGGTGGGAACTAGGGAGGAGGCTCAGGAGGAGGACGGATATCTGGGAGAGGGCTGGCAGACAGAGTCCAGAAAGAATCGATGGAGGGAGGAGCCAGGGGAGGACAGAAGGAACTTGGAGCAGGAGGATTCCAGCTGGACCCAGGCCACAGCCATGATGTCAACCCACAGTGGAGCCGCGGAAGGAGGAGCCATGGAGGAGGATTGGCCGCTGACTACCGGGCTGACCAACGCGGCAGAGCAGGAGGAGGAGGAGCATGAGGCGGAGACAGAGAGCCAGCAAGCCAGGGGATGCTGAGGATCCAGGGGGCAGTGTGGAGCCGAGGGCTCTGGCACCAAGGAAGAGGTGGAGATCCAGAGATCCTGCCTGGAGCTGGAGCGACGGAGGACCAAGGTGGGCTGGCAGGAGGAAGGAGCCCAACGGAGCGGTGGGACAAGCTGATGGCGCAGCCAGAGGAGAGAGTCCCAAGGCAATGGCGGTCGATCAGCCGGATGGATGAGGGAGCCCAGTGGAGCTGATGGATCGATGGGTGACGGTGGAGGCGAGGGAGCTAGGATCTGAGGATCTTTGGCACCAACACTGCTCCATACTTAGCTCACCCTCAGCCATGATGCAGGGGCGAGCTCCTCTCAGCTCATACCGTCCGCGCTTTCTCCCTCATGGTGGGCTCTGTGGCGGGCAATCCTCCACTCAGTCACTTGGTATTGCGCTGCCTCGCAGATCGCATTGGCGATTAACTCCTGGGAACGGAGATCCATTTCGCCAGTGTCCACTCCACAAAGTCAGTGAAGATGAAGAAGAGAATGAGCGTGTTCTCCGGCCCTATTTATACTATAGTCGCACTGGTAGTGACGTCATGTTGCCAGCCAACATGTTGTTGGTGTTTTTCAATGTATGCTTCAGACACGGGTCCGCACCAGGCGCTTCCCCATAGTGACCCCTAAGAGGATGCAGTTCAAGTCAGTTCTCACAGTTCTGTTCCATTCACTTTACCGTCATTACTCCAGTGGGTTTGCACCATTTTACCTGGAGCTCTTCATCCAAGATGTAATCTCCCTCCCAGTGTGCCATGCCACATGCAACACATTCACCCTCAAACAACAACAGAAACAGCCACAATGAAGGTGGAATCAGACTAAATAAAAGAGCCCAACACAATGAGAAGTTGAACGCCTGTTGGCGGTCTTTGGAAGAACATCATCACAGTCAGAGCCAGAAAAGCAGGTCCAAGAAAGATGAAGCTGATCAGCACCATATTAAACGCAGGGTTACATGGGCAGGAAAACTCCAGATCCATCAACTTCTTCAGACCAATTAGTGCAAAGCAAAAATGCAGCAACAAAAGAAGCTGTTTTTTCCTTCTGGTTTTGGGAATTGTTTGAAAACAATTGTATCAGCGTATCACATAAACAGGGATTTGGGATCTTTATTATTAACTATTTACATAGTCATTAATCATAAAATATGAGACAAGGAACCTTGAAAGAGAACAATGGCATGCAAAAACATTCATTCTTTTAGATTGAGAGTAATTCAGACACGCTCCACTGAACTAAATTCAATGAAATTCATCAGAACTAAATTCAATCTTGTTTGTCCAACAAAATGAAAACAAAATGCATGATCCCATATGATGGTACATGACAGCAAACAGCAGATATTTACACTGAATCTCTGGTAAACTCTTATCTTTAAATTAGAAGACATTAGATGAAGCCGCACTGACTTCTCACAAAGATGAACAGGTTATATATAAACACAAAAAAAGCATATAAAACCAAATAAATATGTAAGACAAAAGCACATAGTCATATTAAAATAAACAGCACAATCCAAACTGTGTTTTGACACTCTAGCTGAGTCTTAATAGTAAACTGCTAATAAAGTGATAAATAATGTCATAAGGCAAAAAAAAAGAAGAATTTATACAAAAAGTAAAATGTGCAAAACATATCATGGTTCACAAGTTTCAAAATAAAAGTAACAAATATACAACACAGCACCACAATTGGTGACTAAGGAAGTTCAACTAATAATATTGGAGTTTGGTCTCAATTTTTCTGTTTTAGAAGTCACTCCAAACATACAACAGCATCATCAGAACAATCAGAAATAAGAATGAAAGAAATCAAACTGTTTTATGAAGTGGCATTCCTTGTGATTGGAATATTAATTGGTATCATTTCTGAACACTTCATGATTGCAGTGTAAGCATTTTTGCAATCTTTGTTCATGATTGTACCAAATCGGTGAAGTAAATATAATACTGTTCATTGACCATGTTATTAGCCACTCTTATTAATATTTCACCTTATAATATCCACAAAAAAAAAAAAAAATAGTGCCTAGGTAGTAGGTAAATATAAAAAATACAGTCAAATTGGAATTACATATCATGAAGAGATAAACTGAAAAAAAAAATACTGAAAAAAACCAACGAAAAACAAAAACATGCAATGCTAAGATTTTGCTTTTTGTGTTATGGTTCAGTATTGTTATTTTTAGCAAGTTTACAAAGACTGCTTCATTCAGCACATTGTATGGTGTAAAGTACAAACCAACAAATTATGGATGATTTTAAACCACTCACAGAGGAACTGGGCATCAGTTGTTCTTTCATTTTCTGTGCTATGTTGTTGACAGCTCAGCATAATGCCAACAAGTCACATGGGTGTCTGGTTCGGTGAGAAGCGTCAATCTGCAATCTCTGACACAATCGATTTTTTCCAGTACGCTTTTATTTTTAATTTTTTCACTTTCACTTTCACTCGAAATCGATCACGTTAGTAGGGAGGAGAGGAGGCAAGGTCCTCATTTGAGTTGCATTAATATCATATAATGATCCATTAATATGCAAGATAGATAGATAGATAGATAGAAGGCAACAAAAGAATTCAACAAAGTTTCGCATTTATACACAATATAATTTTTAAGCTAAACTTTTTTTTTGTACTTTTGAATGCATATAAAGTATTATGAAACAAGTATATGAGACAAGATATAAGGTACAAACTTGGCTATTATTGGTCTGTGTGATGCTGGAGAACAACAGACAGATTTATATTAGTAATATTCAAAGTATGTAGACACTGGACTAGTACATAAAACAGATAAACATTAATCCATATTTTAAAAGTTTTTTTTTTCATAGTACCAATAATACTGATAAGTCTGTGTATCTGTTTTCAGGAGTGTGGAAAGTGTGTTGTTCAAGTTTGTATCCATTTGTGTTCAATCATGTCCAGCTTTGGATCAGCAGGCAGATTTTCCACAGCAGTCACAAATTCCACATAGATAATTGGAAAGACGATGAAGACAGTGCTCACACCATAACCATATATCTGAAGAAGAAAAAACATGAGAGAAAATCACTATTAGTTGATTGATGTAACAGTTCTTTTTTGTACTGTTACATCCATAAACTACAAGGATTTGAAGGTTGAGTTTTATCAAAGGTTAAACAGTTCATAAGCACAGTAAAATATGATGTTAAGAAAAACATTGTAAATTAATTTTCCTCTCGACATATGTGGGTAAAAGGAATTAATAAAATTTTTCTATTGTGGTATTATGATAACAGGAAACACTTGCACAGTTATATTTACCTGAGATTGATGGATATGTGTTTGAGTCAAATTTTGTAGCGCTGTCACATTTCTGAACTTTTCGGTAGGTTTACACCACATCCTGTTGAGCTGATTATCAAAGCGGAAAATTCCCTTCCAATATGTCATGGCACAAGGTAATCTCCATCGAGTAACAAGATGATGACCCACATTACGGGTGGAATCAGACATGATGTGAAAGCTTTAGGACAGTTCAGCTGAGTATCATCATCTGCTCCTGCAGAAAACGACTGCATTTCTCTCTAAAAGGCCTTAAAAGAGGAAGAGTAATTCAAAATAAAGAGAGCAGGTCCGATGAAGATGCACACTGTTAGTTGTACATTCAGATCATGTCTGCACGGGCATGAGAAAACTTTGCTTCCATGAACTCCTCAAATCCGATTAACAAAAGACTCAATAGAAAAATGATTAAAAAGAATGTCGCTTTCAGAAATGTGTATATTTTCTTTAAAACCGAAGACAAACAATCAGTTAGTGGCATCTCTGTCTCATCGACTGTGGAAATGGTCTTTATGGTGCACAGATCCCCTTCAATGAAGAAAATAATTTTGTTAATTTCATTAAATTCTGACTTCTGAATACACACACAAACTACAGTGAACGCTTTGTTAAAAAAAAAGTGAATCTAAATGAAAGTTATTATTTTTAGACTTACTCTTGTGTTTGTCCTTCTTGTCTGTAGTGATGTGTTGTCTTTGTGTGGTTAAATTCTGCTTCTGCATTAACATTTAAAGAATGCTGTGCCGTACTTTTAACAGAAAATAAAAGAAGTGGTTTCTTAGTAAGAACTCCCAACTCAGTGGGAAACAAGCGTGAAACTACCTACACTTCTGCTCTAAAAACATATATACTGTACATAATTGCTGAAGTTTACAGGGCAGTGAAGACTAGTTGCAGTAAAGCACTAACAATTGTATTCCTTTTCACATTTTTGATGTGATTTCTGATTTCATTTCATTTCATTTCATTTCTGATTTCACATTTATTTTACTATTCTGATATATGAAGTCCTGACTAGGACTGGATTGGTGCTAAATTTAAATAAATAAAAAAATCTAGCCCATCTGGCCCATGAGTTACCACGGAATATTTTGCTGGGTTTGGCCCTTAAAGGGATAGTTCACCCAAAAATGAAAATTATGTCAATGACTCACCCTCATGTCGTTCCAAACCCGTAAGACCTCCGTTCATCTTCGAACACAGTATAAGATATTTTAGATTTAGTCCGAGAGCTTTCTGTCCCTCCATTGAGAATGTATGTCGGTATACTGTCCACGCCAGAAAGGTAATAAAACATCTTCAAAGTAGTCCATGTGACATCAGAGGGTCCGTTAGAATTTTTTGAAGCATCGAAAATACATTTTGGTCCAAAAATATCAAAAACTACATTTATTCAGCATTGACTTCTCCCGGTCTGTTATGAGCTGCTTCAACACTGCAGTTTAGTGATATCCGTTCGCGAACAATCACTCGATGTAACCGGATCTTCTTGAACCAGTTCACCAAATCGAACTGAATCGCTTTGAAACAGTTTCGCCAACAATAAGCATTAATCCACAAATGACTTAAGCTGTTAACTTTTTTAACATGGCTGACACTCCCTCTGAGTTCAAATAAACCAATATCCCAGAGTAATTCATTTACTCAAACAGTACACTGACTGAACTGCTGTGAAGAGAGAACTGAAGATGAACACCGAGCGAGCCAGATAACGAACAAACATTGACTCGCTTCGAGTCAAGAACCGTGTGGCAGGGGCGGTTTAGCTAAGTCTGCAGCGGGAGAGAGAATCAGGAGACGATCGGGTAAGTGAGTGGTTTGGGCAGAGACGAGCAACACCTGTCTCTTGTTTCAGTAATTGGCGTGGAGAGAGTATAAACGCCAGGAGAGACAGAAGCAAGACAGAGAGAGCGGACTGCTGACGGACCCCAAACCGGAAGAAGTCACCCGGAAGTGTTATGTGATCGTCGCGTTGTTGATGCTAGAGTAAAAGTCACCGTGGTGCAAAGTTTATTTGTGTTATAATAAAATATACGCCAGCAGTCCAGCCGACCCTTTGTCCTCTTCCTTTCCTCCCACGAACTTACTACAAACCGCTTCTGTCGGACGCTCCGTTCGAGAACCGAGGAGCTGATGATACTGCGCATGCGGAAGCAGACTGACACACAGCACGCCTGAACCGTAACTGGTTCTTTGGTGATTGATTCTGAACTGATTCTGTGCTAATGTTATGAGCGGTAAACCAGGCTTGAATCAAGGGCAATCATCGCCAATGAAGTCATTACGCGAAGCAAAAGAACTGGTGAACCGCTGCAACCGGTTTATTGAATCAAACTGTCCGAAGAACCGGTTGCGGAGAAGAACAGAACTTCCCATAACTACCGGTGATCCAAAACCGATGCAACCGGTTCTTGACTCAAGAACGAGTCAATGTTTCGCTTCGTTATCTGGCTCGCTCGGTGTTCATCTTCAGTTCTCTCTTCACAGCAGTTCAGTCAGTGTACTGTTCGAGTAAATGAATTACTCCGATATTGGTTTATTTGAACTCAGAGGGAGTGTCAGCCATGTTTAAAAAGTTAACAGCTTAAGTCATTTGTGGATTAATGCTTATTGTTGACGCCAACGCTTCAAACGATTCAGTTCGATTTGGTGAACTGGTTCAAGAAGATCAGGTTACATCGAGTGATTCGCTCGAACCGGATATCACTAAACTGCAGTGTTGTGAACGTGTTTCATAACAGACCCTGAAGAGAAGACAACGCTGAATAAAGTCAGAGTTTTTGATATTTTGGACCAAAATGTATTTTCGATGCTTCAAAAATTTAACGGACCTCTGATGTCACATGGACTACTTTGAAGATGTTTTTATTACCTTTCTGGACGTGGACAGTATACCGTATATACATTCTCAATGGAGGGACAGAAAGCTCTCGACTAAATCTAAAATATCTTATACTGTGTTCAAGATGAACGGAGGTCTCACGGGTTTGGAACATGAGGGTGAGTCATTAATGACATAATTTTCATTTTTGGGTGAACTATCCCTTTAAAAGTAATAGATTAATTAATTAATAACATTTTTAAAAGACGCTGAGACATTTCCCATATGATTTTGCTTTTATATTCCACAGAAGTAAGTCAGTCATATAGGGTTGGAATGATATGAGTTTGAGTAAATTACTGACAGACTTTTCATTTTGGGTGAACTATCACTTTAACAATAATACCATCTGTAAAAGTTAACTTCATAATCTTACTGAATTTGTGACCCTGGACCACAAAACCAGTAATAAGTAGAACAGGTATATAACATATAACATTATATGGGTCATAATTATAGATTTTTTTTTTTTATGCCAAAAATCATTAGGATATTAAGTAAAGATCATGTTCCAAGAAGATATTTAGTAAATTTCCTACTCTAAATATATCAAACTTATTTTTTATTCTTCAAATATCTTTTTTCAAATATCTTCTGTGACAGAAAATATATTTGTCCACTACAGTGGGACGTCATAATATAAGGGTATAATTCTGCCTATGCATCTACTGTATATATAGATTCTACAATTATGATATAATTTACAGTTGAATGGTTTGATTGAACAGAAATATTAAAA
The DNA here is from genome assembly GCA_024542945.1 of allo-octoploid hybrid of Carassius auratus x Cyprinus carpio. Lineage (NCBI taxonomy): Eukaryota > Metazoa > Chordata > Actinopteri > Cypriniformes > allo-octoploid hybrid of Carassius auratus x Cyprinus carpio. The sequence continues at coordinate 11,465,157 of CM045074.1, forward strand.
AGTCTTCCGATTGTATAGTTTATTTCACTGCTTACAATCTATATTGATTTATTAGGTCATATAAAAGTGCAGGCATGTATACATTTATACTGTATGAGTGCAAGTATATGTGTGCATAATTGCTTTCGAAGTGTGTTGGGAGAGTGTGTGTACTTGGATTTAAATCTGGAGATTGATTTGAGCAATCTAAGACTTTACATTTCTTTGCCCTGATAAAGTCCTTGACTGAACCGGCAGGGTGTTTTGGGTCATTGTTCTGATCCAATATGAAGTGCTTTCTAATGAGTTTGGTGGAATTTCTTGAATATTGGTAGCAAAGATGATTTTGTACCCTTACAAATTCATTCTGCTACTGCCATCATAAATTAAGTCCTCATTAAAATGAAGAGGTCCTGTTCTAGAGACAGCCATGCATGCCCATGCCATGACACCACCTCCACCAAGCTTTACAGATGAGGTTTTATGCTTAGGATCATATGCAGTTCCTTTTTCCCCACATCTTTGCTTTACAATCACTTAGATAAAGGTTCATCTTTGTCTCATCGGTCCATCAACTCAGTTCCAAAACTCTACTGGCTCAAATTTGTGAAGAATCTTGCCTTTCCATTTTTGCTGCTGATCAGAGGTTTGCATCTTGCTGTGTAGCTTCTGTAATTCTGTGTCAAATTCTCCCTGCGGACTGTAGATTGTCAGAGCATCACCCCAGCTTTCTGGAGGTTGTTGGTGATTTTACAGACATGTATTTTAGGGTTCATTTTCACAGCTTTTATGATTTGTCTGTCATCAACTACTGTTGTTTTTCTCAGCCGATCAGGCCATCATTGGTTGCTTATGTGGCCAGTAGTTTCCAAACTCTTGATTTCTCCATGCCCTTTGTTTCCTATAGTTCTAATGTACTTCCTCTTTTCTTTTAACATCCAAATTGCTTGCTTTTCTTTCAGAGTCAGCTTCCTCGTCTTCATCCTGGTTTGTGTGTGTCATCATTGAATGCAAGACTCAGAATGCAGAAGCAATGGATATAACTGATAAGACACATTCCCTGCTTTTAATATCTGAAGAATTAATGCAACAGGATACAGCTGATCACTTAGAAAGACCTGTGAGGCAACTGTTCCAATACTTATGCTCACATCAGATAGGGAGATGAAACTCGAAAAGTGCTGATCTTCTTAGATTGTAAAACATCTTTGTGTTTAATCACCCAATAATAAAATGTGACATTCTGTAGTTTTGTCTCATATTCATCTTTTAATCATATTTACAGATTTCTTGACTCCACAGCAAACAGAACAATTTTGTCTTTACTGTTCCAATACTTATGTAGGGCACTGTATGTGGTAGTAGGTGGTAGACTACATATTGCATCAGAATAAGCTTTATTGCCAGGTATGTTTACACATACAAGGAATTTGTTTTCATGACAGAAGCTTCCACAGTGCAACAGAATGACGGCGACAGAACAAAACACATAATAAAAGAATAAAAAATACAAATAAGTAGGTAAGGAATAACAATATACAAATTGTCAATTGTATGTGCAGGTATATTACAATAGGCAGTTTTGTATGTACAGGTATATTATGTGCAAATTTGAAGTGTAGACTAAGTATGTGTGTTAGATAAATAAGTGAATGTGTGTATAAAGAGTGTTGTGTGTTCCACAGTTATTGTCAAGTGTTAATTAGAAGGATTGCCTGGGAGAAGAAACTGTTCCTGTGTCTGGTCGTTCTGATGCTAAGAGCTCTGTAGCTTGACCAGATGGCAAGGGTTTAAAGAGGAAGTGTGCTGGATGTGAGGGGTCCAGAGTGATTTTGCCAGCCCTTTTGCTCACTCTTTATGAGTACAGTTCTTGAATAGAAGGGAGGGTTGTACCGATGATTCGCTCAGCAGTCCGGACTACCCTCTGTAGTCTTCTGAGGTCAGATTTAGAAGCTGAGCTGAACCAGACAGTTACTGAAGTGTAGAGGGCGGATTGAATGATGGCGGTGTAGAACTGTTTCAGCAGCTCTTGTGGTAGGTTGAATTTCCTCAGCTGGCAAAGGAAGTACAACCTCTGCTGGGCCTTTTTCAAAATGGAGTCAATGTGAATGTCCCACTTCAGGTCCTGAGAGATTGTGGTGCTCAGGAACCTGAATGACTCCACTGCAGTCATAGTGCTGTTCATGATGGTTAGTGGGGAGAGCAGGGGTTTCTCCTGAAGTCCACTATCATCTCCACTGTTTTGAGCGTGTTGAGCTCCAGGTTGTTGAGACTTCACAAGACAGCCAGCTCTTTAACCTCCTGTCTGTAAGCAGACTCATCACCATCCCGAATGAGGCCGATGAGTGTGGTGTCGCCTGCACACTTCAGGAGCTTGACAGAGGGTCATTAGATGTGCAGTCGCTGGTGTACAGGGAGAAGAGTAGTGGGAGAGAACGCAGCCCTGGGGAGCTCCGGTGCTGATTATATGGGTGCTGGATATGTATTTTCCCAGCCTCACTAGCTGCTGCCTGTCTGTCATGAGCTGTTGATCTACTGACAGACGGAGGTGTGCACGGAGAGCTGAGTTAGTTTCTGCAGGAGGTGGTTTGGGATGATAGTGTTAAAGGCGAGCTGAAGTCCACAAACAGGATCCTCACATAAGTCCCTGGTCTGTCTAGATGTTGCAGAACATAATGCAGTCCAATGTTTACTGCATCATCCACAGACCTGTTTGCTCTGTAGTCAAACTGAAGAGGATCCAGTACCTCCTCTTGCTGATCTGAATTCCAGGTGTGGGGAGAAGCAGGTGTCAGGAGAGAAACGCCGATAAGAATGCAGAGGTGAAGTTCACAGTTCTTTCAGAAATCCATACGCATTTGGAAAGCGGGAAAGCACTCAAATCCAATTATGTAGAATCAAACGTTGTCCTTAAATTAGCATCAGAGTCAGGCACAACACCAAACAAAACATGCCCGAGGCACTGATGACTCTAATAGTTAACACCCCCTCATAACTCAAATCTCTCACATACGGAATCTGACTAACTGTCTATCTTCATTTCGGAGGGCCTATTGCACCGAGAGACAACAAAACGTAACCCCACAAGTCACCCACCTCAAAGAAGTGCTTCGTGTCACACACCTCTTTTAAAGAGTCCTCTGATGTTGTCCACAGGTGAATACAATCAGATCACATGATAACCCGATAACATTCTACATATATATATATATATATATATATATAATCAAAATTATTCTGTTTATATTAGCTAATGAATAGTAATGGGTTACATTACTAACTGGAATTTTTGTAATGTCATTATAATACAGCAACAATAAAATTCCACAACCAAATCAAAAATGCTTTTGTTTCCAGTGATCAGTAAAGATCTGTCGTTTGAATAAATGTTTGAGATGTCGATACTTTGTAAACAGGATTTTATTTGTTAAAATTGTGCAAGTATAACAGATTATTAATGTATTTTAAACAGTAAAATAAATAACATTGAAGTTAATTTAAAAGTGTAGGCTAAAGTGAAAAAAAAAAAAAAACCCTTTCCCTTATCTTTAAATTTCATGCAGCATAATCATTTCTGCATAATTGGTAATTACAATCTTACACTCTTAAGATACGATAGTTGACAGGCACATAGGAAAGCCCAATATTACTGGACTCAGAAGTAGTATATAAATGTCCATCACCAGGATAACATAGTAAAATCAAAGTTCATGTCAAAAGACTTAAATATTTGTCCCTTTCATTTCTGCTAAATGACAGGAAGACATTTACACATTTAATGAAACATACCTTTTCATATATGCTTACAAATGTACATTTATTCTTTAAATTTCTTGAAATGTTTTTAAAAAAGGTTTTCAGAACAACATAGGTAGGTTAATTCATTAGATAACCCTCACAAGTGTAGCTGTTTATACTTGTACTCTGAAATTGCTAACAAAACTGATGCTGAGAATAAAAGAGATCAAGTGAACCCAAATCAAGTTTTCTTATACAGGTTGAATGAAATCAGGGGTTTTCAAATCTTAAGAGTTAGTTCACCAAAAAATAAATAAAATAAAATTGTCATGATTTGCTCATTATCATGTCATTCCAAATCTGGACTTTCTTTCTTCTGTAGAACATAAAGAAAGGTATTTTGAAGAAGGTTGCAGACCAAACAACATTGAGGCAATTTGACTTTTCACTCTATGGGGAAAAAAAAATCTCAAAATATGTTTTGAGAGCAAGTCATACAGTTTTAGAATGGTGACAGCTTTCTTTCTTTCTTTTCTTTTGGACTGGACTATGCTTTTAACCACTCATTGAACTGAACATGAAAGTCAGACATCATGGTACTGGCAGAATAATCAGCCTATATATTGTGTGATGTGCCAGCTTGAAAATTCAAATTAAAGGTAATTATTTATTTATTTATTTATAGTAGATAGACTATCCTTACCATTGACATTTTTTTATTAATTCATGTACCCTCTTTCAAAATTCTGTGTATCCTCCTGAGAAGGAGGGACCACCCTGGTTTTGTATAGTGCTGTGCACAGCATTAAGGCTTAGAGAATCTTCTCCAGAATCTTGTTCCTCACTCTGTGTTTCCATCATTTGTCCGCAGCAGAATGACAGTTCACGTGGCACCATTTAAATTTTCCACTAATGCAGCAGTCATAAATACCCACTCAGACAATCACCAAAACACTGAAGACTGTGATCCAGACATAACCTGCATTCTGTGGAAAATAAATAAAGTCACATGATGTGATAAATGTGATTAATTCTTGCACATCAAACAAGCACTTATAAGCTTCTGTTTACTATATTTGATGTAATCTGTGTAGGTGTGGACCAATGTTCATATTTAAATAAAAGCCTAAATTAAATCTGTTCATCATGTAAAGTGATCACATCAGTTCACAAGACTTGGAATTCATATGTTTTACTTTTAGAATAGTTTTTTTTTTTTTTTTTTTTTCAATCTTCATTTAGCTTTGAAGATTAAATTTTATTTGTACTATTGTTTTACTTTTTTTTCATTTTGTGCACTAACCCTTTCCATTCTTTCTAATATACTTATTTACATTATGATACTATACAGTATATCAAGAAATACAGTACATTACCTGAGATTCATGAATATATTTGAAGTCAAATCAGAGCACAGTCTCATTTTGGTTTTTTTCAGTAGGTTTACACCAAGACCTGTTGAGCTCCTGATCGAACACATAAACTCCCTTCCAGTCTGTCATGCCACAAGCAAAGTATTCACCATCAAGGAACAAGAGGAAGATCCACATCACAGGTGGAATCAGACAAGTTGCAAAGGCTTTAGGACAGTTATGCTGAGTATCAGCATATACTCCTGCACAACAACAACTGCACCCATGTTTACAAGGTCTTAAAAGGAGGAACATTAAAGTGAATGTAAAAAAGAGCTGGCCCAATGAAGATAGATAATGTTAGCAATGCATTTAGCTCAACTGTGCATGGGCATGAAAAACTTCTATTTCAATCAACTTCTCAAATCCAATTAATAAAAGACTCAAAGGAAAAGACAACAAAAAAACAGCAGTTCCTTTCAAAATTTGTTTACTTCCCTTAAAAAACTTGTGTACATCGCCTTCTGAAAGAGTCAATGGTGTACAGATTTCCTTCATCGAAAAAGAAAACAAATTATTTACATCATAAAATACAACATTTTAGTCTGTAATAAATATAGTTTTAAATAGTTTGCTTTTTTCTTTTAGTGTAAAGAACTAATGTTCTAATGTAACTTTAATGTTCTAAAGAATATTTTTTTTTTACTTTAAAGATTCTTTTGTGCAATGGAATGTTTCTGTGAATGTCAAAGGTTCTTGTGGAACCATACATGCCAGTAAAGAACCTATTGTATGGGTGTTTGTTCTCAGTAGTGGAAGCCAATGTGATCTACTGCTGTTGTAACCCATCTGCCTCAAGGTTTACCATGCTAAAGCTCCTGACCTGTATTAGCATGATTTTACTGATTAGTAATTGAATAAGTAATGTATACATGTAAAAGCTGATAAACAGACAAAATAAATATTTTATGCTCTTTTGTAAATTTTCATTGGTAAAGCAAAACCAAGTGAGTAAACAAAAGTATATAAAATATACAAAGGCAAAGAGAGCTGGTACATTGAAGGTAAGTGAAATACAGGTCTTTCAAGTTGCAACTCTAGGTATGGAAATTTTACATACATCATTGCCTACAAATGTAACATAATACAAAGTATTTAAGTTGTCTAAATAAAGAAAAAAAAAAAAACACAAAAATAATAATAATAATATTTATATATATATATATATATATATATATATATATATATATATATATATATATATATATATATATATATATATATATATATATATTTTTTTGCTTTTTTTCTTTATTAGACCACTTAAATACTTCATCTTGGGACAAAATTACATTTGTTAATAAATAGCTACAGCCAAAAGCATAATCATATCAACTTATGGATTTGAAAATGCTGTAAAATATCAGTTTCTTAATATCTGCACATGTAATATATTAGCAAAGTAAAATTATAACATTCAAATAAATTAAGTTTACAGTGTTTTTATTATTTGTTCTTGTTCTTTTTTTTTTTTTTTTTTACTTACTTGTATAGGTGATGTTGTGTGCCAATGTGTTGTTTTTTCCTTTGTAATTCTCTTTATCCAATTTGAAATTTCACTCTTTAGATGGAACTGTCACGACACGCACACAAATAGGTAGATCCAATCGAGTGTTTTATTAGGATAATCCAGAATCATAAATCAGCCAGGCAAAGGTCAAAATCCAGGTAAGCAGTCCAAAGAACAAGAAACAAACAACGGCAAGGAAACACAAAATACTGGGAGACATTAAACAAGGACTCCATGACACTGATAGAAACAAACAGGGTATATATGGACAGGTGTAACGATGAAAGTGGGAACAGCTGAGTGCAATTAACAGGTGTGCAATTAACAGTGATGAATGTCATCATCCAGCTCAGTTCAATTCTCTTCCAATAGTGTCTGTGAAGAAGATGATTAGTTGAATGTTGTTTTTGTATGTCAGATAAAATTCTTATTTTTTTAGTTATTTTCCTTTTCCTCTCTGATATATTGTGAAGACAGAACTAATTTAATATTTAAATTATGCTATAACAGTGAAAGATGAAAGTGAAAGTGCTGGATGGCAAGTATGGTGGTGTCCAATACAAGTACACACACACAGCAGTGAGTAGTGAACACACACACACACACAACACACACACACACACACACACACACACACACACATTGTGAATGCACACCAAAGCAGTGGGCAGCCATTCTTGCTGCAGTTGGGGTTCTGTGCCTTGCACCTCAGTCATGGTATTTAAGGTGGAATAGAGCGCTGTACATTCTTGACAATAAAACTCATACAGTAGTAGTAGTATGCATAGTATGATATTTACCTGCGATTAATATATTTGCAAGTCAAATCTTGTTTCTCGGTCTCATTTTACATACTTTGCACAGGTTTACACCACTGTGTCACTCATCAAGAACATAAACTCCTTCCTGTCTGTCATGCAGCAACATAATCACCATCAATTAACAACATCAACATCCACATCACAGATGGAATGAGACAAGAAATGAGATCTTTAGGCCATGATCTCCTTCAGGGCAATGAAACCATCCATATCTAAGACTTTTTCTGACTTTTTTGTTCCTTAAAATGTGGATAATGTGTTCCACATTTTATAAAGTTTATGGTTTTACATGTGGCTTTCAAATATATATGTGCTTTGCAGACAGATAGATATTTGGATGCACTTTAATACAGTTTCTTTTTCTTTTTTTTTTCTTCTTTTTTTCTGGATTGCTAACACACAATTGATGAAACAATTCACCATTTTCTCTATAACTATAAACACAATCTCAAAACTATATACCAATTTGTGCAAACTTCAGACTTCCAGGTCAAAATCAAATAGTTTAGTTAAAACATGTTCTCTTTTGTCAGACTCAAACTTTGGCCTCAAATGATATACAAATGTGTCAAATATCACACTACTTCACTGCCTAGAGAACACTAGTGGGATCAATTCAAAACACTGTTACAAAACCTCCTTTGGGAAATAGGAAGCCTTTTGATAGTCAATGTCTGTTACAGTATACTGACATAAATAGAGGGATGCAGATATAGTCAAATTCAGCATTAAACTGTAAGAAAAGTTTACTTTCATTACACTACTGTAAAGAGATCGTACAGTAGATGAAAAACACTAGAAGAGAAAAGTTCAAAACCAAACAACAGAATATACAGTAACACACACACTGGAATATACTGTCAGTTACTGTAAATAAATACAGTTTTTCTGAATTGCTAAAATACTTAACCCCAATCTCTGAACCAAATTCTCACTAGCTTAAACCAATCTGTCAAATAAAGCACTCTTTCTGCTAAACCTTAAACACGCTTCAGGCAGTTAGGCTCTATTTGTAATTCTCATGCATTATTTTTGCAAAACTTTAAACATTCTCATTCACTTAAACACTTATCACACTGTGATGTATTTGTGCTGCAAAATGCTAAACACAAGCGGCAAAAGTTAACCACAACTAAAGCACAGTTGTCATCGTTTACACAACGATTCAAAATTGTTCACACTTGTTTCTAATGATGTGATCAAACCAACTGTACAAAATATGAGCCAGTTCAGAGTGCACAAGTGGCACAGGTGACTGAATGATGATACAAACAATACATGGAAACAATCTGAGAAGGACAGGAGGAAGAGTACATGCAAGTAGGGAGGAAGAGGATGAGGAGAGAAAGAGTAAGGTTTACTGTACAGAGTGTTATCAAGGCTGGATCTGTTAGAACAGAGGATTTTTTCTCTAGTCTAGCAAAAAAAAGACAAGATTACTTGTAATGTGGACAAAGTCCTCAGGCGGACTCAAGCACAAAGACATGATGCTGAGACAGGATGAATCTCTCCTTGACCCTGATTTTACAAATGCACAACTTACAGTATTTGAGTGTACTGTAACATGCTGTCCATTTAGAGTTTTATTTGACCTTTTGACCTTTGCTGTTGGACTGCAATATTTTTGAGAATCAAGTACTGAATATATACAAACATTCAGTATGATTCAATATTTACCACAATACTGTTCTTCAGTAGGCCTATACAATATATTCACCTTGCTCAGTTGCAATTACTATTTTTTTTACAGAATTGCCAAATTGTTAACTCAATACAATATACTTTTTTTTTTTCCAGTAATGTTCTGGATGCTGTGTTCTCCATTTTCTCTGTAGTGTCTAATGAATGATCAGCAGTGTTTATTTTATTGAGTTGTGTGTGTGATCTGAGAGCACCGGTTGATTTAGAGTGCAAGTGAAATGGTTTTGCAGTGATTGTTTGATTTTGATGGAAGAGTCAGAGGTTTTGTGAATTTTGTTTACAGTTTTTACGATTGCTTAGACACAATTTTAAAACAAGGCTCATTTCGTCAAAACACTACACCAATTAACACATCCACACACACAAAGTATCAGAACATCTCAGATCTTTTGCAAAAGCGAAGCACTTCATTCAAAACTTTACAATAATTTAACAAAACCCAATTTTGGTACCATATGGCAACACATGGTTCATACAGTTGGATTCTGTTTGAACCACTTAGACACTGCTGGGCACAATCTTAAACACTTTTAACATTTCTATTTTTGATGCAGTTTTTATTTATTTTATAATACAGTTTTTGCCTATTGTTTCCTCACTTTTTCAGAATTTGGCTCATTATGTCAAAACTCTTCACACAAGCCAATCAGACATAGCACTTGGAGATTAACAACTCACATCTATGCCAAAATGAAACACTGCAATCAAAATTTAACATGAAATTCTTGCAACAAAACCATACACACAAGCACCATTTGAATTACTCTTTCATGTCACCAGCAACACACTGATGAGCTTTATAAAAACCCTGCAGTCTTTGTGTTTCTATTTTAATTGTCATTTTCTCAGACTCAGTCTTCTGTAAAACTCAAAAGTAGAATTTCTGCAGTAATCAAACAAGAGTTTTACAAAAAAAACAAAGATTCTTACAGAAATAAAGAAAAATAGAATCACAAATCATCAAATTTAGTAACAAAACAAAAGTAAAAAAAAAAAAAAAGTAAAAAAAAAAAAATTACAATTTTGCATTGTTGCAACTCACAAAGTTGGATTGCATTATTTTCTCACAGCATTTCAATGATGACAAGCTCTTGCTGTTGAGTGAAGAGCAGTTCTCATCCACCTTGAGGAGGTCGTTCACAGAGTTGGGTATAACGCGTTACAAAGTAACTGTATTCTAATTACTTTTCAGGAAACGCAGTAATGTAACTTCGTTACATTTAAAATAAATGTAATTTGATTACAGTTACTGATGTCAATAAATTAAGTTACTTGCTTACAAATGAATTGGTAAGAAAAAAATATTAAAGTAAATAAATTAAAATGCATTTCTAATCACGTTTTGGCGCGGCTGCGTCAGTTATTGAGCATGCGCTTTAATGAATTACTGGAGAACTCGTGCTGTTAATTAAAATGGACGGAGACGACAAGTGTGGTGGTTGTTTCTTCAAGTGGAAATATAAACATTATTTTGAGTTTTGTGATCGTAAAACAAAATATAACTGCTAAATGCAAACTGTGCGCAAATTCTAAAGAACTTTCTACCGCTGTTAACTCGACCAGCAATTTGTTGAAGCACTTGAACAGAGTGCATTCGACAAAACTCGTCGTCAAGGAGGATAACGTTACTCCACGCCCGAGACGAGAGCGGTGCAACCTCGTCTAAACAAGCTAGATTGGACTTTTTTCAAGATCGGAGGGAAGGTAACTTCTGGACAGGTGAAGAGAGCTGTAAACTTTCACTTTGTAGTTGAAAACAACTACATTTCAGCATTCAAATATGCAATGTTTATATATATATATATATATATATATATATATATATATATATATATATAGAAATACTGTTTTCAAGTGTTAACAATTTAAAGTATTTTTTCCTGTCTTTAATGCACACAAAACACAGTTACAAGCTAGCCCACACATACAGTGCATGTTGCACGAGCAAGGAATGTTGTAGTTAAGACATACTGTAGATACATTTAAAAAGACTACAGTTTTCATTGTTAGACAAGTTTATGTTAAGAATGTTAAGTTATAGAAATGCATTGGATCTTTAAGTCAAGTTGTTGTTTTCATATTTCTGTAATATTTTTCAGTCAATATTAAATTACTGGAAAGAACTGAGTTTCACTTTGTTTGTAGTGTTTTCTTGTAGGTTTAATAGGTTTTCAAAGTAACTTGAAAGTAAAGTAATTAGTAATCTGATTACTTTTACATGCAGTAATCAGTAATGTAATCAAATTACAATTTCAGAGCAGTAATTAGTAATTTGTAGTGGATTACTTTTTTGAGTAACTTACCCAACACTGGTCGTTCAACCATTCTGTACAAAATGCCACCACACGATGTCATTGGTTTGGTTCTTTTACACATACTGTAATTTCAAACTGTACACAGTACTGTAACATCACAATGGTATTCCTTTACATATACTCCACAGCACTACCCATTTTTGTATAGTACAGTTAGTACAGTAATACTGTAATATGCTACAGAATCATGTGACACACAGTAGGTACAGTCTGGAATAGAAACTTGAAGATATACCTGTTCTCCAGTCGGAATGTCCTATTATCGATGCTACTGTGTAGCGACTGAGTTTAGGGTGGAATCTTTGCCCAGCCTCCCTCATGGACAGGCCATGATTTATCATATGGTCCACCAGAGTAGCCCTGATGTCATTTGATACACGCTCTCAGACTGGTCCTCATCTTTGTCCTCGCCTCTTCCACTCTCTCTCTCTCTCTTGTCCTCCTCTTACTCTGACTCTCATTGCCTCCATGCTTGCAAAGTTCTCAAAATGGCTTACCTGAGGCCTATTTGTCGCTGCTAAGGCTCAGACCAATTAGTGTTCTGTTTTCTGTGCAAGTGTTTTCAGGTGTGTATGTGCGTATACAATTGCAAGATGAGTTTTCCATTTTGAACAGAGTGTTTTCCCAATGATAATAGGTGATTCTGTTTTTGAACAAAGTGTCTAATGTAAGAAAACGTGTGTAGTGTTTCTTAATAAGTGTGTTACAGAATTGCAAACAAAGTGCAAAGTTGACAATGTGTTTCAGTTATGGATTACACTGTGTTTAAGGTATGCTACAAGAAGTTTAGATATTGAGGTTTTGGTCTAAGCATTGGTTTTAGTGTGTAAGCAATGGGCAAAAACTGTAACATAAAACTAAAATGCAGTGCCTCAAAATAAGTTTTTTTTTTTTTTTTCTGGATTGTTCGAAAACCACTCGGAAAACGCTTTCATGTTCTGCTGTGAAGATGACAGGCTTACTTTAGACCCATGACAAGCTCACTGAAAATATTCGCTGGTGTAATTTCATCGTGTTTGTTCGTTGTTTTGAGTATTTTGTTCAATGTGTGTGCAATGGAGTTAGATTGAAATTGATTTTGTTTCAGTTCAGTTTGCTTTATTGTATTTTATTTATTAGGTTTTGTTTATTAACCAATTTATTTAGTTCATATTGTTATTTGGGTTGGTTGTATTTCTTTGTCTTGCTTTACATTGATACTGCTCCATTACGTAGCTGATACATTGTGGTTTATTTATTTCTTTTGTTCTTTCTGGTTTATTTGGTCGATGTGGAGTGGGTTTAAAGTATTGTACTTTTGGTTTTGATTGGTTTGAAGTGTTTTTATTTGTATTTTGTTTTATCATGGAGCGTGAAATGTTTTATGCAAAGACATAATTCAAAGAAAGAAACCTCCTTGTTTAGTCTCTGTTTTGTGAACTGTTTCTTCATGTATTAGATTTCTTTTGTGCGTGTGTTTGGCCAATGTAGGGTGGCTGGCCCATGTGAACTGACTAACGAAGCCCATTGGGCTGATTCATTCACATAGATTAATGTGTTTTTTTTTTTATTATTATTGATGTTGAGCTCAAGGTGTTTTAATAAGTAAGAAATAAAATTGTAGCCTGTGGTTTGGTCTCTGCTTGTCCTTTTCATTTAGTTGAAAGCCTGTTATCGGGGAGGCTTCAAAATTGGGGTCTTAAGTATGGGCCTTACTAGTGTAAGTTGATTGAGTCATCAGCTCACATATATTAACTATTTACAAAGCCATTTATTGTAAACCATGAGACAAGGAAATTTGTGTTTAAAAAGGACACTAAACTTTGACTTGCTCCACTGAACTAAATTAAATACAATTCATCAGGAATAAATGAGATCCTGTTTGTCCAACAAAACAAACCGCATTATCTCATATGATGGCACAATGCTATACAACATATTTACACTAACTCTGATAAAATTAGAGGACATTGTATGAAGTGTTGCTTAATGGTTTTTAAAAGCTTTTAAACTTTTAAACGTGTTCCCCATTTTGAACCCAAAGCTCATTTGTGGTCTCACTGGTCTCATTTGAAAGAAGACATTTGACAGCTTGTTTTAATTAAGTTCATAAAATTAATTCATAAAAAAAAGTTTGATTTTAAAAGTTAAGTTAGTATAAGTTGTTTCTGCTGCTAAGGAAACATATTAGGCTATTGTTAGACGATCTGTTTACCTTGAAATTCTCGTAATTTTGTAAAATACTCCCTTGTTTGTGCCGCTTTAATAACATTACTATGATGAAAAGAATTTACTTTTTAAAAAATATATATGTATAATAGGGTATAACTGGGGAAGGAGCTGATGGAGACTAGTTTAAATATACTTGTTTAAAATAAAATTTGACAAAATAATGTGCTCAATTTTAACTGTATCGTGTTTACTATTTTGTTGCAACCAGTTATATTAATTTGCTATTAATATAGAAATATTCCTGTCCAAAAAAAAAAAAAAAAAAATTAATATAAATCGGTCCTGATTTGTTTACCTAAACTTGACATTAACTGTAAACTTTTCTCTCAGATCTAATTGGTGATCTGACTGTTGTTCCATGACCAACAATGAAGCTGATCCAGGAACAGATTATTACAATACATTAAAATACATACATTAACAATGTAATTTATTTTTCTTAGTAGAGAGACTTTTACAAATGTGCAAATGCAAAATATTCACACATAACCTTTCTTGCAATACATTTCCTCCACATTGTCTGAGTTGTGTAAAATAAAAAGTCACTTTCACATTCTGCAATGAAAAAAAACACACTCAGGAATAAACAGCTGAAAGTTACAGAATGCAGCTGAAAGAAATGTCAGTGCATATAATAAGCAACGATATTCCTGGCACTCATAAATATATATTTATTGTTACCAGCAAGCATTTAGGTAACATATTTGTAAAATAAATATCAATTAAATTTGCATGTTACAAATATTATATGAATGTATATATGTCCTGTTAACTTCTACAACATATCCTTTCAACTAAATCTAAGACAGAGACACTTGCATGCATTTCATGAGAAAGGGAAAAAAATGTTTTGAATGTTTTGTTTTTCTTAGAACACTTAAAAGAAAGTATGTATGTGCATAAACCTTGACAGTCTGAAATAGCAAAATTATGTTTAACATTTCTTATATTTTATGATGCAGAAGAAAACCAGAAAAACTAAAACAACAATAACACACAAAAAAAATATACATATATATATATATGTGTGTGCTTTTTTTTTAATTTACAGTTGAGTGGAGGGACATTGCCTGAAGCATTAAGTTATACAGACTCTGTCTTCACTCTGTTTTGAGGTTTGCAAAACAGTTTCCAGCAGCAGTCACAAATACCCACGAAGACAATCACCAGTATCGCTGACGATAGAGATCATGACATAACCTGATAACTGAAAGACAAACAATGCAGATAATGGATTTAATATTCCCATTCTGAAGTATACAGGATGGCCCACACAGTACATGATATTTACCTGAGACCAATGAATATATTTGTGCATCAGATCTTGCAGAACCATTTCATTTCGAAGTGTCTTCAGTAGGTTTACACCAACACCGGTTAAGCTGATTATTAAACTTATAAACTCCATTCCAGTCTGTCATTCCACAAGCAACATAATCACCATCAAGTAAAAATAAGATGATCCACATTACAGGTGGAATCAGACAAGATAAAAAAGCATTGAAACAGTTCTTTTCATTCTTGTTCTTCTCGTCTTCTCGATACACTTACTCGCATCAGCAACATCTACGTCCTAAAAGGTCTTAAAAGGAGATACATTAAAGCAAACATAAAAAGTGCAGGTCCAATTAAAATTAACAATGTTACCAGTTTATTCAGATCAGATCGACACGGGCATATAAAAATTCCTTTTCAATCAACTCCTCCAATCCAAGTAACAAAAGGCTCAATGGAAAAGAGCTGAAAACTTCAGATTCAGACAGAAATTTATGTACTTCCTTTAGAAGATCTCGCTTTTTAGATGTTTTGAGGGAGGATTTGATGTTGCTTCCTGATTACTATTGACCTCTTGCATTATTGACACAATTTTCTGTTTTAACACAGTAAAGCTGTTTTGAAACAATCAGTATTGTAGGAAGTGCTATATAAATAAAGGTGAGTTGACTTTGGCTGCTTCTGTCTCTTAAAGTCTGTATTCTGGTTCACAAGATCTGTATATGGTGCCAATTCCTTTAAACGAATAACATACAAATTACTTTTCATATCTGTAAGAAGGAAATCATTGATTAATTAATATGCACACAGTGAACACTGCAGAACAAAATTATATTTTATGTTTGTGTATAAGCTTTAAGAAACAAGGTTATATCAGTGTTAGGAAGCCAAAATACAGTATATCCCTATAAAATTCCTATAAAAAGTGGCACAAACTGGTATAATGATTTTACAATGTCATCATTATACATATCAAGAAACATAGAAAAATCTGTTACGATCAGTTTTGTGCTGCCTCAAATATCTTTTATATTACACTTACCTGTAACACAAGAATAATCCTCATTCTGATTTTTTTTTTTTTTCAGCAATCCAAAGGGTGCAATCTGAAACTTGTTCAGAGAAAGCTTTGATTTCCACTTTGTGTATTAATGTGTCAACTCCTGATTTCAGTTTTAAATATATTTACTGTAAAACAGTGATGACACCAGTGATGGCCAGCTTGTCCTGCAACTGGTTTAAAATGGTTTTCTGTAAAGACATATAAAGACATGATATCTGCATGCCATCAGCTTTAAGGCAAGATTATTTACATTTCTACTCTATAAAGAGCAAGAGACGGTGTCTGACATTCTAGAGTAAAGCATGTAATTAATAATACAATTAATTTAAGTATAATATGAGTCATTTGATTATTATTATTTGTAGTAGTAGTAGTAGTAGTAATATTACGGTCAGTGTTTTTGAAAAAACTTGCAAACTCTCTCGCCAGTTTTACTAAACAGGGCAAATTAGCACAGTGTGCAATTCCAAAACAGCACCAATGGGGTGGAAATTTCAAAATTTTGTTCACAAAGAGGACAAAACGGTTACAAAAGTATTCACTCAGAAGAAAGAAAGAAAGAAAGAAAGAAAGATCAATATTATAAAATACTAATGTTATAATTGCAAATTATGACTGGACATCATCTTGATATTCCAATGAGTTTATTTAAAAGTGAATGACTTACTCTGGTCTTGTCTTTTAGGATGTGTTGTCTGTATCGTTCTGATCCTTCATCAAAGTTTCAAGGTGGCTGTGCTGCACGTCTCAACTGGAAAGAGACAGAAAGTGTTCAGCTAATCTAGAACATGTGTTCTCAGTACACCAGATCATTGCAAATGTGAGAAAACACACCACCAGTAGCGCTCCTGACTGTTCATTTAGGTGGGGCAGATTCTGGGTCATAGCACTAATATATTAAAACATTTTGTAAACTTTATAATCTAATCTCTGAACACATGCGACAAAATTTTGGCACAGATGTCCTTGCGTTATCCTGTGGGTGACAGACTCATGTTGATTGACAGCCTTGGAGAACACGCGATAAAATGCTGTTTTATAATTGACTTAATATAGCATTTATCACCTCCAAATATTGATTTAGAATGTTACAAGTTATGGAGCAATTCGGGTGAGGAAAGACGATCACATGTCTATTCTCAGAATAATAATAAAACAAACACAATATAACCATATAAAGGCTATTATCTATCACACCTGATTCAACTCATCAGCTCATTAGTGGAGACTGCAAGACCTGAAGTGGGTGTGTCAGATATAGGGAGACATACAAAATGTGCAGTGCTGGGGTGCTTCATGGAGAGGTTTGAGGACCCTGCTCTACTCTGTCCTTGACCTCATCTCCTATAAAATGTGATTATTTATTTATTATTATTTTTTTTTACTTTTGCTAAACACCTCTGCTATATTAATATTAAAATGATCTTGTAAACTCAAAATCTGCCATCTGCCATGTAGACCATATTGTTTTTACTTATTATTGTTTATGCTCTACTTGTCTGTTACAGGGTTTAATACTGCTTCTGCACCAGCAGTTTCGTTAATCAAAGCACTTTTCTTTCTTTTTTCTTTTTTTTCATTGACCTGAACAGACGCCGCAAACAGACGTCAGATAAGCCTGAGGACATATCCAGCAACAATTTCTGTTAGCAAAGATCGCCAACAAAAAGCAGAACTTTTGTTGGGTACTCAAGGTCGAGAAGATTTCTCATGAAACAAATCATTTAAACCACTCATGAGCATTACTGGAAAAGTGTTGTTGAACTGATACGATTTAATCATGCACATCAGTTTCACGCTAATCAGTAAAGTATACAGAAGCATAATTTGTTCAAGTAACATAGAATGAAGTTATTATTAAGCCTCAAAGTGATTTGTTTTTCTGATCAGATTAATTTAATCAATATCAATTTAGTGAATAAATGTTACATTTGTAAATATTAAAATTACATTATACATTTTTCCCCATATCATTTAGGTAATTATACTTTTTTTTCAATTGCTAACATCCTTTCTATAAATCTGTAGTCACATTTTCAAAACACTATACACAATAAGCACAACATCAGTGTGTTGTGACCATACCTTTAACACTATTCATGTTGTTTTCACACAATCTTCAGTAAATTAACACATTTCTAAAATGCTTAAATTGTATTTTCACACAGGCTTACCCCATACCAAAATCATAGATCTTTTTACAAATGCTTAAACACAGCATGACAGAAATGAAGACCTAATGTTCCAAACTTTAAATATAGTGTAAAGCCTCTACTTCTGCAACAACAGCAACTCAAAAGTATTGAAAAATATCTCTATATAAAATATTTTAACAACTGATAAGCATTTTAAGTAACAGATCACTAAAATATTTAGAAATAGCTGATTCAAGTCTCAGTTGAGGAATAGTCAGGTGTTGATGCTCTTTCCATTACATCAACTGAGAGTAAAAAATACCTCTTTGAATTGGTTTTGTAGATGCAGAACAACACAAAGAATCAGAGAGAGAAAAATAATGCCTGGGAGAGGAAAGGGAATAGTTGGATCAGAAGAAGATTGGTAAGGGAGAAGAAGAGGTAAGGGAGGGGTAAGAATGTATGCTGGAATGTATATTTTATGTTTGTTTGTTTGCTTTTCCCTCTTTTACATGTGAAACCTATGAAAGCTTATTTCTGCCATGGAATATAAAGCCTAAAGGGTAATTGTGACTTTTTCATCTCACAGTTCTGACTTTATTTCTTGCAATTGTGAGTCTGATAAAGTCTGAATTGCAAGATGCAAACTCAGTAATTCCAAGAATAGAAGTCCAAATTGTGAGAAAAAGTTCACAATTACGCTTTACTTATTTTTTATTCTGTGACGCTTAGTTTTTTTTTTTTTTTTCCTGTGATGGAAACAAGCTTGCATAGTAACCAAAGGCCATGTATGCAGTAATATCTGTTGATCACTGGCATCAGCTACCATCCACATCCAACCCCACCCACTGGAAGCAATTTCAATCAAGGTTCCAATTGAATTTCTGCATAGAGGTCCCATTTTTTTTTTTCTGTACATTCTATAAAGTAATGTCTTGTTCAGTTTTAGACAGTATGTTGCCAAGAATGAACACATTCAACACTTAAAATGTAAAATGGGTTTCAGTTGAAGGTAACTAAATTACAAAAAAAAAAAAAAAAATTTGAACAATGAACAATTTTATATTGTCTATGCAAGTAGAACTGAAACATCTATGTCAAACATGCACAAGAAAGTAGTGCAGTTTTGTAAAGCCATCAACTGTTAGTATTTTGACAGTCAATGTTCTATGATTGACTATACGTTCCTATTGGATAGAAATGTAGTTCTTATGTTTTGTCCAATTACTCGATTTTGAATCCGGTTTGCTGTGTTTTGATAGAGTTAGTATATATAGAAAAAGGTATTCAGCATTTTGAATTGTAGAGTTTGTAACTATTCCTAAGTTATTGTATCAAACATCACCTCGCAGCTTCTCATACAGTGAAATGGCTTAGTATGTTGCTGAAGAAAACAGAGAAAAACAGACAGATCTTCATTTGTTGTCATTACAAGTTATACAGGTCAATTAAAATGGCTTGTCTCTATAGTACTGGAGGAAGGATCCAGTATTAAGCAGTACTCAGGGCTGTTTTGACAACGTTGGTGTTGTAGGAGGTGAATTTCAGAGGTGTCGGGGTGGAGGCCTTTCTCCGTCGTTGGTGCTTCTTTAACTGAGGTCTCTTTAGGCCACCAAGACTGCCAGATTCTTTTGTCTAGAGCTTCTAATAATACATTTGAAGAGTCATACGCTTTTCCACTGAAGCAGTCATAAATACCCACTACGATAATCACCAGAACACTATAGACTGCGAGCACAACATAACCTAAAAACTGAGAGAGAAAAAAATACATTAAGAAACAATAAATGCATGTAGTGTATTGTGCAGAGGTATAAAATATCTATTATTAGATCCACAAAGCTCATGTTTTGTTAGTTGAAGTTTGTTTTGGGTTTAAATGATACATAAAGAACAGAAAAAGTATAACAATAAGATTATAATTTTTCTGTGAGGTAGAGAAAGAATTAATCCAATATTTCTATTATGATTTTACAATAACAGAATAAGCTGTTGTGGTTTATTATATTTACCTGAGATTCATGAATAAATTCATGAGTCTGATCTCGTAGTTCGGTCTTATTTGCATACGCCACTGCAGTGGGTTTACACCAGAACCTGTTTAGCTCATCATCAAACACATAAACTCCCATCCAGTCTGTCATGGCAAGCAACATAATCACCATCAAGTAATAAGAAGATGCTCCACATTACAGGCAGAATCAGACAAGGTGCAAAAGCTGTAGGACAGCTCTGTTGAGTTTCATCATTTGCAAACAAACAAAGTCCATGTCTAAAAGGCCTTAAAGGAGGAACATTAAAGCAAAACTAAAAGAGCAGGTCCAATGAAGATGGATACTGTTAGTTTTTATTAAGGTTGACTGTGCATGGCATGAGAAGATGATTTCAATCAACTTCTCCAATCCATATAACAGAAGGCTCAAAGGAAAGCTGATGAAACCCTCAGGTTGTTTTAGAAATGCATGCAATTTCCTTAAAAGATCCCGTGGTGTAGGCATCTTCTGAAGGAAGTTTGATGTTGATGCACTTAGCTGTTTCTGACTCTTATGATCTGTGGAAATGTCTCTAGTCCAGTTCACAAGATTTGATGGACAGATCTCCTTCAATCAAGAAGATAAAAATTATTTTGCATATCAGTGGAATGAATAATAAATAATTTATTTTGAATACACAAACAATGAGCACTATTCAGATCAAAAAGAATTAGATGGATCTAAATGTGTGCCTTTAATTTAGCTTTCTAATGATACTGGGCATAAATATTTCCAAAAAAGTACCACTTAAAATTTTATAAATCCTTTAGAAACATTATAGATAGACTTCATCGCAGATGTCATTTTGAGCAACTAGGAACATCCCAAAACCAAAAACTGTGGCTGTAAAATAACAATTGTAACAATGCCGTAATAGCTTATTTCTTGAAATGAACAAAACAATTTATTGTACACTTACCTGGAAACTTGTGAGCCTGATGTGGCTTTGTTCAGCCAGTCAATATGTTCAGACTGAAAGTTGTTCATAGGAAGCTATAATATTTTCAGCTTAACCTAATAATACATCAGCTCAAAAAAAAGAAAAGAAAAACACCCAAAGGAAAAAAGAATAAATGTAAATGTAAATGTAAATGTAAATGTGCATGCAAATGCAATGGAAAAGAGTAAAAACAGCTGTTAAAGTCAGGTGGTCCTGTAACTGGTTTAGAATGGCTCTGAGTAAAGATCACCTGTGTATGCACCATACATGTGGCAAATGTTTGATGGTGCTCCAGTGTTTTATGATCTGTCAAATGGCCATAGTCTAAATATCTGCATACCATCAGCATTAACTCAAGATTCTTTACATGTTAGTCTATAAAGAAAAGACAAGATAGAGATAGGTGTCTGTCATTCTTCTTGATCTTTCACATTAGTCATGATGAGCATTATATATATATATATATACACACACACACACACACACTAGTGCTAAAAAATGATTAATCGTGATTATCTCATCCAAAATAAAAGTTTTTGTTTACATAATATATGATATAAACACACACACACACACACACACACACACATACAGTATATATTTTGAAAATATTTGCATGTATATACATTTAAATATTTATATATTTCTTATATTTTATATTATATATATAATATATAAACATAACATGTTTCATAAATACATACATGTGTTTTTTTTCACTCAAAAGCTGAGGTAGGAAAGCTCAGATTAATGAAGCCTGTGATGAATCAGTTCAAATTAATAAATACAAAACCAGTCCAATTGAAAGAAAACAAGTTGACAACAATATTGAATCCATATTTGGTGATAATATAGAATAGCAGGTGATTTATAAACTACTTTTAGGCTTGGACAATTTTGACCGTAAACTGGTCCGTGTCACAAGGTGCAATAAATTTTTTCTTTTTTCTTTTTTTCTTATTCAGTTGTTCATCATCATTTTATGCACATGCAGTGAGCATTTTCACTTTCAGTTTTACAGCAATGACTCTCTACTTTGGTATGAAAACCCTGCAAACATTCGTCATTGTCTACAGGTGGAACAACTCAAAATATGTTTTTTCTTTGTCATCTTTGTCAAGCTGCAGGCATGACTAATAATTAGGTAGCAACATAACATTTTTATCTATGTGCAATCATTACAATCTTTGCTGGAAAAACAATCATCAGACTTGGACATTGTCATTGCTCAAGTGCTGATTTCTTTTGTGTTGGACAGTGTTAGTTTCACATTCAGTTCGTTCCTAAGCACAATACAAATACATGTGAATGGAAATGTGCATGAACTGACTGTGCATGGGCATGAATGTTGATTTCAATCAACTCCTCCAATCCAAATAGCAAAAGACTTAATGAAAATGTTATGAAAACAAGAAGATACAATAGTGGTTAATTAGTTATATGAAAAATATACTTTTAAATTAGATTAGATTCAACTTTATTGTCACTGTGCAGAATACAAGTACCGAGCCAATGAAATGCAGTTAGCACCTAACCAGAAGTGCAAATAACAGAGTATATAAATAAATATAGAATATGTGTATACACATTAAGCTTTATGACATATAGTGCAAGTTATGAGGTAGGAGGGCAGAGACCAGCTCAATGCAAATGACTGTGCATACAGCATAGGGTGCAAAGAAAGTATAAACAGAAGGTGCATTATACAGTGAGTATAAACTAAGGTGCATTATACAGTGATGTATGTGTCAGGATATAGCGAGGACAGAGGTGAGTGAATCCAAACACAGTGTTTATTTTCAGAATCACAAGTGCAGGATAAGTAGTTAGTGATTTCAGGTGCAGGTTTGGTGCAGATCACTCAGTGCGGGCTGAAAGCAGATGCTGATACTTGTCTCTTTCTGTTTCAGAAATGGAAGCTACCAAGCAAGCTTGGAGGAAACAAAGGAGACTGGGGAGATCGCTGGATTTCAGGTAACAGGTGAATGCTCTGGGGTCCTGGGGGCAGTAGAACAATGAAACAGAGGTTAGTGTTTTAAGCGTGAGTATACGTTACGTCTTAGAATCCATGCGTGTATCGGTTGGTCAGGAGACAACAGCATATGGTCTGTTCCTGTTGGAGGCTTGACATCGAACTGGGGCTGTGGTGAGTGCTTTATAGTGCTCTGTGATGAGGTTGCTGATGGTGAGCAGTTGCAGGTGATTAATACTCAGGGGATGCGTGATCGTTGTGGTTTGGATGGGACTGGGCTTGACTGGTCCCTGACATTACCCCTCCAGGGTCGCAGCGTGCTCTCTCTCGCGATCGTAGAGGGTCTGCCACGGGTCGTGGGGCGGTCTCTCGGATGCTGAGCATGAAATTCAGTGTGCAGATTGGGGTCGAGGACATCATGCGAGGTACCCAACACCTTTCTTCTGGACCATAATCCTGGACCGGTTAACTTGTTGCTCCACAGGGAATGGACCGATGTATTTTGGGTTTAACTTGCGACATGGTTGTCTTAATCTGATATCCGCAGTGGAGAGCCATACCTAATTGTCCAGGTTGGTAGGTGGGAGTTTGGCGCAGTGAGTATCAGCAAAGGATGCGTGGCGATTTACTGCCTGTTGAAGGTGGTGGTGTGCCTTGTTCCAAACCCTCTCACTGTCTTGGAACCAGGCATTCACGGGCGGGACTTCCGATGGCTCACTGGACCAGGGGAACAGTGGAGGCTGATAGCCCAGGACACACTGGAAGCGGGGTCAGGTTTGTGAATGTCTGTTGGAGGGAGTTTTGGGCAGTACTCTGCCTAGATTAAATAGCGGCTCCAAAGGAGTTGGTTGTTGTGGCAGAAGGTCCTGAGAAAGCGGCTGATGTCTTGAATCTTTCACTCTGTTTGACCATTTGTCTGTGGGTGGTAACCGGAAGATAAGCTTACTGTCATGTTGAGAAGGGAAGAATGACCGCCAAATCCTGGAGATGAACTGGGGTCCTCTGTCAGACACGATATCTTCAGGAATGCCGAAATTACGTAATATGTGTTCAAATAGTAGTTCTGCTGTGTCAAAGGCTGTAGGCAGGGCTTTCAGGGGATCAACTTGCATGCCTTAGAGAATCTGTCAATGGCCACAAGAATGCAAGTGTTACCGTCCAGAGACTGGAAGATCAGTAACAAAGTCGCACCCCAATATGGGACCAGGGACGATGAGGGATTGGCAATGGGAGTAGCCTCCCAGTGGGTAGCTGGGAGGTACCTTGGTCATGCACAGAGTGTACAGCCCTGGATGAACTCCTGGATGTCGCTCCAGCATTTTCGCCACCAGTATTTTTTGCTGAAGTGTAGAGTATGTTTTGTTGATACCGGTGACCTGTCCCAACAGATGAATGAGAGGAGGAGATGAGGAAGTGCGGTGAACCTCAGGCACATAGATTTTGCCAGCTGGACACTCTGGAGGAACGGGTATGTGTTTTGATCGCTTCGAGGAGTTGTTCATCGAGATCCCACTGAATGGGGTTAACAAATAACTTGGTTGGCAGGATGGGTTCTGGTTCTTCCATGGTTTCTTCAGGAGCGTGGAGGCGTGACAGGGTATCTGCTCTTGCGTTCTTTGATCCGGGGCAGTAGGATATTTGAAAGCGGAACCAGCTAAAGAACAGAGCCCATCGGGCTTGGCGAGGGTTGAGCTGCTTAGCTTCCCTACGTATTGGAGGTTCTTGTGATCCGTAGACGAGAAATGGCTGCCTGGCTCCCTCGACCAGTCACTCCATTCTTCCAGCGAGTTTCATGGCTAGGAGTTCTCGGGTTGCCAATATCGTAGTTTCTTACAGAGGGAGACAATTTTCGGGAGAAAAGGCACAAGGCAAGGGTTTGATTGAGTTTCTGGGCACTGTGACAGGATGGCTCCCAGCTCTTGTAGAAGCTCTACCTCAACAATGAATTTCTTTTCTGGGTCTGGATGCTGGAGCTGAGGAGCAGTGGTGAAAGCAGTCTTCAATGTCTGGAAGACATGTTCAGCTTTGAGTCCAGTGAAGGTTCTTCGGTTTCCTTTCAGGAGAGCGTTAACGGGTTGTTATCAGCTGGTTTATGAAACGGCGTAAAAGTTTGCAAAACCCAAGAACCTCTGCAAATCCTTGATTGTCTTAGGAGCGGGCCAGGAATCAATGTAAATAGCATATGTTATCCGGAGGTAGAATTGTGCAAGGGAATGTGCAAAATATACAAGAAATGTGCAAAATACATAAGAACATTGTGAGTGAAGAATGCAGAAAGGTTATTGTTCAGTGCATTTTTACTTTTTTATTTTTGTTAACCCTCTGCATGTGAGTTTAAAATATTCTAGTTGAGCTCATCGCTGAGTTTTTTTAGGCAAATGTTATTTTAGAATGTAACGCCTTATTGCTTCCATTGCGACGCACTATGCTTGTCATGTGACACAAACAGCCACAATAGATCTGTATGACACATGGATAGCTTTTATTTCGTTTTCCTGTTTTATTCAAAATATTCACAAACATGCTCACTATATTATGAAATCTGATATTCAGATTCTGAAATATGTGCAAGTAAATATATTTGATAGTTTAAACACTTTTATGTCAACCGTGTTAGTTGATCTATACCAGGTGATGGGCACCGCCATGTTAGTTCACGCTGAATCGAGCTGTGGGATTTACAACACGCAAATTCATACCTCCCTACGGAAACATTGAAGTAGGTCTCTGGTAAACTCGAGAAGGGCAGAGTAAACTTTATAGTTACCTACAAAATCTGTATATGATATCAATAAAAACATGAAATCTGATTATATTTGTAGGATAATTATTGCCGTTACATAGACATCTGCGTGTATTTTACAAACTGTAAATGTATGGTTTTGCTAGTACTTATATGTATATCTGAAACCTAAAATAAGCATTATATTGTTGAAAACACTGAATATTTGTGATAATACGACAAGCACTCCAATCTGGCCGCGTCCAGCCAAAGAGCGAAAGTGGATTTAAATTCAGCAGTTGATGACATGAAGCACTGAAAGTTCTAATCACACCGGTGTGATCATACAGCTTCAGGGACCAGCAAGACTGATCACACCAGTGTGATCATACGGGTTAAAGGGTTAAGCATTAGGTGGTCCATCTAGATTGTAGTCTTCACCACCTGAGATTGAAGTTCAGAAGGCTGACCTCTGAGGGAAAGAAACTGTTCCTGAGTCTGCTGATGTGACAGTGAAGGCTCCTACAGTATAACGTATTCCTGATGGGAGATGAGGGAACAGTCTGTGACTGGGGTGAGAGGAGTCTTTGATGGTACTTCTCACTCTCCTTAGGCACCATTTGTAGTAAACATCTTTGATGGAGGGTAGCACGACACCAGTGATGTATTGGGCTGTTTTCACCACCCACTGGTCTGAAACAGTGCAGTTGCCATATGTGATGCAGTTTGTGAGAATACTTTCAATAGTGTAACGGAAAAAGCTCAGCAGGACGCTTGGAGGACAGGTGAGCTTCCTTAGTTCCTAAGGAAGTCCACCACTTAGACTGGGTGATGCTAATGCCTTTGACTCCTTTGCCTTATCAGTACAATCATTGGTAGACATGTTGAGGACACTGGAAGGTCAGAATGGTTACGAGCACATGTGTGGATCTCATGTGGATCGTCTGCTCAGCAAGTTGCCACCCCCTATTGTGATAGCTTTGTTGAATACTGCCTGAGTAAGGGTATTCTCCAGACAGGCACAGACAAAACCTATACACTCACCGATCTGGCTACTTGGTTAGAGATTAAGTCCCGGCTAAACGCATTTCCAACCAAGTTGCAGTCTTGTTTTAGAGCACTCACCCAAGTCCTATGGTAAACCTACAACATCTACTCGCCCAAAGGAGCGATTTACACCCATTCTGTTGACCAGTGAGAGAGGCACGAAATGTCCTGATGCTGCAGCACAAAAATCTAGCTCAAAGCCAAAGCCCAGGCCATACTGTCCTCATTGTGATAGCAGGGATCATTACCTCAATGCCTGTGACCAGTTTAGGAAACTAACTACAGCTCAAATTATCACTTGGATTAAAGAGGGAAAGCTGCTGGAGGTGTGGCCGAACTCATGCAGTGGAGGTCTGCAACCTCAAGCGTCATGTGGTGTTTGTAAAGAATTACATCTTACAGTTCTGCATGATTCTGTTGATGACACTTCCAGAGCTGTTCTCGTGGTCATTTAGCCACCTACCAGGATTTACCTTGATCGTCCCTAACCATTCACCCAAGGTTATGCTGAAAGTGGTTAAAGTCCTTCTACACAATGGTCAGCAAACTATGGAAACTCACGCAGTTCTTGATGACGGGTCAGAGAGAACATTAGTGCTTCAGCCAGTAGTGCAGCAGCTTAAATTATCTGGTACCCCTAAACTGCTCCTCTTACAGACAATTCACCAGTGCCACACTGAACTTGCAGGATCATCTGTATCTTTGAGGTGTCTTCAGTATCCAAGCCTAAGAGGAAGTTTGCTATACACAATGCATTCACTGCTACAGGTCTGTGTCTAGCAGAATACAACTACCCAGTGGCTGTTCTCCAGAAGGCCTATCGAGACCCAAGAAGACCTGCCACTGCCTCCTATGGACAGAGTAAAACCACTGCTTCTTATTGGGTCTGACATGCCACATCTCCTGACACCTGTTCAGCCCATATGTAAAGGCCCAGTAGGGGACCCATTGCTGTTCATACACAACTTGGATGGTCTCTCCAAGGCCCGATGAGTCCCATGCAGCCCTCAAGGGGAAATCAGCAGTGCCTCCACATTATGACAGTTCCAACCCGTGATGACCTGATTCATCATGTGGAAAGACTCTGTTAAGTTGACACCCTCCCATACAATACTAAGATGATTGCCAGGTCCAAACAGGACAAAGAGGCTTATACCTTGCTTCAAAATGCCACTATCAGAGTGACGGTGGACCATGTGCAACGTTATGCTACCCCATTGCTGAGAAAAACCCCTCTGAGCTTACTCCACGCAGATAAAATGGTGGTTCTCCCCAGTTTACACCGCACCGAGCCAGACTGACACGGGATCCAGAGAAGGCTAAAGTTTACTGCAGTGAGATCCGTAAGTTGGAGTCAGCTGGCTATGTGGCTAAGATAAGTGCAGAGGATCAGCTGCTGCCAGGGCCAACTTTGGGACCATCCTTACTAGGTGTCCTCCTGAGATTCTGCCAGCACACTGTTGCTATCAGTGGTGACATCAAAGGTATGTTCCACCAAGTCCGCTTGGTGCCTGGGGACAAATCTGTACTGCGATTCCTTTGGAGAGACATGCACAGGGAAGCAGATCCTGAGATATATGAGTGGCAGGTGCTCCGCTTGGCCCTACATGCAGCCCCTGTTGTGCCATCCATGCCCTCCAACATCATGTCCAAGGGCACAAAGATGATATGGCTGACTTAGTTGATATTGTGGAACATTCATTCTATGTCGACAACTGCCTTCACAGTGTACCAACAACAAGTGAGGCTAAAGCGATAGTGGATGGGCTGTGCCAGATCCTTTCCTAAGGGGCTTCAAGATTAGACAGTGGGCACTGTGCCATCTGTAACTTAACACCTACCTCCAGAGGCCAGGTCTGCAAATAGTGAGCTGGTTAACACAAAGCAGTACTGACCTTCAGGAACTCACTCTTGGTCATGCGTGTGGATTGCATCAATGACACTCTGGGGTACAACTTACGCTCTGTGGAGACTGCTGAGCCTACCATGAGGGAATATATATAAAACTTTGGCAAGTCAGTACGCACCCTTTGGGCTTCATTATCCCATTCATGACCAGGGCCAAAGTTATTATTCAAGACCTCTGGAAGCACAATCTTGGTTGGGACAACCCCATAGACCTGTTACATTTGAGAGAAAGTTGGCTCACCTGGGTAGGGAGAGCTCCCAACTCTACCAAGTTGCAGTTCCCTCGAGCATACACCCCAGCTTCTGCTGACAACCCATCGCCATCCAAGAGCTTCATGTCTTTAGTGGTGCATCAGAAAGGGTCTACAGTTCAGTAGCATACCTACACACCACAGATGATCAAAGACTGGTTATTCTTACCTTGTCTTGGCCAGGTCTAGAGTAGCACCTCGTAAATGCCTATCAATACCTCGCTTGGAGCTGTGTGCTGCCCTTACCGCGCCAGTTGGGCAAGGTGATCCAAACTGAGTTGACCATACCTGTCCAAAAGTCACTTTCTGGTCTTCTACCACTGTGTTGTACTGGTTGACATCTGAATCATGCCGCTACAACGTGTTTTTTAGGGACAGGTGTGGCAGAGATACAGACTTTAACGGAAATGTCTGAATGGAGGTATGTGGATTCAAGTCACAACCCAGCCGACCACATCACATGAGGTCTCCAGCCTTCCTGAATCAGTCACCTGACTAATGGCGTAAGGAGAGCCTGACTGCAATGAATTAAAGAAATCTGCCTTTATTGGAGCTGTTTCATTACTCAGACGTTCTCTTCCAGATCCAAGCCAATTCCACACATGGCAAGAGCTTGTCCAGGCCACTGTTAGATCCCCTGCATGGGGCAGCTACCACCCTGCACCGACTCTCCTATGGAGGCTTCTGAATATACTGAACGGAAAAGCTACTTCTGGCACAGGCTCAAATGGACTCCTTTCCTATTAAGGTTAGACATTTAAAGGCGGACATCCTGTTCCACAAAACAGTCTCTTAGGCTCACTTGCTCCTGAATATGATAATGCCACTGGTCTCAATAGAGGTGGCGGGACAGCTATGGCGTGCTAGTGACCTCACCCAGAGGCCATACACCCAATTGTATTAGACCCTAGCCATCATATCACTAAGCTGTTAATTAAGGAGACAGATCACACTCCTTCACCCTGGCTCAGAAAGGGTTCTAGCAGAACTGCGCCACAAGTATTGGATACTTTGAGGCGAAGCAGTTCATAAACACCAGCACATCTGTCGAGACTGTCAGTACTGGTGCCAAGCCTCAAACCCACGCCTGCAGATCTACCCCTGCAGATTAAATCTGTATAGCTCACCTTTCTATTCTACTGGCATATACTGCTTTGGCCCATTTGGAGTCAAAATTGGCTGCCGCAAGAGAAAAGGTGGGGATTATTTACAAATGCTTAACAACACATTGTGTGCATCTGGATCTGTTGGAGCATATGGACAGTGATGCTTTCCCTGCTCTCCCCTGCCCGCTTTATAGCCTGACGCTGCAAGCTCACGGAGCTGTTGTAGCGACAATGGCACCAACTCGTGGAGGTGATCGGGGTTACGGAATCCTTTGAAGCCATGTCACCAAAGCTACAGGAACAGCTGGTGGAGCAGAAAATTAGTTCAGCCATAACCCGCCAAAGGCTCCTCACTTTGGGGAACCTGAGACCTGAGATAAAAAACAGTTAAGGCAGCACTGCGGTGAGCCTCAGAGAACAGTCGGTGCCGGAAGCAGTGCTGCAGACCCTTCTGGTAGAAGTTGAAAGCATCCTGAACTCCAAGCCACTCGCTACGTATCTTCTGATATTGCGGATGTGGACCCTGTGACTCAAATCTACTACTAATGGGTCGTCGAGATGCCTTGCCACCCTCAGGTCTTGTAGACTCTAACAACCTGCTTAGAAAATGAAGATGGAGACATAGCCAGGTGCTGGCTGATTGTTTCTGGGCTGCCTTTATTCCGATACCTCCCAGACAGTAGGGAGGTATCCACAACTCCACGCTCACTCTGGCCTGTAGGAACCATAACAGAGACCTTACCTGGAGCTGATGGTAGAATTCATATCGTCCAGAGTCCAGGTTAAAGACAAAACTTACACTCGCCCAGTTGTGCGATTAATCCCTTTCCTCATCTTGAGGATAATGACACGAGCACCCGACAGACTTTCTTAGAGTGTTCAATTATCTTGGGGTTGGGGTTGCTGTGTCAGAAAGCCTATTTCAGGAACTAGGAACTAAAGTTCAATTCACGCTTTCCTAGAGGGACGTTATTACTGTTACCTGCCAGTGAAGATTGCTGTCTGTCTTTGTTTATGCTGCTGCTATGTTTTCTGTGATGTGTTCATATAATACAAGTAAATCTGAACAATATTGTATCCAATAATTATATGTTATGCATGCTATTGCTATTTCTGATGTTTATACTGTTCAGGTGTCCCGCTTTGATCAGTTATTTGCGCCATGATTGTTTTGCTGAGTCATAATGTCAGGTACATGTAGACATCACTAACGTATTTACTTATATAATTACGTATACAAGTGGGTATTACTCCCTTATTGTGTTATTGTTGACCATATTGTCACTTTGAGTACAGACATTTGTTAAATATATTTGGGTTACCCTGCATATTTGCTGATAAATACTAGTGGTACTATGCTATTATATTATGTCAGTAGATGTTATAGGCAAATTATACATTTGTTAATGGTGAGTAATTTGTAATTATTTCCCTTGTTTCTTTGTAGAACACATCTAATTTCATACCAGAGGCATATGCAGATGCATATATTGGAGTAAATAAATGTCTCAACTTAAAGACTTCTCCTGCTCTGATTCTCTGACCGAATCTGGTCCATATTCGCTAAGTACTCATACTCACTAAATAAGGACATGAACACATGAACAACATCTCCAGAACTGCTCTGAGAGTCACTTCATGAGCATTTGACCTTTGATTTGAGTAAAACTAGCATCATATCACATATACAGAACTGTAAAGGTATTCACGGTAACCCATCAAAATAAAATCCGGTTTAATTTAAAGACAAGTATTTGCCAGAAATGTATTACTATTGTTCAGCAGAATGTATAGCCTACTACTACTACTAAAATGAAAAAAAAAATTTGTTTGTTTGTTTTAAGGAATAATCACACAACAGTTCTTCCATGTTTTATTTTTAACAGTAAATCCCCTTTGTTTATCAAAAAATAAAGTTTGCTTAATTTTCAATAATTAAAAGAAAAAAGAAATGAATTTATTATGCCTTCATTTGATAACCAGAAAAAATGTAAATACACAACATAATTTCTGAGAAAAAAAAAAAAACATTTCATGAGGCAATTTTAAGAAAAAAAAAAGTTGTTTTATGCATTTAAATAATTAGACATGCTAAACACAGAATTAGGTAACAATAAAACATATGGTGAAGAAAAAATACAACATTTCATAAGTCCCTAAACATATAATTTTTGTTAAACCTTTAATAAATTATTGTAAAAATGTGTGTTATGATTTTAATTAATTAGACATGCTTTTGATTAATACAATTAAATTTAACCATTAAAAGGAGTTGAGAAAAAATTAAAACAGAAAAAATGTAATGCAGAAAAATTAAAACAGAAAAACAGAATTTGGAAAAAAGAAAACGGAATTTGGGAAAAAGAAAACGGATTTCATAGGGCCCTAAGATTGATACGCTCAATGATTGGTGATTTTCTTGTGATGTGAGATGTTAGCGCATAATTAGTTCAGAGGCAGCAGGACTCAGGTCAGGGTGTCTCATGAACTTAACACATTAACTTTTAAAACATCTGTTACATCATCTATTATTCAGTTTGCTTATAAGAGCCACAAAGAGTTTGTGTGCAGTAAGATAAAAACAGTGTACATGCCATGTTATATTTTATATACTGTTTGAGTATGGTACCAATTTTATTGTTTCCACCAAACATTTTACATACTCTTGAAGATTTCTTTAGGTCTTGTCTCAGACCCAATCTCTCTGGTCTCAGTCTTGACTCTGACTCAACCCTCTCTGGTCTCGGGTTTTGACTCTGACTCAACCCTTTCTGAACTCAGTCTTGACTCGGACTCAACCCTCCCTGAACACGCATCAAATGAGCTGGTCTCGACTACAACACTGCAAGAAACATTTTGATAAAATTTGGGGAGTTGTTCTCAGATTGGCATGATTGAAATCACCAGCAATAATAAAGACTCGGATGTGTTGTTTGCAGCTTACTAACAACAGAAGATACTGTAGCTCTTTCATGGCTAGTTTAGCATTAGCATCCGGGGTACATACATGGCAGCAATTATGGCAGTTGTAAATTCACAGGGCAGAAAAAAATGGGTTTGCACTTGATAAAGATGTATTCAATATTAACAGAACAGTGGGATTTAGTAATAATAACATTGGAGCACCAGGATCTGTTTACATAGAGCCAAACTCCTCCATCTTTGCTTTTACCAGAGTCCACAGCCATTCTGTCAGCCATGTAGGTATTGCCTTTGAGCATAATCATGCTATTTGAATGGTGCTATTGAGCCACGCTTCTGTGAAAACCATAACGCTTGCATACTATAAAGAATGCTGAATGATCCAAAGTCGTAGCTCATCGATCTTGTTTGCCAGAGATCGTATGTTAGTGAGGAAGATGCTTGGTATCACCTTTGTGGTGACATCCAACTGTCCCAAAAATTCTAACGTGTAGCATACTAGATAGATAGCAAATATAATTAACTGTTTTATAAAAAGTGTAAAAATGTAGAATGTTTTTATGTTTTAGTTATGTTTAGGAGTTGGTTAAAGGTTAGGGATAGAAAATATGATTAACTCAGTATAAATACCATTACATTCATTAAAACAGTTACTTAAAGGGTGATTTGACTTGACTTTTGTCTCAGTCTGTTTTCCAGATCACATGCTTCCTTTAAATGAAGAACATATACAAATGAAGAACAAATTTCCTTTCATATCTGTATGAATAAGGAAATCATTGTTTATTTAATATACACACAGTGAACACTGCAGAAAAAAATAATATTGCCTAAAAAAATGTGTACTTTTATGTTTGTGTTAAATTAGCATGCATGAGCTTTAAGAAACCAGGTTACATCAAAGCCAAAATACAGTCTATTCTTGGGTATAAATATACCCCAGAAAGTGGCACTTAAATTGGTATAATGCTTTAACAATATTAGATTGTATCACAATTGTCAAATCAAGAAATTATCAAAAACATGATAAAAAACATCTGGAACTGTGTGTAACAACCAGTTTTGTAATGCCACAAATATCTCATTACAGTTACTTTTATCATGAGAATAATCCTGTGAGTCTGATCTTTTATTCAGCAATCCAAAGGGTGCAATCTCAAAGTTTTTCCGAGACAGCTTTGTTCTCCATTATTAATCCGCCAACTCCTAATTTTTTTTTTTTAAATACTTACTGTAAAACTGTAAGGTCTGAAGGTTTCCTGCATGTTCAGTCTTTCCTGTCTGCAAAGTTATTTAAGTTAAATTCTGATCTGACTCCATTTTATTATGACCTAGGTTAGAATGTCATATTATTGATCATTCATAGGATATTTAATCTGGACATCTGATTATTCTTTTAACTCTTATTGTACTTGTTCATTCGGATTCCTATAACACTTTGACTCTCGTACCGCCTGCATATGGATCTCATACTCACAAACATGTCAGTCTTGGTCATTAGACAGAGACGACTGACTGATATTCTAGAAGGCCTGCACCAATTTTGCTCATTCTAGAGCATATTAGTCCCCATAGATCTGAAAACACTTGTAAGATCTAAATCTAACCAGGGTCATGACCAATATATGGTAACTTTATAGTCATGCCATGATTTCCATTAGTTATAATAATATTACAATAATCAGTAATTTTTACTGAGTTTGAGTCTCACCCTTATTTAGATTGTTCAGCTACAACTGCTCAACTAACATTTGGAATTTGCATTGATCAAGTCATGAGATGTGAGTTTACACCTTTAGGGACAGATGATAATTAGCATGAAGGACAGTAGCTGTGTTTACATGGACCCTACTAATCCAATCGTAATAGGACCAGAAGCACAATCAGAATAAAAATAGTCATATGTAGACACGCCAGTCGGACTGAATTGGCCAGATCCTCCAAAATTTCAACCAGATTGTAAGGGGTGGTTTATTCCTTTGTAATCCAACGAGAGAACATGTATACACTTGATCAGATTGAAAACCTAAACTGGAAAGTACTGCGATGCGCAGTGACGAGAACCAGCTAATGACATATGACGTGTGGAACGAAGCTGTTCTTCCTGGCTAATAAAGTGTAATAAGTATCCCTTTCACTCAGCATCTGTGAAGTGGAGTAGGAAAACATTCTAGAGTCCTTGTTTAAGACTCTCATCAACAAACGACTGGTTTTCAGTGCGGGAAGGGGCACTTTTAATTTACTTATTTATTTATTTATTAATTAATTCATTTATTTTTAAAGTAAGCAGCACTGCACAACAGTTTATGTAGCTGGTCGTTGCCTATTTAGAACCTGAAGTAGATAAATATCATATATGCTTTTTTAAAACAGTATGTGACAACAGCGGAAACTGTATATTCATGCAGTGGCATGTCAAAGAGTAAATCCATTTAGAAGCTTGTGACATATAACGGCAGTGATCAACCCGATCACTTTATTTAAGCGTTCATGTAAACACTGTTAGATTAGTAATCAGAATGAATTCTATCCTGATGGAAGCAGAATTCCATGTAACTCACGTTCATGTCCAAGTCAAGTGGATAAATGATAGAGTAAGACTTTTCTTTTAATCTATTCCTCTATGTAAAACAGAAGTCTCTGCATCTTAGTATGGTCTTGTCTGTATCTCCAGTGAAGATCAAAGCGTCTACAGTTCTTCAAGACCTGATAAAACCATGAAAATCGCAGTGAGCTTCAGCTCATACCGTAAACGCTTGGTTTAGAATGGTTTTCAATGATCAAGAAAATCATAATGCACCATTCCAGTCTGATAACATAGCTGTAAGAGGACTTCCTTCTCATCAATTCAAATTCGACTATAAAGAACATGTCATTGACCAGAGATCGTCTGGCATTCTAAGATATAAACATGATACTTAGCATGACGCAGCTATGTAAGAATGAGAATGAGGTTTCTATGATATATTATGATTATATATTACTTTATTGATTATTATTTATACACTATTATAATATTATATTACGATGCATGCTTCCAGTCTAAGAAATTTTAGAGATAGTCAGAACATGAGTCTAGTTTTACTTCACCAAATTAGTCTCTTTTCATTTTATTTACTCTCGCAATTGAAGTTCCTCTTCTTTCACTGTGTTGTAAGTCACTGTCAATGGACCGAAGATCACAGGATATTTTTGATTTTATCTTACATTTACAATCATTTTGTTAAAGCACAGGTAAAATATTAAGCAACATTACATTTTAATTTATGCAAAATTACCAGTATGTTTTAAATTACAGTAAATTGCATTTTATTACTTAAAGCAAAGCTCTCATTACTTGACATGCCTTGCCACTTTAGTCCTTGATTCCCAGAACGTGATGTCTACCTCGAGACAAACATTGTTTTTAATTACTATAATTAATTAAATTAAAAATTTAATTAAATTAAATTAAAAAACAATTACTGTTTATACAAAGTATAAGCCAAATTTAGCTAATAAAAATACTGACAACATAGTTAATCAAACTGCTCACAAAATTTTTGCATTTAAAGCCACTGGTGAACAAATTATATATAAACATAAAATGAAAATAGCTGGAGTTGTGGAAACAAGCTCAAGCACTGGGAATGCAGTTGGGAGTGTTGATAATTAGTGTTGAAAATTTTATAATTAAATACAGAAGTTCTTATTTATAATCACATGGCAAAATACATAAAAGTGATACAATAAAGTGCAAAACAATTTGATTATATTTTTAATCATTAAAATAAATCACCTTTCAGATTAGTCTGAAAAATGTCAGAAAATAAAATACATCTGTAAAATATATAAAATATTATTATTATTTTATTTAAGTGAACAATAACATACAGAGGAACATAAAAAATGAAGTGAAAAATGTTCTACCCTGTTTTACAATATGAAAACGCTCAGGTTACGCATGAAACCATGGTTCCCTGAGAATAGGGAACTAGACGCAGCGTCTTCTAGAGGGCTAGGGAACCCTCCAGCGTGTCCGTGTCTGAAGCATGAATGAAAAAATTGACATTGTCAGGTGTAGCCCCTGACGTAAACAACGAACTGTGAGTATAAAATGGCACCTGTGGGATACGTCATCCACTTCTTTGTCTGAAAAAAAAAAGTTGTTCTCTGTTCTCATGGAACCATGGTAAACTCCTTCAAATCCCTCCTATTCCTCCTCATGTCTCTCCTGTTCTTGCCAGTAGGAGAGAGGAGGAGCCCAAGTTGCCACACTTTGCCTCTGAGCCTGCCTGTAGTCAACAGATGCAGCGGCCTAGGGTCCCCGAGGTTTTAGGCGCAAATCCAGGACGCACGGTTATATATATAATTTTTTTTTTATGTGCTGCTGACAGCACCCTCACCTCTGAATTTATCAAACACAATCTCAACTGATGTGCCAAATTACTTAGAGGAGACTGGCAATCGAGAAGAAAATGTTTCTCTTTCTCCCGATGTCTGCCAGATTAATTCAGAGATGCTCTCCTGCCATTGCCTGCCACTGCACGACCAATAGTGGCAGCTATTTGTTTAGTGGCCGAGAGCAAGGTTTGTAGTCGCAGCTCGATCACCACTTCAAGGGGACAGGCCCTTTCCATCATCCAGGCCTTTAAACAGATCAGCCTGGTAGGCTTTTAACACAGCCATCGCTGCAAGCACTACCAGCCTGACCCGCAGCTCATATGCCCAGAGGCTTTGATGGCAGGGGTCAGAGTCTTCAACACTGATGTTTCTCCCATTGAAAGATTGTTTGCCAACGTCTTTTTCTATGAGAGGTATCGATGCATATCCATGCTTAGCAATCCCTCCATGTTCGCATAATTTGCACAGTGAAAAGATGAAAGCGAGCTGAAAATGGATTTCTCCAAGACCTTTCCACCTCGTGTGCAGGTCTGGCAAAATTAAAAAAAAAAAGAATTTGGCTTTTCGTGTTTCCAAGAAAGACTTAATCTCTGTTGCACTTGCTATAACCTCTAAGAATTCATTGTTGGAGGCAGGCTGAGAGGGTTCTAATGCTTTATTTTCCTCCTCATCAGCCCCATCCTGCTCTCCTCAGCTTGTATTTACCAGAGCACTATCTGCTGGATCAGATGATCATAAAGAAAGAGCATCCACATCCAGCAGATCGCCTCGCGGCTGCAGAAGAATGAGAAAAGAAATACCTCATTCAAAATCCTCCACTAGCTCAACCTGTGAGCCCCATCTCAGTCTTCAGCTGTGCCTCGGCTGCAGTAGGTCCTGAACCAGGGCCAACACTTGTCCTAATTCCCTCGAGAAAGGGACAAGCGTGAACGGAGCTTTTAATAGAAAGTGTCATAAGTATCCCTTTCACTCAGCATCTGTGAAGTGGAGTAGGACAACATTCTAGAGTCCTTGTTTAAGACTCTCATCAACTCAGTAACCACACATTCTGCTCCCTCGAGAACAGAACGTGCATGATCCTCTCAAGACAAAAAACACACATATGTGTGTATCATTTGTGACACAAAACATGGACACAATTTTTAAAGTGCTTGTCAGAGGATGTTTCCATATTGCCTTTACTCACGCTTCAAACAAACGGATCTCCTGAAGACAAAGAAGAGGATTATGTTCTCCACAGGTGCCCTTTATACTCACAGATGTGTTATTGTTAATGTCATGGGCTACACCTGCCAATGTCAAGTTCAAGTGTCAAGTCAAGTGTTTTAATTCATGCTTCAGACACCGGACATGCTGGAGACGTCCCCTAGAGGACGCAGCATGGAGTTCCCTTCAAAGGGGAACACACTGTAATATTTTTGCCCATATTAAAATTACATTTCATGTAGCATAATAATTTCCATATAATTCAAGTAATTGCAATTGTATACTCTTATGATATGATAGCTGACAGGCACATAATTATATAAAAGGTATGAAG
Organism: allo-octoploid hybrid of Carassius auratus x Cyprinus carpio; assembly: GCA_024542945.1. NCBI lineage: Eukaryota > Metazoa > Chordata > Actinopteri > Cypriniformes > allo-octoploid hybrid of Carassius auratus x Cyprinus carpio. Next base: position 11,504,141 of record CM045074.1, read on the forward strand.
GTTCTCAGAAACTGCGTATACATATATTACAACCAGGAAGCACATGACATGAGTAATCTATTTGTAAACCAAATCAGTAATATCCAGGGTTGCCATGAGACTTAAATCATTTCTGCTAAATATACTAATATATGCATCTTCCAGACAAATGTGGCAGCCTCAAGAACAAAGTTCTTTTAAGCTTTCTTTTTTTTTTTGTAGAATTTGTTGGCTATCCTAACCAACACTCTTTGGCAACATGTTCAAACATTCGTTACCTCCATGAGGACGAGGAGAAGCTTGTGAGGGAGTCTGATTTTGTACAGTGTTGGAGGGTCTGTCAGGGAGCATCAAGCCCTACAGTAACTGTTTCAACATTATCTTGTCTCCACGCCTGTCTCTGCTGTTTGTCTGCAGCATAACAGTTGACATTTCCACTGATGCAGCAGTCATAGACTCCCACAGAAACAAACAGCAAGACACTAAGAACAGTTATCAAAGCATAACCTGAAACCTGGGAAAGAAAGAAAGAAAGAAAGAAAGAAAGAAAGAAAGAAGAAAGAAAGAAAGAAAAGAAAGAAAGAAAGAAAGAAAGAAAGAAAAATAATCAGTCACAAAGAGAACAGACCTCATTGATTCTCACACATCAAGCAAGCACATCTGAGCTTCTGTTTACCATATTTATTACTAATTACCCAAAGCACATCTATACAAGTGGAGCTGGGAAGGTGGAGGTTTTCGGAAGCATGCTATAACAAGCACTAGACAAGCATTTGAATGTTAAGCAGCTGAGCTCATTGGCCCCTGATTTGAAACAAATAAAACAATCAGCTGTGTCATGTGAATAATGATGTGATCATATCAGATTGAGTTGGAACCTATTGACCTACAACCTTTGTATTCATATCTAAGCTGCAGCACTTCAGGGATTTAGGGAACTTCCAACACTTTGCATCTCAGCTGGAAACCAAGGGACCCTGCTTATGGCCATTCAGCAACATTTTAAATGTAAGTGCTTGTTTCAGAATGTCCATTATAGAATAACATTTCCAAAATGTTTCAAAATTTAATATTTCCTTAACATTTGCATGACCAGGAAAAGAGATTTTAAAACTTTTAAAATTAGCAATATTGCTAATACTAATATTAGTAAACTTAATTATTTAAATTATGATAATTTGATATTAGGAGAAAGTCATGGATTATTTACCTGAGAGTGATGTATATATGTGCTAGTCAGATTCCGTAGCTCAGTCACAGTCTTATTTCTGATCTCTTCAGTAGGTTTACACCACAACTTTTGGAGATCATCATCAAACACATAAACTCCATTCCAATATGTCATGCCACAAGCAATATATTCACCATCAATTAACAAAATAACAACCCATATAACAGGTGAAATCAGACAACTGCTACAGCTTTAGGACAGTACCTCTGAGTATCATCATTTGCTTCTCTACAAAAACTGCATCTATATTTAAGAAACCTAAGTATAAGATACAGTAAAATGAAAATAAAAAAAGCAGGTCCAATGAACATAAACGATATTACCAGGGCATTTAGCTCAACTTTGCATGGGCATGAATGAAATTCAATTTCAATCAGCTTCTTCAATACAATTAAAAAACAGTAGATGGTATTGCCTTAACACCATCTCCTTTCAGAATTTTTTGTAATTTTTCTAAAACAAACTGTGATGTCATCTTCACGATTCCTTTAACAAAACAACAACAACAACAACAACAACAACAACAAAAGTGAACAACTGTTATTCTCATCATAATATAAAGTTTTTAAATATGAACCTTAAAAGAAGAAAAACAAAAGTTACCTTTAGGGTTTTTTAAATTTTTGTACAGGTGTTAATTATGTGCCAGGTTGTATCGCTTCTAGGTCTTTCTCTTATCACAATTTTAATTTCGGTGTGGACTTCTTGTCGATGGCCAGCTATGTTCATTTTAAATAGTGTTTCCTATGAGCAAAAGCAAACAGTTTAAATGTGCCAGCTGTTTTCACATTTCCATCCTAACAAATTGGCTATGGTTGACAGACTTCCTGTTTACCTTGAAATTCCATAATTTGATCAGATATTTTTTCCTTTTGTGCTATTATACCTATAAATATAATCAAATACATATATATATATATTTTTAAAATATGATAGAGGCTGGTTTAAATATGATTGGCACTTGCATATTTTCTATTAGTTTTGAACGTGGGTGAATTTCCAATTAATATATATTTCCTCAAAAATCAATTCCCTGATTTTTAGCCTAAACTTGACTGTACAAAATAAAAGCTCGTAATCCCAAGGTAGAAGGAGGCAACGTGGACATTTAAATAAAACTTAATAATAAATTATGAAAACAAGCCACGACAGCCCCTCGTTGGACGACTCCGCCAAGCAAAACCAAAAAACACAAAATAAAACCAATGTCCTCTTCGTCCTTCACTGTCGTACTCCCTCCTTTATCCTTCTGGAGCTCCCTCCTGGGACTCGAGACCGGTGATGGGCGCAGGGTGTCGCTCATTTCCAACTCCACCGGCCTCGGCCTCCGTTCCATGGCTCCCCCGCCCATCTTGTCACATACCCCCAGGCCTCCCCGAGGTACTCCCAGACCACTCCCCCTCTGGGAACCCATCATGGTGGCCTGGTCCTGAGGGCATGGACAGACGAAGGCGAGAAAGGAGACAGAGGATGAGGAGGCAGAGATAGAGAGGGGAGAGAAAAAAAATTATTTTCCGGTTCCCAGACACACACGCGGTCCTCCAACCAGCTGGGGAGGCTCTCACTCGCGTGCCATGCGATGGTACCTGGACATCTTTGGTGGATGGCCTGACCCTCGACTCCTGGGGGAGGGCATGGTTTCCTGTCGAGGGCAGCGGTGGCGAAGTTCCGTTCCTGCTCTTCCCCAATCACTGGTCGGCAGCAGGTTCGCCTCCTGGCAATGGGGCCGACCCTCCGCCCCTCTCGGCGGCAGCCACCCCTCCCACCCAGAGGAGCTGCAGCAGCCTCAGTACCTTGTCTTCTATGCCCCAGCACTGGCAGCCACTGCTGTCTCCCGGCCTTCCTGCTGTCCGAACTCCTCAGCACCCACACCCCTCACAGCTGAGGGCTCCTGAATGTCCTCCTTCTCCGGTTTTGGCACCAATGTAAAATGTTTGTAAATCGGGAAGAAGGAGCGGACACAATTTAAACAAAAACTTTAATACTAAAATAAACACAAAATAGCTGACAATTACTACATGGGCGACTCAGCATAAACAGAACCAAAAGACAAAATAAAATCCAGCCTGGTCTTCTCTCATCCTTCACTGTCGTATCTCCTTTTTTAACCTTCCGACTCCTCTGTGTATCGAGACGTGAGTGGTGCAGGTTGTCATTTCAATTACTCCACCGCCTTGACCCGTCCCACAGCTCTCGCTCCCACCCCACTGTCACATTGACATTAACTGAGACTTTCCCTCAGATCTAATTTGACTGGAATGTTGTTCCATGACAAACAAGGAAACTAATCCAGAAACAGATTGAAGTTACTATGTGGAAATATCTGCTTTTTGGAAACACAGGCCAATCATTTCACAAAAAAAATTAATTAAAATATATTACATTAAATACATTAAAATACCTTCATTAAAAGTATAAATTATTTCTCTTAGAAGAGACCGTACAAAATGTTCAAATCCAAAATATTCATACATACATACCCTTTTCTGCAATACACTTCCTCCAACATCGCTGAGATGTGTGAAACAAAACGTTCAGCAAATCAATACACAAGAATATCTGTCTGCTGGTTAAAAGCCTTCAGTCATCAAAGAAAATGTCTTTGCATGTTGTTGCTTAAGTACCAGCAGAATTCATAGGTGGGGGAATGAATGACCAGGGCTTTCTTTCACCCTCATTACCCACAACTGAGGGCTCTTGAGCAAGGCACTGAACCCAATTTATCCCAAGTACCACACAAATAAAAATAAATAAATAAAAATATTACATTTATATTATAATACATATAAACACATGACTTGACAAGACAGACCAGGAGAACAAATGAACAATGAACATGGAGAAACTAGGTCAGGCAGAGCATATGGGAGAGGAAAAACACACAGAATGAGTCCAGGGGTGACAAAATAGTGTATTTCTGCCATCAAAGCAAGATAGTTAACTCGATATATAACAGTAAGTTTCACATATTCCATCTAACAAATTAGGCTATGGTTGGAGATCTGTGATGCCATTATAATAAAATGTATAATGTTATAATGTTATTCCCCAGTTATAAAATATATTTTACATTTTTAAAATATAGATGCAGACTGAGCTTAAATGCTTGTTTTAAAATAAAATTTGATTAACAAAATAATCATGTGCACAATTTAAACTGTACATGTTTTATATTGGTGTTACAAAGCAGTGAGGGTGAATTTGCCAAGTAAAATACAGGTAAAAAAAAGGTTCTGCTTTGTTAGCCTAAACTTGACATTAACTGTAAACTTTCCTCAGATCTAAGTGTGGTTGATTCTGTATGTTGTTAGCTGATCTGGACCAACATGTCCAGGAACAGACTGAACCTACTAGTACTATGTGGAAATATCTGCTTGGGAAACACCAACAATGAATGAACAGCGCTCTCTTCCACCCTCAATTAATTAATTAAGCTTTTCCCACTGCTTCGAGTAGCATGTTCACGATTATGTGTGTTCACTCACTCACTGTTGTGTGTGCTCTTGAATGGAGTCTAAATGCAAATTACAAATTCATACTAGGCCACAAGTCATGTCACTTTCTCCTTTCATTTCATATTCTTAAAAAAAAAAAAAAAAAACCTGAGATTCTCACAGGTTTGGAATAACACTGACATATATAGAGACAAAGACGCATGATGAATAAAGTTCATTACAACAAGCTTGAACACAATCTGTAAATATCAGTACAGAAGGTGCATACAGTATCATGCACACAAATACAAAACACCATCTATGTATACAAAATGACATTAAATAATAATCAAAATGTTTTAATTTTAACAACATAAGATGTACATAATTGGTAACAATAATTTCAATATAGACATTTTCATGGCAATGAAAAATGTTAAAGAAAGATGATAAACACAAAGACATTAAAAAAAATTCTGTTTAATACAAAAGTGTTTTAATTCTCATTACCATCTACCATCATCTTAAAACATTTTATTTTCATGGCACGGAGGGCATGACTTTTTACCACCTGGAGGAAACAGCGTTCACCAAGAATAAATAGCATCCTGTATTTTTAACTGAAATAGGACCATGGTTCTATTTTAAAACAACTATCAAAGAACAAGATTATGCAACAAGTTATTATAAATTAATTAACTATCTAGCATCAAAACCACTATGCCTACACTTTGTAAACAGGAATCACAAAAGCTTTCCAATTCCATATTACAATATACCACATAGCAATAAAATATTTACTATGTTTTGCGTAGCATACACCCTCGCCATTAAACAGTTCAAGGAGAGGGTTTATGGAGTGAAATCTCACAGGAACTTTATCTTCAACTCTTGCCAGACACTTTGGTGTGAGTCCTTATCAAAAGCAAACTGTATGAGGCTTAGCCTTATGTTTTGTGATTAAACCATTCCAAAAGTTGATTCAGGCTTGCATGTGCTGAGAAAGTTGAAACAAAAGGCAAATCCAGTGCTATTTTGTTTCTGTTTACAGTGTGCTTTTGCTAGGAATTGTATGGCAAGCTACATTTTAGCTCAAAATGATCCCAGGGTTACTCATCCATAGTTGCATTTTAAAGGTAGCCACATCTTAAATGTTAAATTACATTACATATTTGGTGGTGAAGACATCTTCTGAAGTTTAAATTTTAAATATTAAGCTTGCCAATTATGTTTAATGTTTTGGTTTTCTTTGCTCAAAATATTTAGATAGTTTGTTTCACAAGCTCCCATTGAATTATATTTTTTTTTTTTAACATTGGTGGACAGAAGACCTACAAAAACAAAATGATACACATTATTCATATTCATATTCAACATTTGATCTGTTCTGGTGACAGAAAATGACTAATACCAGAGATGGGCACAATAATACTATGAGCATGACTGAGCATTTGTGAAATACATGAAAATAAATATACACGAGTTTGAACAGATCAAAATACAAAACACCGTGTGGAATTTTTTTTTATCAAAAAACAAATACAGTGTTTTGTATTTTGAAAATACTAAATAAATGTAAAATTGGCCATTCAAATGAGCAATTCATCACTATTAGACTGACATTTATCCAGACCCTAATCTGAATGCTCCACACTCTAAAAAAAATGCTAGGTTAAAACAACTCCAATTTGGGTTATTTTGGCAACCAATTATATGGACAAAACCAGCGTTGGGCTATTTTTAACCTACAAATTGGTCAAATGTTTGACTAACTTAGCAGCTGGTTTTTTATTTAACTCAAATATGACTGAAAATTATTATTGCTGACAAATGACCAAAAATAGTTTGAAATTAAAAATCGACACAGAGGTTACTAGGGCACAGTAACCAAAGGTGAAAATGTATTAAAGCAGAACACTGGTAAAAAATAAGACTCATTACAAGAGCTTTTAAAATAAAAATATAACGATTTAAAGTAACATTTTTAATTCAAGTGTATTAAACCATTCTCTGTTATCCTTTTTAAGCTGCGATTCGTCGCAGGTGTGCGCGCTAAATCTTAGCGTGATGGGGCTGCTGTGCGGCGGAGAACTCAGAACCTCAGACCGCTGCCTCCGTTCCACTTTCGTAGCTGAAAGATGCCGTGACTGACTCCATAACCTTCCACTAAACAAACTGTACAGAGTTTTAAGAACATATTTTAACATACAATAAAATCAAATACTCACAGCAGTTGGGTTGAAAAAAAATAATAGCGTTTTGAGTCCTGCTGCTGCTACTAGATTTTGATTTTCTAACTTGACAGATTGCATATCAACTGACAGTAAGTAACTTTTTTTCTACAAAGTACAATCAACCATCACATCCTCCACCTTATCTTACTTCCAGAATTAGTGAATAGTGATTCTAGGTTGATTCCATCAATTCCAGAATCCTTCGACATATTTCTTATTCTTAATTCTTATTTCTGTTCCTGTACCTGAATTGCATATTAAGAGATCATATGTGATTGTGGAGACTTTCTGCAGTGTTGTCCAGTGTTCACTACTAATGTTGGGACTGAAATAAAAAATTAAATAGAGATATACTGGGCCTTTGACTGGTCATTTCAAACTAAATCTTGCCAGAATAAATGTAATTTCAGCGGTTCAACACAGCTTGCAAAGTGAACTTTCTGGAAAAGTTTGCTCTGGCTGGTAAACACTCTTAAACTATCATGGTAGGTGAGAGAAATCTAATTATTACATTAAAGCTGCAAGCTGCGATGAGCAATTCTGACGGCTCACCGCCAGGGTGGCTTTTTAAAAACAGCGAAGAGTAGATATATCTTTAATGTGGGAAATATAAGAGAAATATGTCAAAGTCATTTATATGTGCCAATCTTCCTGCTGCCAGCTGGTGGCGCTATGACTATAACTGGATTTTGCATGTACATTTCTTCAGTCCAGCACTTTTATCAGCTGTATGAAATTTAGTGAAGATTGAACATCGAATGTTTGAGTTAGTATAAAGCATGAGGTGTCCTATTGCCAACAGGTGGCTATGATTATAACTGAATATTGGCTTTAGATATCTTCAGGTATGACTCTTCAAACATTTGAAGTTTAGTTGCAGATTGACATTGCATGTTTAAGTAGTGTAAAACAAGCATTTCCTGTTGCCAGCAGGTGGCTATGATTATAGAGGAATATTGACCTTCAGATGTGTTGAGGCCAACACTCTTTTCGAACATGTGAAGTTTGGGGAAGATCGGACATCTTATGCCTGAGTTACACAACTTCTATTCCCATGGTGAGACATCGAACTTTGTCACAGCCATGGCACACCCTTAATGAAACCTCAAGATGTTCACAATTTAACATCGCATAGCCTTTAGATTAGACTGACCAAAAAAATTATAAAATGTTATAAAATTTCTAGGAGTAGTTTGTTACGAAAACATGTCACTTCCTGTTGCCAGCAGGTGAGCTATAGCGATATCTGAATATTGCATGTAGATATATTCAGGTCAGGAGTCTTCTCAAACATTGAAGTTTGGGGCAGATTGGACATTGTATGTCTGAGTTATAGCAACTTCCTTTCCTCATGAGAAACATCGAAATTTGTGGAATACGCACAGACCGCATACTAAACCTCAAGATCTTACAATTTTAACATCTAAAGGCCTTTAGATTACACTGACAAAGTTTGGTGTTGATCTGAATATCTCTAGGAGAGTTCAAAGTAGCAACCCTGAAATGAAAACGACAAAAATTTTGCTGAGAAAATTCAAAATAACTGACTTCCTGTTGGGATTCAATTTGTTCCAAGAGATTTTTGTAGGTATTGGTGTGTACATGTTTAAATTTTTGTACATGCATGCGAAACGTATTCGAGGCACTGTGAATATGTATAGGTGGCCTTATGGGCATTTCCACACCAATGGAATATTGGCCTTCAGATGTGTTCAGGCCAGGACACTTATCAACATGTGAAGTTTGGGCAAGATCGACATTTTTGCCTGAGTTACAATAACTTTTATTCCCATGGCGAGACATGAACTTTGTGGACGGCCCATGGAAAGCTCTTAACCCTCTGGAGTCTAAGGGTATTTTTTGGGGCCTGGAGAAGTTTTGTCATGCCCTGACATTTGTGCTTTTTTCAGTTTTCTTATAAATATCTAAATGGCTAAAGTCTAATCTCACTGTAATCAGCACAAACTAGGCTATAATAATATGTGAGCAGCATGTATGTACAGATTGTGTTTGAGAAAAAAAATGTTATCGTGGTTAGTGAAAAACTAAAATGTTAAATCAATTTGAATAAGGCAATAAAACACATACAGAAAATTGGTTCCCAGGAATTTTGAGAACTGGAGCTTGTGCCAGAATTTTTTTTTTCTAAATGATGTGAAAATCATCTTTGTTTTACCACTTACAGAAAACAATATATTGATTTAAATTTTCTAAGACACTTTTGTTGGTAAAGTCATAGGCGAGTAGGCGTCAACTATCATGAATTCACACCTGAGAAGACAAAGGCCTGCATAATGAGCTGCATAATGAGCCATTCAGTCACCTGTGTCACTGGAGAGGATGAGTCACAAGAAAGAATGTGAGGACAAAATAAATCTATATAATTTTATGTTTGAGTTTATTTAGATATATTTAATTATCCCACAACATAATTTAATATTCACTTGTGAGTGCAGTTAAACAGTTTATTAGGAAAAATCAAAGCTGACTTTTCAAACTGAATTTTTTTTGCATCATTACCCAGTCACACAATCCTTCAGAAACCTTTTAACAATCTTATTTTCTACAAAAAAAAACATTTATTGTTATTATTATCATTTATTATTATTATTATTATTATTATTATTATTAATGTTGAAAAGAGCTGAGAATATTTTTTAGGGGATAAATTGAAAGAACAGCAATGATTGTTACATTTGTTACAGTTACATTTATTGTTACATTTATATTATTTACATCAAGCTTTTGAATGGTATAGTAGTGTATATTGTTATTGAAACTTCATAATATTTCCTTGATTATACATTTAGTCAGGAATTATAGTTTGGAAAAAGTCTTTGGAAAAAGTCTAACTAGTAAAATGTTTACCGCTATGTGAAAACTAGTACAAGTATATAAATAAATAAAAGAGACTTACTCATATATGAACTCTGCTGAATAAAGTGTTTCATTCTTTTTTCTGGGAAATCAAATCTCAAATCCTCAACCACATCACAAATTTTTGGGGTGAATTAGTCTTATTCCTCCCATTAAGCAAACAGGTAAAATAATAAAACTTGAAGAACAGTCTCGCTGCGTTGTCTTCTGTGTTGGATTCAAAGCAACGCCTTCAGTGAAACATTTGAATCTCAAAAGCGCGTGGAAGTGTCGATTAGAAGATAATGAAGGAAGGCGTGAAAAACGGACTCAGCGTTGTTTTCATATGGATTACTTTATCACAGAATATTTGTTTGGCAGCACTTGTTTAGTTTAAAAGTAGACATGTCAGACTTTCTATAGATATCTCTCTCATGTCTCTTCGTTGAGTATTCACAGAGTTACAGTTCATTTTAATGACGCATTTGTATCTGAAGATCAGCAGACAAAGGCTCAGACAGCACTCCTTGTTTGTTATCTTTATTTTATAAGTGCACAAAGTTTTGTTGTTATTATGTCTGTATACAAAAAAAAGTAGACCCTTTACAGATTCGATTGATGTATTGCACTTATCTGTAATCAAAACTGAAAGTGTAATTTAAGTTCTTTCGGGGTTATCAGGAGAAAATACCCCAAACGCCAAGCATTATCGCCTTAATCGACTCAGAGGGTTACGAAAAACTCGATCTTTACAATTTAACATGACAGGCCTTTAGAATAGAGTGACTGAAAAAAATTTATGTCATAAAATTTCTCAGGGTAGTTTGTTACAGTGTAAAATATGTCACTTCCTGTTGCCAGTAGGGGCGCTAGACTATAACTGAATATGGGATATCAATCTGTTCAGGGTCAGGAGTCTTATCAAACATGTGAAGTTTGTGGCAGATTGGACATTGTATGTCTGAAGTATAGCACTTCATTTTCATGGCGAATCATCAAATTGCCAGGCCCGGACCGCCCTTCCAAAACTAAACGTTTGAAGGGATTTAACCCTTTAAAAACTTTTTTCCTGGAAAATTGTAAAAAACGCCCCTTTACCAAAATCAAAATTTTCCAATTTAAATCAAATTTTTGGGGGATTTCCAAATTTTTTGATTATTTTTTTTTAAGGAAATCGAATTTTAAGGGGAAAAATTTTTAAAAAAAGGCAAAATTTTCAAAATTTAAAATCCAAAACCCTTTGGGGGGGTTTTTTTTTTCCCCCTTTTTTTTTAAAAATGGAAAGTTTTTCCCCCGGGAAAATTTTACTTTAAAAGAATGGTGAGGGGGCTTGGAATTTTAAAAATTTTAATTTGGGGGCTTAAAAAAGGGGAAAGCAAAATTTTAAAAAAAATTTTAAAAAATCAAAATTTTTTTGGGGCCCCTTTTAAAAAATTTTAAATTTTTAAAAAAAGCCAAAAAGGTATAAGGGTTCCCCAACAAAATTTGGAAAGGAAAGGCTTTAAAATGGGGAAATCTTTAAATTGGGTTTTTTAAGTTTAAAATGGGTTTTTACCGGGGGCCCAAAATTAGGCGGAACCCAAAGAAACCAAATTTCCAAACATTAAAGGGAAGGGAACAAAAAATTTTTGAAATTAAATTCCTAAATTTTTGGAAGGAAAAAAACCCCGGGCCAATTAAAAAATAAATTTTTTTTTTCCAAACCTTTAATTGAAATTGGAAAAATTTTTTTAAAAACCCTTTTTTGGTTGTGTTTGGGTTTCCCCCCTTTAAAAAAAATTTTTCCCGGTGAGTTTAAATTTAGATTTAAAAATTTTGGCAAAAAAAAAAAAATTAAAAAAATTTTTTTGGCATTTAGCTAAAAATTAAACCCTTTATGGTCTCAAAGGGGGGAAAAACGATTTGGCCCAAATTTTAAATAAATTAACCAGGAAAGGGGCCTTTGATAAACCCCGGGGGAAGGGAATAAAATTTTTTAAAAGAAATTTAAAAGGAAAAATGGAAATGGCAAAAAAATTTTTAAAAAAAAATTTCCTAATTTTTTCCCATTCCTTTGGTTTGGGGTTTTTTTTTTCCCCCCCGGCTTTTTGGAAAGGGAAGTTTACCCCGAAAATAAAAGGGTTTAAAAAAAATTTTGAGGGTTTTGGGGTTTTTTGGGTTTTGAAAAAAAAAGGGGAAAATAATAGGGCTTTTAAAAAAGGGGCCAAATGATTTTGGCAAAAATTTTAAATCTTTTTAAAACATTAAACTAAACCCCCCCAAAGAAAATTTTTTAAAAAATTTTTTTAAAATTTTAAAAATAAACCAAGATTAAAAAAACCCCCAAAAATTTCAAAATTTTAAAATTTTAAAAAACCCATTTCCTTTTTTTTAAAAACCCTTTCCCAATTTTATGTGGAAAAAAGCCCCAGGTTTTGAAAGGGCCTTTATTTTTTAAAAAGGGGTTTGCCCTTTTAATTCAAACCATAAAGGAAAAACCAAAAAAATTTATTAAAACTTTTCCAAATTTAACTATAAAACCTTTAATTAACTCCAAAAAAATTTAAAAAATTTGTTAAAAACAAAGTTTGTTACCAATTTTCCTTTGCGAAGGGCTTAAGTATTAAATTGATTGATATATTCGGTCAGGGGTTTCCAAAATGTGGGGTTTTTGGAATTACTTTTAAATTTTTTCTTTAATCCGGGGGTAGGGCCCAACCCCCAACAAAAATCAAGATTTCAAATTTAACATAAAGGCCTTTGTTACAAAAAAATTTGGTTTGTCAATAAAATTCTGGGGGTTAGTTAAAATTTAAACCCCCAAATGGGAAAACCCAAAAATTGGGGAATTCAAAACCGACTTCCCTTTGGGAAATTTGCCAAGGGTTTTGGGGATTTGGGTTAAATTTGAATTTTTTTGCAAAGGCAGGGGTTGGCCTCCTTGAAAAATTTGGGATTTAGAGGCTTTGAACCCATAAATTTGGTTAGATTTTTCAGGAGGATCTTATTTTGAATGGAAAAATCAATTTTTTTAAAAAAAATAACATTCCTGGGAGCAAACTTTTGAGGATTGGAAATTTATAAAACGAAAATAAACTTTATTTTAACCCGGACCTTTGAATGGATTGGGAAAAAAAATTTTCATAAAACTGGGATTTTTTCCCAAAAATTTAAAGTTCCAGTGGGTGGCCCAAATAATTAATTGGGAGAATTTTATAATTTATAAACAAAGTTTGGGAGAGGCTTTGCTGGTTATGCCTTATTTTAGGCGAAAATTAAGCGACAACCCGGGTTTTGGAAAATCAAGCGCCCATTTTAACCCATAAACCCAGGGGAAAAATTTGGGTTTAGAAAAATCCAAAGAGTTAAAAACAAGGACAAATAAAAATTAAATTGCCAAAAAAAAAAAATTCCTGTTGGGTTGGATTTCAAAAGATCTTTTTTTGACTTTAAATTTCCAATTTTTTAGATGTAAAACCATGGGGCGTTTGTTTTTTTGTGGGGTTGCCCATTTAACCTTTTGAAACCCTTTAGGGTAAATTTTACCATTGGTTTCAATTTCAACTTTTTGCATTTTAGGGCCCCAAAACCACTTTTTGGAAAAAAGAAAAAAAAAAGAAAAGTTTAATAAAATAAACAAAAATAAAAGGGCCTAAAAATTTGGGGGGTAAAAAAAAAAAACAATCAAGGGGGCCTACAAAATTTTCGGATAATAATTAAAACTTCAAACCGGGTGAAGGGGGCAAACCCCAGGGTGGTTTAAAAAAATAAAACGTTTAATTGGAAGGAAAACAAATTAAATTTTTTAAATCTTCCCTTCCACGGGGGCTTTAATTTTCAAGTTTTTTAAATTTTTAAATTAAAGAAAGGTGAATTAACAAATGGAATTTTAAATTTATAAAACTTGGGTTCCCTTTCCAAAGGTGGGTTTAGTTTTAAACAAATTTTTTGTTTTCAGGCCAGACTCTTTCAAATTTTGAATTTTAATTCATTGATTTTTTGAACAAAGGAAAATTCTTGTTCCGCCAAGGCCTTTTAAAGTGAATTTCAGTTTTGGCCAAGTTTTTAACTTGGTTTAAGGGGAAATCCCTCTTATGCCTGGACCAACCTTTTGGGGTTTAAATTTTAAGCCCAAAATTTAAAAATCAAATTTCCAATTTTTAAAAAGCCTTTTAATAGTACCCTTAAAACTAAAAACAAAGGGTTTTGGGTAAAACGCCTTCCTTTTAAACAGGGGTATAAGGAATTGAATTTGGTTAGAATTATTCAGGTCCAGGGCCCCAAACATTAATTTGGGGCCAATTACATTGCAGTCTTTAAAATTCCTTTATGGGAAAATTGAAAATTTTAAACCGCAAAAAAAAAATCAAATCTTAAATTTAAAATAAGGCCTTTTTACATGCCCAAGGTTTTTTTTGTAAATTTGGAGGGTTGTTAAATTTCCCCAAAATTTGCAAAAGGAAACAAACGAAAATTAAAAAATTTGTTGGGTTAATTTTTTTAAAAATTTTATTGGTTTAAATTTTTAATTTTTTAATTACTAAAAATTTGGGCCCTTAAAATTATAGGGGAAAAAGGGAGGAAAAAAAAGGAATATTCCCAAGGTTCAGGAGGTCTTACAACCTTGTGGTTTGGGCAAACAATTTTAAACCGAGTTACAAAACATTTGGCCGGCTAAAATTTTGGGGGCCCATGAATCCGCTCGACTTCCTTTAACCACGGTTTAGAAAAGGACGAAAAAAAAAAATTATGTTAAAATTTTTTGGGGATTTAAGTAAAAAGCACTTCCCTGTTGCCAGTGGTGGGATGACTTAACTAATTGCATAATTTTTTCAGGCAGATTTATCAAACTTGAATTTGGCAGATTGGACATTTATGTTGATTATAAACGTTTCCATGGGAATCAATTTGTGGGGCCGGCGCCTTCCCAAAAAAATAAGTTTCGAAATTAAAAGGCCTTTGATTAAACCAAATTTGGTGGATTGTAAATTTGGGGAAATTGAAAATCAAGGTGAAAAAAATTCAAATTTGTTTAAAATTAAAATAACCGCTTCCTGGGGTTTATATTTCCCAAGGCTTTTTTTGTAAGGGGCACTTTTGAATTTTTTTAAATTTAAAAACCAGAAGGGGAATTTTTTGGGAAAACCAAATTTTAAACCCCTTTCGAAACCATTCAAAATTTTTCCCAATTGGCGGGTTTTGTTTCAGGTTTTCAGGCAGTTTCCCTCAAAATGTTTTTTGGGAGAAAGAAGAAGGAAATAATAAAATTTAACCAAACAATCTGGGTCCTCCCAAGAACGCTAAAATAAAAAAAACCGATAACCCACCCGGGCCACCCCATTTGGGGAAATAAAAAAAAAAATCTTAAAGTAAAAATTGGGAGGAAAGAAAAATTTTAAATCCAATTTCCCTGTTCCGGTTGGGTTCATTTAAAAATTTGGTTTGGTGGACCTAAAAATTGTGAATTTGGGGAAGGACATTTTATGTGGTTATCTTTCCCTTTCCCCCGGGAATATTTTTCAAATTTTGGCCGCCCTTTCAAAACTAAAAATTAAATTTGGAAAGGGTAGTTAGCTACAAAATAAAATTTATGCATTAAATTTTTGGGAGAATTTTAAGTAAAAAAACTTCCTTTCCACGGGGTAGAATGACAAAATGTAATTTTTTGGGGTCTTTTAACATTTAAAATTTCTTGCTTGTAGTTGGTTATACAATTCCTTTTTATGGGAAACTTGAATTTTCAGGAGGGTTTTAAAAATAAGTCTTGAATTTAACTCATGGTTAACATTAAAGCAAGGGGGCTAAAAAACTCAGGATTTTAAATAAACCCTAAAATGGCAAAAATACCAAAATTTTGAAATTCAAAATAATCCCTTTCCCTTTGGGGAGGAATTTAATAAAACTTTTGAAATTGATTTTTAATTTAAAAACCCTTTTGGGTTTCGTAAAGCCCAAAGGTTTTTTGAAATTAAGGGTGTCAGCCATTTTCCCCAAACCAATGGAAAGGGCCTTGTTTTGGGGGCCTTTTAAACATTGGAAAAATCGAATTTTATGACTGAATTCAACAATTTTATTCCCTGGCAGTCAAAATTAAAAGGGCCCATGGAAAAAGGAAAATAAAATTTAAAAATTTCCAAAGGCCTTTGGGTTTAAACAAAAAAGTGTGGGTCTTAAAATTTTAAAGGGTTACAAGAAAAATCCTTCCTTTTGCGGGGGTTTTGAAAGGAAAGGGCTGAATTGTTGGGTGGGTTTATAAAGGGGAATTTGGGGCCTTACACTAATTCCTGGAAACATTTTTTTATGGGAATACGGGAAATTTGTCAGGCAAGGACCAACCCTTTTGGCCAAATTTCCAAATTTAAATCCCCAGGCCTTTGAAGATGACTTAAAAAACTTTTTTCACAATTTCAAGGTTAAGGCCCGGTAAAATAAACTTCCCTTTTTAAAGGTTGGCATAAAACAATTTAGGGACAAAATTCTTTCGGCGGTGCTAAAAATGTGAATTTGGGCGTGGACTTTAGTCTGAGTTTATCAACTTTTTTTGGCGAATCATGAAATTGGGGGGGCCCCCCTTTTGGGAAAACTCAAATTTGCAATTTAACATAAAAGGCCTTTTTAAACCAAGTTTGGGTTTACTGAATAAATTCCTGGAGGAAATTTTTTGGGAAAGCCCAAAAGGGAATCATTTTGCAAAAAAAAAAAAAAACCCTTTTTTGGGTTTTTACCACCCTTTGGGATTATTTTACATGGTTTTTAAATTTTTAGTACATTTTAAAAAACGCTTTGACCCTTTGAAAAATTTAAACCCGTGGGGTATGGGGCCTTTCCCAACCCCATTTAAACAAATCAATGAAATTTTTAACCGGGTTCGCGTTTTAAAATTTATTTAAAGGGCAGTTTTTTAAAATTAAATTATTTTTTGGGGGAAGAATAAAATTTAAAATAAACCAATTAAAAAGGGGTCCTCACAATTTATTTGGGCCCTATTAAAATACAAAAAATGGTGAAATGCAAAAAAACCCAGGGGTGTTTTTAAAACAGGCAAAAAATTTCCGTTTAAGTGGTAAAAAGGAATTAAAGCTTTTAAGTCCAATCTTCCCTGAGTGGGGGTTGACAAACCTGGATTTTGTATGAATTCCTTCATCCGATTTTAAAGCAAAAAATTTTTAATTAACAGGTTTTTATTAATAAAACAGGTCCTTTGAACGGTTTATTTTGGGCATTTCCTTTGTTCTTCAACCTGATCTTTCAAATTTTGGTTTGGTGAGATTGGAATTGGTTTCAATTGTTAAAAGGCCCATTTTTCACGGGTGGTTTTATGGGAAAATGATTCGATTTTTCCAACTTCTTTTTGGGGCAAAATTTGGGGAAATGGACACTTACCTATTCAAATTCATTAGGGAAACCCAATTTTAGGTACCAACCCCCTTTTGAAACCTGGGATTTTAATTTTAAAGGTAAAGGCCTTTAAAATTAACTACCAAAAAATCAAAAATTAAAAATTTCTAATTTGTTTTTGAAAAAGACTTTTTGAGAGGTGGTATTAAAATTGTTTGCATGTAGAAATTCAGGTCAGGGCCCTAAAATGTAAGTTTGGGGCAATTGGCATTTTGCATCATGAACCCTTTCCATGGTAAAATCGAAATTTTAAGGCATAAGTTTCTTGAAATCAAGATTTCCCCAATTTAAACAAAGGGGAATTAATAAAAAATTATTTACAAAAATTCGGGGTTTTTTAAAGTCCCCCCTAAAATGGCAAAGCGAACTTTTCGGAAAATTCAAAAACCCCGTTGGGTTTTGAAAAAGAAAATTTTAAATGTTGGTTTTAATGTTTACCCGATTTTTGAATTTGGGTGAAAGCGTGTTCTTTTAAGTTAGGTCTTTCAGGGTTTACAACAATGAAATTTGCCTTGGAAATTTTGGGTTTTATAAACATGTGTTTGAAATCAATTTTATCCGAAATTCCTTTTATTCCCAGGGAGACTAAATTTTTGGGGATGGACATTTCCCAAAAAAAATCTTCCAATTTAACAGTGGGCCTGAATAAGAAAAAAAAATTTTTTCTAAAATTTCCAAATTTTTTGGGGTCCTTTTGGCCAAAGGTCAACTTTAATTAAATGGCAATCAATTTTTGGGGCTTACAAACTTAATTTCAAAATTACATTGTAGCTTTTTAAAACCTTTTCATTTAAATTCAAATTCCAGGAGGTTTTTTCAAAACCAAGACTTCCTTTCCAAAAGGCCTTTAGATTCCCTTTGGGAATTTTTTGGAAAAATCTCTAAATTAATTTAAAAAAGCATTGTGACAAAATTCAAATTTTAAATAAAATTAAAACCCGACCCTTTTTTGGGAACTAAGATCTTTTTTGAGGTTGATCTTTACAAGTGTGAATTTTTGGTCGAATAAAAACCCTCAGGGGGTTGATTTTCCCAAATGGTGCTTAAATTTTGCCAAAATTTTAAACCTTAATCGGGGAAAATTTTAATCCGCTTCAAGGTTTAGGGGTTTTTTTGGGACATTTTTTCCCTAAAAAACCGGACATTTTGGAAGAAAAGAAAAGGGTTTAATAAAATTGCTAACAGGATACGATCGCCCCGGCCTACCCCAAAGGGGGCTTTTAAAATTTGGGAAATACTTTTTTAAATTAGTAAATTCAAATTTATATTCCAACCCTCCCACTTAAAAATTACATTTTAAATTTACTTTGTAGATTTAAAAAAAAAATTTTATAATTTTGGGGGTTTTTGGAAAATTTTTAAAGAATTTTTTTATCCCAAAGGGAAAAATTTTTAAAATTTTCCAAATTTGGGGCCGTGACCTTTATCAAATTTGAAATTTTCAATTGGACATTGGGCGGGGAAAAAGCCATTTTTCTTTTCACACCATGATTTTTATAAAAGCCTTAGATTTTGGACCAAACTTTTTTGGGGAGTTTTTAAAAAAGGGCATCATGGAAAAAAAATTTTTCAAAATTAAATAAATTTTTTTGGGCCCAAACCCCTTTTTTTAATGAAACCTCAATGTTCCAATTTAAATTAAAGCCAGGTTGGAAAAAATAATAAAATGCTAAAAATTGAAATTTTTTTAAAAACATTCACTTTTTCCGGTTTGGAAGCTTCAAATTGGCCCTTTTGATTTAGGCAAATCTTCCAAATTTTAAAAGGGGGAGTAATTTTTGGTAAGCAAACTTTTCCGGGCTCAAATTTTAAAGGCCCGGGCCCTTAAAAGCAAACCCCGGGAAACCAATTTAAATTTAAAAAAGCCCTAATTAATGCAATTTTGGGTATTGAAAAATCTTAAGGGTTTTTGCCCCTAAACAAAAAAAAATTTTAGGAAAATTAAATTTGATTTGTTGGGTTAATTTTGCCCAAGGCGTGGCGTTGTTAATGTTTCCGATTTTCTTGCTGAAAATTGAGTTCCGTTGAAAAGTTAGGTGTTAAAAGGGCATTTTCCCCCAAGGGGTATTGGCCTTGATTTTAGGAGGACCTTATTCGGCATTAATTTGGGCAAGATCGGCATTTTTCCTGAGTTTCTTTTATTCCCAGGGAGACATCAAATTTAAGGCGCCGGACCCCCAAAGAAACCAAATTTTTAAATTTAAAGGGCCTTTAATTAAAACCCTTTTATTGAATTAAATTCTGGGAGGAGTTGTAAAACAAGCTCTGCAAAAAAGGGAATAAAATAAATTTGTTTTTTTAATTTCAAAAGTTTTTGGGAGATGCTTTACATTTTTTGCAATTTTATTAATTCTGGTACCCAAGCCCCCGGGGTTTAAAATGGGGGAAAATTTTCCCACAAAATGGAATATTTTTGGTTTTCACCCCTGGATTTTAAAACAAAAATTTAAAGAAAATTTCAAATTAAACAACTTTTATTCCCTGGCCCAGAAAAATTTTGAGGACCATTGAAAATCAAGATTTACAATTTACCACCAAAGGCCTTTGTTAATTAAAAATTATTTGAGCATTAAATTTCGAATTTGTTTCGGGCAGCACCCTTTTTGCCAGAGGTGGGCATGACAATTTGCTGAAATTACATTAATTTCGGGGTTAAATCAACTTATTTAAATGGACATGGTTCATTAAAACTTCCTTTTCGGCGAATAAAAAATTTGTTTAGGTTCCCAAATTTTTTAAAATTTCGGGTCTTAAATTTAACATCCCAAAAGGCCTTTGTAAAAAAAAAAAACTATTTGTTGTTTCAATTTCCCGGTTTTGTCGGGGTAAAATTTTTTTAAAGGGGAAATGCTAAAGGGCTGAATTGTTAGGTCCCTTTTCCAAAGGATTTCATGGAATTGTTTTTGGGTTAAAACCCCTTTTCACTTAAATTTAATAGGGGAAAGCAAACAAAAAAATTTCCCCTTAAATTTCGCCGGCCCCTTTAATTAAACCAAGTTTTTTGCTTAAAATCAGGGGTTGTTAAATTCCCAAAAAAAAATACAAAATTTTTATAAAATTAAAAAACCACTTCCTGTTGGGGAGGTTTTTGCCCAAGACTTTTTTGGATTGGGGGTCTGTTGACCGATTTTCAAAGGGTGGCGTACTAAGCCCCGGGCTTTTGGCCCAAATTTTGCCCCACCCTTCAAACCCAAAACCAAATTTTCCTTCAGGGGTTGGAAAGCTGACTTTTTAAAAACATTTTGGTCAAAAACTTTCTTTTGGGAGGAAAATAAAATTAAAATAATAATTGCTGCAAGGCGGGAAACCCAGACCCGGGCTTCTCGGTCTTTTTTAAAACAGTGAGGGGGAAATATTTTTAATTGTAAATTTAAAGGTAGCAAAATTTTTATGGCCCAATCTTCCCTTCCAGTTTTTAACAAACTGGATTTTTATTAATTTCGCCCCTTTTTCAAAATTTTAAATTTCAAAAGGAAGTTTGGTTAAATAAACATTTGGAAACCCATTTGATATTAAAACCCCTTTTTAAATTTTTTGGCCAGATCTTTTTTTTTGGGTTTTTGGGAGTTACATTATGTTTTAATTGAGGAAAACAAGATTTCGTTGCCGAGGGGGCTTGTTAAATTTGGAAAAACCTTAATTTTCAGCCAAATTTTTTTGCATTTGAAATTTTGGGGAAGTTCAGGACTTTATGTAGTTCAAAATTCCCCATGGGAAAAATAAAATTTTTTTAGCCCAAAAATGAAACCTCCGGATTTCAAATTTAACCAAGGGGCCTTGTTAACTAAAAAAAAATTTAAAATTCAAAAATTTTTTTTAAAAAAAACATTCCTTCCGTCCAGGGTCGCTATAGATTTTGGAAATTCTTTGTAGATTATTCAGGCAAGTTTTCAAACATGGAAGTTTGGGGAGATTGGCATTGTTGTCATTCCCTTCCTTTTAGGAAAAGAAATTTGCAGAACCCCCCCTTAAAAAATAAGTTTGCATTAACATCCCGGTTTAGTTACAAATTTGTGGATTAAATTAATTTAGGAGGTTCGTTTTAAAAAACTTTAAAAAAAAATTTGAAAAATTAAAAATAACCCCCTTCCTTTGGGTTTGGGTTTAAGACTTTTTAACTGGGCTTTAATATTTCAATTTTCCATTCCCTTAAGGGGGTTTTGGCCCCAAATTATTTGTCAAAATTTTCAAACTGGAAAACCCTGTTTCAGGCCGGCCTTACAAACATTGAATTTGGAAGTAGAATTTAGCTGAGTTCAAAACTTTTATTTGGGAGAATAAATTTTTTAGATGGACTTTTTCTGGAAAACTCAAATTTCACAATTTACCTTCAAAGGTTTAGATTTTGCCAAAATAAAATTTAGCTTAATTTTAGGGTAAATTTTTTGGAAAACTGAATTTTATTAGGGGGGCTAACAATGACTGAAAAAGGGTTTAAAATTGTTTTAAAAAACCCTTTTTGGGGTTTGGGGAATTGGCAGAAGTCTTTTAACTTTTTTTCATGGGTCATCAAATTTTCGGATAGGCCACCCTTTTGGGCTCAAAACTTAAATTTAAAAAAGGCCTTTAGAAGACGATAAAAACTTTTTTTCATTCAATTTTTTGGGGGGTTTCGAAAAAATTTTTTTGCCAATTTGGTCGCTTGACAATGATGAAAAATATGTGATCTGTTCCCTTTAAAATTTGTAAGTTTGGGGAATTGGACATTTTGTTGGTTTAAATTCCTTTTATGGCGAATCTCGGGTGGTCACCCCCGGAGCCAAGGGAAAATAAGTTTTGATTTAAAGCAAAACTTTAGAAGGATACCAAATTTGGGTTACGAAAAACCTAAGGGAAATTTTAAATTACAAATAAATCAAAAAACCAAAATTGCTATAAAATTAAAAACCCTTCCTTTGGGTTTGGGTTTTCCAAGAGTCTTTGTTAATTGGGGAAACATGTGGGGATTAATAAATGGAAAGCTTGTCAAAACAAAGTTAAAGGGTGGTTGGCTGTACCATTTTCCCCCCCTTCAAACCCAATTCAGGCAAATTTTCCCACTAGGTTTGCAAATTTCGCAAAGGCTTTTAGGTCAAAAATGGTTCATTTTGGAAAAAATAAAATAATAATAAAATTAAAATTAAAAAACCAAAAATGGGCCTAAAAAAAACTTTGGGCAAAATTTTAAAATTTTAAAAAGAATTAAAGGGGTTCAACCCATTCCGCCCAAAAACAAAAGATAAAAGGGTTTTTGGGGGTTACCCCAATTTAAAAAACTGAAACCAATGACGATCGCCCCGGCTCAAGGGGAAGGTTTAGTAAAAAAGGGGGCAAAAAATAGCATTTTTAAAAAGGAAAATATAAAAATACAAAATATTTAAGTTCCCAATTTCCTTTCCCACGGTGGGCATATTATAATAAACCCCAGATTTTTACCAGGTTTTCACAAAAAGTTGGGGTCCAACATTTTTCCCCATTAAAAACCTCCGAGAAAATTTTTGTCCCACCCAAAAATGGTTTAAAAAAAACCAAAAATTCCAAATTTAAATTGAAACGGAATTAGCTAAAAATAAAATTTTGTTTGGGGTTTTGGGTTTATTTAAAAAAAACCTTCCTGTTTCCCGGCCAGGGGATGTTTTTAATTTGAATTGGGATAACTTTGGGGAAGTTTTCAAACATTTTTTGGGGAATTTTTAAAATTTAAAAAAACCCCCCCCAAGGTGGAAAGCGCCCCTTTTAGCAAACCAAGGTCTTCAAAACCCCCAACCCTGGTGGGCATTAAAATTTGGTGTTGATCTGTTAAAGGAGGAGTTCTTAAAAAAGTAAAGACAAAAATATAAAATTTTTCTTTAAAAAATAAACTTCCGGGGTTTGGGAGTCAAACGTATCTGTGTTTAAACCAATTTTTGTTGCAAGGGGTTGAAACTCAAAGGTTAAAATGGTTGAAATTTCCCAAAAAAATTTGTATTTTTAAAACCGGACTCATAAAATTGAAGTTTAAGGAGTCTTTTTTAATGAGACAACCTTTTTTTGGGGAAAACCAAATTTTTAGAAGGGTTTGCCCCCAAAACCAAAAAATTTCCCCCTTTTAGTTAATTAAAAAAAAAGGGTCAAATTTTAGGAGTAAATTTTTACGGAAACAAATTTCCTTTGCCAGCTCTAACAAGAAATTCATTATTCTTTAAGCGAAAATTGGAAAGTTCAATTCAGAATGTTTGGGTTAAGCAACTTCCATTTTCTGGGAATTTGCAAATTTGGGAACGGCAACCCAACAAAACCAAATTAAATTTAAATTAACCCTTTAATTTGATAAAAAACTATTTTTGTATTAATTTTTGGGATTGCACATAAAAAAATTCATTTCCTTTCCCTAATTTGGGTTGAAATGACTGAAAAACATTGTTGTTCATATTTTTTGGTTTGGGGCAAGGAATTGTATTCTGGAAGCCCATTTTATGGCGAATAGGGAGATCGTCAGGCCCTGGTTTTCCAAAGGAATGAATTAATTAACTGGTAAAGGCCTTTTTTAGGCAACCAAATTTGGGGCTAATAAAATCTCTAAAGGAAAAAATTTGCATAAATCAAAAAACCAAAAATTTGCTCTAAAATTTAACCGATTTTTTGGGGGTTTTTGCCAAATCTTTTTGAGGAAAAAAATTGTAAAAATTTTTTTCTGGGCATTTGCCAAGGCCCTTGGGGGTTATAGGGTTTTAAAATTTTGCCCATAAACCCACGGGAATTTTGGGCATGGCAAATTTTGCACATTTTGGCCCTCAAAATTTTGATTCTTTTGGAAAAAAATAAAATTAAAAAAAAAATTTAAAAAGAATTAAAAAATTTTTAAAAAACCGACCCTAAAATTCTCAAACCGTTGGGGGCTAAAAATTTCAGGCGCCCCCTTTGCCACCCGGGAAAAGCCCCCATTTAAGAACTCTCTGGCGTTGGTTTTAAAAATTTAATTAAAGGGAATCCAAACCACAAGACTGTGAAAGAACAAAAAAAAAAAAAATTAGTAACATTTTTTTAAAGGTTTTCAGTTATTAACATTGACATATTAATGAACATGAACAAAAAATAATAGCATTCAGATAAAATTAATAAAAATTTCTTGTTTGGAACTTAACAACAAATTTTTAGATTTGAAAAAAACAACCAAAGGATAAGAATTAACATGAAATAATTTTTTTGTCTGAAACTTTCAGAATAGAAGATGGAATAAAAGGCAAAATGATTATTTTGGTAAAAGTTTTTTCAAAAGAAAAAAAAAATATATATATTAATATATATATATATATATATATATATATATATATATATATATAAATTTATAAAGCTTGTTAAAATATTTTAATACAACAATTTTTTATTTAAGTTTTATTTTTTGATTATTTATGTACTTGGAAATAAATGAACATTAATATTTTTTAATATAGGATTAACTGCAAAAAGATTAATAAATGATCTGAAAATAGATTTTATTTTAGTTCTGTTTTAAGCTTTAATATGTAAACCAAAGAAGGCTTATCAAAATTTTGGCCAACACTTTTCATGATCTAGAACCATTTTTAAAAAATCATTTTAATGAGCTATAAACATTTGTGAAATGATTATATAAAACATATTACCAGTAAAACTTAACTTTTAAAATAATATTATGTTTCTTTGAAAGATTTTTATAAATGATTTAAATGCTCTATACCGTTTTCCAATATTTATTTAAAAAGTAATCCCATAACGCCATCTGGTGGTGGCCATGATTTATATTACCCGCGTTTGGTGTTGTACGAACCCGGCGAATAAGCGGTAAATAAGCCAGAAAGAAACATGGGCAATGCCCCGTAACTCGGTTCACACACACCGTCTGTTCGTTTTTTCCCAATGTTAAGGATCGGGTTTCACACGTAAAAGGGATTTGGAACAGAAAAGGTTAAATAGAAGGTCAAAAGAATAAATCAAATGACATGGGAGTTGTAGCCCAGGACCGGTTTGAGGGAGGCACGAAAGCCGGGCCTTCTTCCGGGCTGGGGCTGATCTGGGAACGCGTGTCGGTTTTGTGACAAAACGCATTTGAGAACAGAAAAGATTGGCCCCGCTTATTTTAATGTGCGCGTTACAATAACGCCCGGTCTGTTTGAACTGCAACACATACTGTTAACACTGAGGCCAAGGCGGGGGCCAAAATGTATAACAAACTATTTCAACACCTGGGCCCCTTGACTCCCAATGTATGGAAGAAAACAGCCTAAAATTCAGGACTCCGAATAGGAGTTTTCACTTTATTCGGACAATTATTATCACTCATAAATGATTAAATAACAAAGTATGTATTTATTAAGATTGATGTGATTTGGAATTGGTAAAATGGCCGGAAAAAAATCATAGAATATCAATTGCCTAATTATGATCGGAAAAAGATTTTTTAAATTTTATTGACCTATAACATTTGAAAATATTTTTGCCTCAAAAATTAGCTTTCTCTGGGCTGAAGACCCCTCCCTTCCACCCCAACCCCAACAACAAAGTGCCCTCAGCCCCTCCCCTTCCCTCACACAAGAGAGTGGCCTCAGAAGCACATCAGATGTCTGGCAGTTTTTTTTTCTGTTTCCATACAGGTTTGAAATTTGGGAAACTACATTTTCCCGGAATGATATTTCTTGAGAAAATGGTTTTGAAGTGTTTGGGTCTGTTTTTACAAGACTTATGTTTTTTTTTTTTTTACCGAAAAACCTTCTTATCAAAATTCCCTATTTAAGTTCCTCAATTTTTTGGCATCAGTGAAAAATTTGGGTATAGTGTAATTTTCCCCGGGTATAATTAATTCCCAGCTTATTTTTCCAAAACCATATTAAATCAAAACCATTCCTGGTCGAGGATGACTGTGAATTAAAAGTTTCCCGCGATAAGAAAATTTATTACCAAGTTTGGGTCTTAGCTAAAACTAACCCCCTCACTTTTGAAAAAAGGTGGCCTAAGAGGCCTCCCCTTTTCATGTCTTTTCCATTGTCTATATATCATTAGGACTATATTGTTTTGAGTTTTATTAATTCTAGGCATTTAATTTCCTCAAAATACCGGGAATATTCAACTTTGATGCCTGCAACATTATATTGTTCAAACCCCCAAGATTTACATTGGCTGTTTTGTCATTATTCTGATGAAGTTTCAAGCAAATCAAGTAAAAATAAGATGTGAATTAAAGATTTTGAAAATGACACACCCCTGCCGTTTTTATAACTTTGACTTAATTAAAATGATGATCCCACCCAACAAAAATCGGAAGTTTGATCAAACTAGGAGATTTGGATGTTATTAGACATTTCCTGTTTCTCATTTTCCCAATTTCAAACCCGACGCAAACCGTTGAATATAAAAACCCCTGGCAATTTTCCCCAATGTCTTGACATCATGTTCACTGAGTTTGAGGAAAAGGTTAAAGACCCAGAGGGTATATCAAATTCCAAGATGTTTTTTTTAAAACAACCTTGAATAAACTCCTTCCTTTGGGTGGAGCCTATGCATAAGGCAAAGTTGTTGTAAGAGACATAAGTGTACAGAGTTTCATATAAATACATGCAAGTATGTGTGACTATGGTTCAAGATTTCTGTTTGTTCCGGGGTGTAAGTCCCCCTTTCCCCGGGTCCCAGCCCTCGGCGCTGTCCTGATGGGCAGGTTCAATTGTGCCAATTTTCAAAATTTTGGATTTAAGGCACCCAAAAACCCCGGAATTTAAGGAAAAATAAAAAAAATAATAAAATTAAAGCTGCAAAAGCGATGAAACGGGCTCCCGGATAACCGGGTGGCTTTTTTAAAACAGGCAAAGAAATACGAATTGGTAAATATAAGAGGAATATGTCAAAAGTCTTTATATTGCCAATCTTCCTGCCACGGGAGGCTATAAAACTATTTTTGTCATTGATTTCTTCAGTCCACACTTTTATCAACATATGAAATTTAGTGGAATTGAACATGGAATGTTTGAGTTAGTATAAACATTTTTTTATTCCAACAGGTGGCTATGATTATAACTGAACATTGGTTTGATATCTTCGGCCAGACTCTTATCAAATTTAAGTTTGGTGAGATTGGACATTGATTTTAAAGTTAGGTAAAACAAGCCCTTTCTGTTGTCAGCAGGTGGGCGCAGATTAAGGGGAATAATGACCTTCATATGTGCAGGCCAAGACTCTTTTTAACATGTGAAGTTTGGGGAAGATCAACATCCCTTTGCCTGAGTTAAACAACTTCAATTCCCATGGGGCCCAACAATGGGCGCCCTGGCCACACCCTTTGATGAAACCTCAAGATGTTCCAATTCATTTAAAGGCCTTTTAAACCCAAAAAAAATTATAAAATTATAAAATTTCTAGGAGTATTTGTTCGGAAAACTTCCCCTGTTGCCAGCAGGTGGAAGGAATCTGAATATTGGCATGTAGAATATTCAGGTCAGGGTTTCTCAAACATGTGTTTGGGCAGAGGACATTGTATGTCGGTTAAGAACCCTTTTCATGGCAAACACCCAAATTTGTAAGGCCCCAAACAGCCCTTAACAAACCTCAAGATTTCAATTTAACATGGAAAGGCCTTTAGATTACCTGACAAAGTTTGGGTTATTGAATAAACTTAAGGAGTTAAGTTAAATTACAACCCTGAAAATGGCAAAAGCGCCAAATTTTTGCGGGGAGAAAATTAAAAAATAACCACTTCCTTTGGGAAAATTTGACCAAGAACTTTTGTAGGTATTGGTGTTACATGTGCCAATTTTTTGTACGTTCGGAAAGTAGCTCAAAGCACTCTGTTGAAAATGATGGTGGGCTTTCGAGGGTTTTGCCAGAATGGAAATTGGCCTGATTGTTCAGGCCAGGACCTTTCAAATGTGGTTTGGGAAACCCACATTTTACCGGAAATACTTTTATTCCCATGGCGGACATAACTTTGGGACGTGGCATGGGCCCTTTGAAAACTCAAGATTTCCTTTCACGCCCGGCCTTTAGAATAGAGGACTGAAAAAAAGTTATGTCATAAAATTTCTTGGGGTATTTGTTTGCGTAAAATATGTCACTTCCTTTGCCAGTAGGTGGCCCCTAACATAACTGAATATGGGCCAATCTGTTCGGGTCAGGAGTCTTATCAAACGTGAAGTTTGTGGCAGATTGGGCTTGATGCAAGTTATAGCAACTTCATTTTTCATGGGAATCATCCCGAAATTGCAGGCCCAACGGACCGCCCTTAGAAAACTCAAGATCTTCAATTTAACATCGGCCTTTAGATTAGGCATACCAAATTTTTTGATCTGAATAAATCTCTAGGAGGGAGTTGTTTAAAAACATGGAGAAATGACAAAAAAATGATGCAAAATTTGCTCATAAAATTAAAATAACCGACTTCCTGTTGGGTTTGCGATATTGCTCCAAGAGTCTTTTTTGTAGGTACGATGCTTTACATATGTGTGCCAATTTTCGCATGCATGTACATGAAACACAGCTCGAGGGCTGTTGATTTTTTACATAGAAGGTGGCTTGTAGACCATTTTGCCACACCCTTCTGAAACCTATATCATCCCAGTAAATTTTCACCAGGTCTGACGCTGTCAAAGTTTCAGGACTTTTCGAGATGTTTAGGCCCTCAAAAAATCGCATTCATTTTGGAGAAGAAGAAGAAGAAGAAGAAGAAGAAGAAGAAATAGAATAAAATAATAATAATAAACAAGTAGATAAAAGAGGGTCCTCACACCATCGGTGCTTCGGGCCCCTAATAACTTAGAACAATAGGGCTCTTCGCTCCGCGGCTTGAGCCCCATAATAACAACAAAGAGATAAGAGGGTCCTCACACCATCGGTGCTCGGGCCCCTATAAAAAATAGATAAGAGAGGGTCCCTCACACCATCGTCTCGGGCCCCTAATTATGGCATTAAGATAAAAGTAAAGCTCATATGTTACATGAAATGTACCTCAGACCAGAGAATATTTTTGAGTCAAATCTCGTAGCTGTGTCTCAAAAAAAGAAACATATGTCAACAAGGTGGACCACAGAAAACAGACATGATTTCAAAATAAAATAAATATTATACAAATAAACACAGCGCCCCACTGGTCATCAGGGAAATTTTTAAAAGCATGATGTGGTACTTTATTTACAGTATGTTTGACATACATAAAGTGACTTTTGATAAGACAATATTCCCATTTTTTTTTTTTTACTGTAGATAAACTTGCAAATGTACATACAAGATTCATGTACATTTTTTTTATTTATTTTATTTTTATTTTGTTTTGTGGTCTTTGGAAATGTACATGTATAAACAGTTATGTTTTTATTTATTTAGATTTTTTTATGTATCATGTTGAAATTCAAAGCAAACAAATTAATAATAAATATATTTTATATAAAAGTGCCTTTATATGTATAATTGTTTTTCTTATAATACAACATTGTATCTAATCAATGTTTAAAATATACAAACTGTATAAGCTTATATCATACATGTAAACTAAAATTTACATAAACTCCAATTTGATATTCCATAATAGTTATAGATGATTAGACATTTAAAAACATCAAAAAACAAACAATCAATTAAAATATAAGTAAAATCAAAACTCACTCTCAGACAGAGTTTCACGCAGGTCCTAGACTGGTCGTAACCCACTGCCTTTCTTGGGTACAATGAAGTAAGGGCTGAAAAAAACCCTGCCTCATATCAGCTGGAGGGACTGGCTCTATCGCATCCTTCAAGCCAGTAGGGACTGCGATCTCCAACATAAGACAGGAGCATCCGGCCTCCACTGTTAAGTCAAGTCAAGTCACCTTTATTTATAAAGCACTTTTAACAATCCAGATCATGTCAAAGCAACTGAACAACATTAATTAGGAAAATATTGTGGCAATAATGCAAAATGACAAAGTAAACTAATTTTTCAGCTAAAGGCAGTTCATCATTGAATTCAGTGATGTCATCATCCAGCTTTAGTTCAGTTTAAATAGTATCTTTGCAAACACGCCAACGAGATTGCTGGAAATGAAGTGTCCCCAACTAAGCAAGCCAGAGGCTACAGCGCAAGGAACCAGAACTCCATCTGTGACAGAATGGAGAAAAAAACATAGGAGAAACCAGGCTCAGTCGGGTGGGCTAGTCACCTCTGGCACAGAGCTAAATCAGCAGTTCAATTCCAGGCTGCAGTAAAGTCAGCATTGTGCAGAGGGACTCAACTGGTTCCTGTGGTCTTATCCTGGTAGTCGCTCTGAGACAAGGTCTTTACAGGGGATCTGTATCTGGGGCTCATCTAGTTGTCCTGGTCTCCGCTGTCTTTCAGGGCTGTAGAGGTCCTTTCTAGGTGCTGATCCACCATCTGGTCTGGATAATGACTGGAACCGGTGACTGCAGTGACCATCTGATCTGGATACAGACTGATCTGGTGGCTCTCGGGACCTCGGAATAAGAGAGGGAAAAAAGACTAATATTAGCATAGATGCCATTCTTCTCAATGATGTAGCAAGTGCATCGGGTGTTATGGGAAGTGTTCCCAGTTCCGGCTGACCTAATTAATGCAGCCTAAAATCCTTTAGCGATTTGGATATTAGAAGCATATTAGTGTGTTATGTGTGCTTCGGGTTAAAGAGATGGGTCTAATCTAGATTTAAACTGCAGAGTGTGTCTGCCTCCCAAACAATGTTAGGTAGGTTATTCCAGAGTTTGGCAAATAGGAAAAGGATCTGCCACCAAGAGTTGATTTGATATTCTAGGTATTATCAAATTGCCAGAGCTTGAGAACACAGTGGACGTGGAGGACTATAATGTAACAAGAGCTAGTTCAAATACTGAGGTGCTAAACCATTGAGGGATTTATAAGTAATAAGCAAGATTTTAAAATCTATATGATGTTTAATAGGTAGCCAGTGCAGTGTTGACAAAACAGGGCTACTATGGTCATTCTTCCTGGTTCTAGTAAGACCTCTAGCTGCTGCATTTTGGACCAGCTGGAGTTTGTTTATTAAGCGGCAGAACAACCACCCAATAAAGCATTACAATAACCTAACCTTGAGGTCATAAACGCATGGATAAACATTTCTGCACTTGACATTGAGGGGCATAGGTCAAATTTAGATATATTTTTGAGATGGAAAATGCAGTTCTACAAATGCTAGAAACGCGGGCTTTCTAAGGAAGATTGCTATCAAATAGCACACCTAGGTTCCTAACTGATGACAAGAATTGACAAAGCAGCCATCAAGTCTTAAAGAAAGTTCTAGGTATTAATGTGGAGGTTTTAGGTCCTATAATTAACACTTCTGTTTTTTCAGAATTCAACAATAAGAAATTTCTTGTCATCCAGTTTTTTATATCGACTATGCATTCCGCTACTTTTTCAAATTGGTATGTTTTGCGGGCCTGAAGAAATATAGAGCTGAGTATCATCAGCATAACAGTGAAAGCTAACACCATGTTTCCTGATGATATCTCTAAGGGTAAATGTAAATCATGAAGAGTAATGGATCTAGTACTGAGCCTTGAGGTACTCCATACCTGCACTTGTGATCGATATGATGCCTCTTCATTCACTGCTACAATTGATGGCGGTCATATAAGTATGATTTGAACCATGCTAATGCACTCCATTAATGCCAACAAAGTTTTCTAGTCTATGCAAAAGAATGTTGTGGTCAATAGTGTCAAACGCAGTGCTAAGATCCAATAGCACTACTAGAGAGATACAACCGCATCAGATGATAAGAGTAGGTCATTTGTAACTATAATTAGAGCAGTCTCAGTACTATGATACGTCTAATCCTGACTGGAAACCTCACAGATATCTTTTTTCTCTAAGAAAGAATATAATGCGTGAGGATACTACCTTCTAGTAACTTTGAGAAAAGGGACATTGAGATTGTCTGTAATTAACTAGTTCTTTGGGGTCAAGTTGAGGTTTTTGATGAGAGGCTTAACAGCCAGTTTGAAGGTTTTGGGAAATATCCTTATGACAATGATGAATTAATAATAGTCAGAAGAGGATCTATGATTTCTGGAAGCACATCTTTAGAGCTTAGATGGAATAGGGTCTAACATATATGTTGTTGGTTTAGATGATTTAATGAGTGGAATTGATTCTCAGCCGATCTATAGCACGCTATCTGATGTGATACTATAGCTGACGGCTGCATGGTTACAATTTATCTCTAATAGTATCAATCTTAAAGTAAAATAGTTCATAAAGTCATTACTGCTGTGCTGTTGGGAAATGTCAACACTTGTTGATGCTTTATTTTCATTAATTTAGCACTGTATTGAATAAATATGGGGTTATGTTTGTTTTCTTTTAAAAGAGATGAAAAGTAATCAGATCTAGCAGTTTTAATGCTTTTCTGTAGGATAGGTTACTTTTCCCCAGCAATCTGAAATACCTCTAGTTTTGTTTTTCTCCAGCTGCACTCCATTTTCCTGGCTGCTCTCTTTAGGGCGAAGTGTGCTCATTATACCATGGTGTCAGTCTGTTTTCCTTATATCTTCCTTGCGTAAGGAGCAACTGTATTTAAAATGTTAGAAAGAGAGAGTCCATAGTTTCTGTTACATCATCAAGTTGTACTGAGGTTTTGATATGCTAAGAAATTGGAATAAATCAGGAAGATTACTTACAAAGCAGTCTTTTGTGGGTAAAGTGATGGTCTCTACCATCACTTGTAACAAGGGTAGAATTTACAGTTTAGCTATATGAAGTTTGCACAAGACTGAATAATGATCTGAGATATCATCGCTATTGTATAATTCTCAACACCATCATCATCAATTCCATGTGACAGTATTAAATCTAGAGTAAGATTTCGACAAGAGTAGGTCCTAAGACGGTTGTCTAACCCCATAGAGTTCAGAATGTCTATGAATGCTGATCCCAATATTAAAATCACCAACAATTAAAACTTTATCTGCAGCCAGCACTAACTCTGATGTAAAATCCAGCACATTCTTTAATAAAGTCTGTATGGTGCCCTGGTGCCTGTGTACAGTAGCCAGTACAAACTGTTGTGAAGCGGATGCCGCTGACCTTGGGGGATGCCAGGTGAACTGAATCACTAGCCAAGGCTGATGGTCCCTCAGAAGCCAGCGAGATGGGCTGGGTAGCACTAACCAGGCACCCAGATACTGTGCAAGCAGGAACAATGGAACCACCGCCATTCCGCTGGTGGGGCAGTGAGGTGGATACGAGGACCCAACTTCGGGCGTTTGTGGCGGACCGGATGAGGGTCTGAGTGTGTGGTGCAACGCTATTTGAGTTCCACGGGTTGGCAGAAGGTGCATGAGTAGGGCCTTTGTTGATGCTCTCGGACAGCCTGCTGCTGCCGATGGCTGAGGGAGGATGAGTAAGGTCCAGTGTTGGAGCCCCGACTCTCTGTGCTCTCCTGGGACCTAGAGATAGAGAAAACCAGTCTCTCGTCAAGATTTTCCAGGATTCTCCACCCAGTCCTCCTCCGGGGGAGGGAGAGGTGCCTTCACCATCCCCCAAAGAGCAGATTCTCCCCTCTCTGGGTCGCTCGTCCTGGGGCCTCTTGCTCTTCCACTCATCACCATGATTGACAGGGGCCATGACGGATGGGGCAGCCTGCCTATGGCTAGCTCCATGCACTGCTTGCCTGAAGGCTGTTGTGGGATGTGGTGGGAGCGTGGGAAATGCAGGGGGGCCACCCTCGCAACTAGCAGGCTGGGGTGATATGGCTGGTGGACAGGTGGAGGCAGCAGCTGCCGCCTGGGGCAGGGTGTGAGCTCTCAGTCTGCTTCTGTGCAGCTGAGAGCTGTTGGACCAGGCTCCGACCGCTTCACCAAAGAGACACAGAACACAGGGGCATTAAGGAACCAAACATTTTAAGCTGCCTCTTATATCAACCAGACACAGCCAGGGATGGCACTCCTGGACCACATACATTGGGGCTTGGAAATTTGGGCACCCTTGCAGAATCTGTGTGAATAATTTCTCAAAAAATAGAGAGATCATACCAAATCCATGTTATTTTTTTATTGTAGTACTGTCCTGAGTAAGATATTGTACATAAAATGTTTACATTTTAAAAAAAATGCTGAAATTATTAAAATAACCCCATTCAAAAGTTTGGGAACCCTTGGTTCTTAATACTGTGTGTGGTTACCTGGATGATCCACGACTGTCTTCTCTGTTTTGTGATGGTTGTGCATGAGTCCCTTGTTTGTTCTGAACAGTTAAACTGAGAACTGTTCTTCAGAAAAATCTTTAAGGTCCTGCAGATTCTTCAGTTTTCCAGCATCTTTGCATATTTGAACCCTTTCCAGCAGTGACTGTATGGATTTTGAGATACATCTTTTCACACCTGAGGACAATTGAGGCACTCAAACACAACTATGAAAAAAAGGTTCAAACATTCACTAATGCTCCAGAAGGAAACAAGATGATCATAAACTATGGGACAAAGGGACAATTGAACCCATTCATGTGAATGTAAGTCAACTTCATTCTTCTTTCTTTTTGAACCTGTAGATTTGCCTTATTCAACATTAGGAAGATTAGACCCTTCCTGTCAGAGCAATCCACCCAACTTCTTGTCCAAGTTCTTGTCTCTCCAGACTGGACTATTGCAATGCTCTCCTGGCAGGCCTTCCTGCATGTACTATCAAGCCTCTAGCAACTGATCCAGAATGTCAGCAGCAGGGTTGTCTTCAATGAGCGAAAACAGCCCATGTTACTCCTCTTCCTCATCAGGTTACACTGGCTACCAGTAGCCAGCTCGCATCAAATTCAAGGTACCGATGCTTGCCTACAAAGCGACCACTGCGACGGCAGAACTTACCTAAACTCACTAGTTCAATCTTATGCACCCTCCAGGAAGTTTAGCGCTCTGCAAGTTAACGAGCCTTGTGTTGCCATCCCAAAGAGGTTCAAAATCACTTTCACTGACTTTTCCTGGACTGCTCCCAGCTGGTGGAATGACCTCCGATCTCAATCTGAACAGCTGAGTCTTTACTCATTTTCAAAACATCTAAAGACTCATCTTTTTACGCTCTGCACTTAACCAACTAATACTAGTAATCTTACCTTTTTTTCTTTTTTCTTTCTATCATATTCCAAAAAAAACCCTGGTTCGTGTTCTGTACTAGACTAACTGAGACTTGTCATAGCACTTGTATACCGTTGTTGTTTTTCTGTGATCTGATTGTTTCTACTGTTCTCATTTGTAAGTCGCTTTGGATAAAAGCGTCTGCTAAATGATTAAATGTAAATGTAAATGTAATGTAAATGTTTTAGATTGGGAGTAATTCCAGAGATGCTCCATTCAACTAAATTCAATGAAATTCATCAGAACTAAATTAGATTGTGTTTTTCCAACAAAATAAAAAATAAACAGCATTATCCCATATCATGGTACATGACAGCATAGGCTACAGCAGATATTTACACTCAATTTAAACTCATATCAATCAGGCCAAAAAAAAAATAATATTAATAATAATAAATAAAAGTGCAAAATAAGAGTAAAATGTACAACTCATTCATGGTTCACAAGTAAAAAAAAAATGTAAATAACATAGCAAACTAACTTGGTGACCAAGGGGACGCTCAAAATTACTTAGAATGTCAGGGTGCTTAAAAAGGTGTGTGTGTGGGGAGGTGTGTAGGTGACTCCATGTATTCTGATTTAAATACATAGATATATTTCTTCTTTACTGCCAGCAGCAGATAAATTCTAAAAACAGATAAGCAACAAGATGCCACAAAATCATAACTAACCACAGAAATCAGTTTACTTTCTTTATTTGTGCAGTATGGATGTTCTTATAACATATTCCATGCTCTTTATATATTTATACATGTTAAACATGGTTGACATATGGTTATAGTGTCTCTTTATTGGGTTACCGTACACAAAAACTTGTGAACTGACTTAATTATGTTTGGTAATTAAATGTTGAAATGTTAAATAATTGTTTTCATGTTTTCATGCTATCATCTTACTATAATAAAGAGAAGAGACATGCATACATGTAAAAAGAGAATTAAGAAAATAATTGCTGTTTAGTCTTTTTTTGAAAAAGCAACAAGTGGGTGGTACTGATGCAGTGGAGGTGGGGCTGAGCTCTACGCCATCCCTGTCCTTGAGTCATTTTCTTCACTGTATCTCTCTATTCGGTCCACAGAATAACAAAGCCGACTTTGGGCAGCGGTCACATTTTCCACTAATGCAGCAGTCATGAATACCCACAACAGTAGCGACAAGACACTGAAGACAGTGATCACAACATAACCTGCATACTGAAAGAAGAAGAAAAAATAGTTGAATGTATGTTTTGTGTGTCAGATGTAAATCATGCAATTTCAACCTGTCCTCCAACTATCACTCAGATAGGTCGTTTGTCCAAATCCTGTAATATGACCCATCAGAGCGTGATACTATTCTGCCTCTATCGGGCAAAAGGTTGTTTTCATATTATGTTTTGTACTCTTTTTTATTTGCACTGTGATTTGTGTTTCGTAGCTCAGTTGGAAGATTATTACGTATACCTTGATATGCAGTTATGCTATCATGGGTTCAATCCAGAGAACGGAGCGTAACGTAAAATATATGCCTCAATAAATCATAATTTAGCAAGATTTCTGTGAGGGTTAGGTTTAGGAGTGGTTAGTGTGGTCATTCCGAACGAATAAGCCACCTTGTAAAATATGTAACTGAATTACTGTGAGATCGGTGTAAAAGTCCACACCTTGCATTTAAATAACATGCGTCTTGATTGGTAATGACGTATACATTTTCATGACGACAGACTAACCCGATACTGTCATTATTTTACACCTGCTAGAGGCCGCTTAACTTAAAACGTAAATATAGGTCGTATAGGTGTTGCACAAACGCACCTATATGGTCGTTTGTTGGAGGACAGGCTCTGCAATTACCTGAGACTGATGATATAACTCAGTGGTCAAATCTAGAACTCTGTATCATTTCGCAACCTTTGATAGGTTGACACACAACTTGTTTAGCCTCAAAATTATGAACATAAACTCCTTCCAGTCTGTCATGGCACAAGCAAATAATCACCATCAAGTAACAACATGAAGATCCACATTACAGATGGAATCAGACAAGATATGAGAGCTTTAGGACAGGTTGCGATTATCATCATGCTCCTTTGGGCAATGAAACCATCCATATCTAAGAGGTCTTAACAGCTGGAACATTATAACCAAGGCAAAAAAAGCAGGTCCAATGAAGATGGACACTGTTAGCGTTTATTCTGATCAGATCTACATGGGCATGTGAAGGTACTGTTCATCACAATAATACATCCAATTAACAAAATGCTCAGTGTAACAGAGCCATATTCAGCTAAGGCTTTATGATTTCTCTTTGTTTTAGTAGCAATGACATCTCTGAGATGATTTTGGCTTGTTTCTATCTCTTTATAGTTGGTAGTCCAGTTCACAAGTTCTTTATATTCTGAGAAATGCCCTTTAATGAAGAAGGATAAAATTATTATTAATATCAGAGGATGAATGAATATGCTTTGAACATCAATGGTGTAAGGAACATTTAGCACAACAAAATGAATAAGTTAAATCTAAATGCTGTACAGTTGTATATCTATATTTGAAAGATCTGTTTAGTTTGAAAATAGCTTAATGTCAAATGTGCTCTCTTTTCTTTTTCTTTTCTCATCTCATTTATAGCAAAGATGAAATCATGTGTTGACAATTAACTTCCTCAAGTCCTTCCCTCTCTTTGCAAGAAAGAATTATTATTATTATTATATTATTTTTTCTGCAGGTCTGAGATAAAAAGTCACAATTACCTTTTTGGTAACATTTTAGAATAAGGAACACTTATTAACTGTTAACTATTAACTACGATCTTTGCCTCAAATTCTAATTTGCTGCTTATTAATAGTTAGTAATGTAGTTGTTAAGTTTAGGTATGGGTAGGATTAGGGATGTAGAATAAGCATCTAGATAAGAAACATAAAATAAAGTTTACCCCCTTTATTTGTGTGTAAGATGTAAATTCAGAATTCAGAAAAAGTGCAGGATGTAAAGAATTTTGTGCTTATTTTTCTTTTTTTTCTTTATAATTTGAGAAGAAAAGTCTAAATTGTGAGGAAAACCCTGTAAAATAGGGACATATTAATGCATATACAATGTATTAATATGATTATTATTATTATTATTATTTTTTACCTGTATTTTGAATTTTGACTGCATCTGGTTATATTTTAGGGTTTACAGAAAATTAATGGATAAAGTGCATTAATGGAAATTTGTTTTTAGCTTTGCCAATTTTGGAATAATTGAGCTGCAACTTATGGATGTGAATTTAAATCACTGATTAAAACATTTTCCTGTGACTTTAACCAATGACTTACTGTTTTATGGATTTACTGTATTGTCATGTATGTCTATTTATTTATTTATTTATTTATTTATTTTGTTGTTTCAACTTGACATCATCATACCTATGGAATCAATATAAGGCCACATATATTGAAAAAATAATTAGATTGCAAAATAAAAAACAAAATAAATAAAAAAAATAGTTTTGCAAAAGGAAATAAAGCATTGAGAAAAATAATATGCTTCTTGCAAACAAAAATAAAAAAGTATTGCAAGAAAAAAAAATTTTAAACAAGTTTTAAAGAATGCAAAAATATGAATAAAATAGAGCAAAGGCAATTATTTTGCAACACATATTTTCCATGGTCATAGCTACAGATTTATTTGCAATGCTCCTTTTATTTTATGCTTGAGTCAAGTGTGAGCTCCAATCTGTTAGTAGTTTCTAGACAGCAAAATCATTTCGAAATGACTTTGACCTTTTGAACTCATAATTCATATTCATATGTGACCTTGGATCCTCATAATAATTTCCATATGCGGAAATTGTAACGCGCAGAACTTCCTACATAACCTTTGAGTCTAGAGGAAATATGTTTTTGAACAAATGTTTGAATGTGTAGCGTGGCAAAGCAAATTACACAATGATACAAAAGTATTGTTTTTGAAGAATTTCATAGAGCGCCCCCCAATCCAGATTCATCATGGCATAGCGGGTATGCTATCCGGTTGCAGTCTGTAATGCTTGCTCTCTCTCTTTGGACATGTTGATGAACAATAAACAGGAAATAAACAATTATATCACAATTCCAACAGATCCTGAGATCAGATCACAATATGTGTGTGTGCACAGATATAATCTGGACGGCAGTATAAAAAAGATTCTCAGCATAATAATGGAATTGAATAATGAAATTGAAATGAAAAGATATCAAATGAAAATGATCACAAAATGGTAATGGTTAAACTTTAAATCAGTATGGCTCTTCTCCCCGTGTTTCTTACCAAGCTGCAAGAGTTCTGAAGGGGAGGGGTGATGCTGAAAATAGAAATTATGTCTATTTTTTCTATGTTAATCCAGATGGATCCGAGACATGCCTTTTGCTACAAATGCCTATCCATGTCCTTTAATAAATTTATAAACATGATGCTAATCTATAGTGTCTGTGGTATCCGGTTTCATTCAAGTCAGGATTTTGTCTCTCTCTTCTCTCTTTCTCTGTATGTGAGAAAGATATTGGTTTAAGGTCAATAATAAGTAGATAATTTTAACAGATTGTGAGATCATATCCAATAAGTGTGGGCTCATTACATATAATAGATGAAGTATAAAAGATTTTTTTTCAGCTATTATTGAACTGAAAATAAACTCAATAACTAAATTGATAAGAAAATAACCTTACATTATTTTGGGAGTGATGATGACCA
Organism: allo-octoploid hybrid of Carassius auratus x Cyprinus carpio; assembly: GCA_024542945.1. Lineage (NCBI taxonomy): Eukaryota > Metazoa > Chordata > Actinopteri > Cypriniformes > allo-octoploid hybrid of Carassius auratus x Cyprinus carpio. The sequence continues at coordinate 11,543,996 of CM045074.1, forward strand.
TTCTCAGAATGAGATGTTTTACAAAAGTTGCTTGGTTTTAGGTTGAAAGGAGAACTCTTTCTTTGAGATCATCTGTATTTTCTCTCCTCTTCAAACCTAAACTAAGGATAATTAAATGTAGGAGAAGTTGTCAAATGAGCCCTGGTGAATGCAAGGTTTACAGAGAGTTTTCAGTATGAATTAGACCTAAATTAGACTGAAAATCAGGTCATAGGTTGTTTTGCAAAAAAGTACTTTTAAAACAAGGTACTACAATGTCTCACAGAATCTTTCAACAGATTAGACTTTTCATTTTAAAATGGTAATTATTAGCCATGAAGTTTTAAATGACCTATATTTATTTTCACACTATAATTTTATTTTATTAAAATAAAATAATTATAGATCACTGATATAGATAAGCTCATTATGCAGATGAATCACCGATAATGAACACATATTGCAGTTTGTCAGTGATCTATTAGTGATCTTAGCGTAATCAGGGAACTGGCTTTACTGACAAATGCACATGACAATTGTGGCTTATATCGCCCAGCCCTACTTTAAGACTAGTTTGACAAATACTGACCATTCTTCTTAAAACCTTAGCTTAACTTTAAACAACACTGGATACAAACAGCAAACATTTGGAAGAAATGGTCAGCACCTTAAATAGTCAACCTGCTATCTTGGCACACATCCCAAATCTTTTTTTCAAAAGTGTGTTTAATTATTTAGAAGCAGATCTCACTTTCTGGGACTTTTCCAAACTCCCTGAAAACTGGAGTTGCTAAGCCCAAGCAGTTGATCTCAGCCTGTTGGGCCTTTTAGTCAACTGGGAAAAGAGCAAACTCTCCCCACGCAGAGGATCTCTTTTTGGTATGGGAGTTGGATCTCGCCCAACAAGGGAACGCGGCATCGGTGCTACCTGCTTGAATAGCTCAAGGACAGGACAGCGTTCCACTGAAACTTTTCAGAGGCTCATGGGAATATTGGCGAAGCCAGTTAAACCGCCGGCCTTTACATATGAGACTGCTCCAGCACTGGCTTTATGGGCCGAGTCCCGAGGGTGGGTTTGGGAGCGCAGCACCACCGGTCCAAGTTCACCCCAGCTGTCGCCAAACCTTCACCCCTGGTCAGATCTTGCATTCCTCTAGGAGGGTCCCCTGAAAGATCTCCAGGCATGCTGTGATTTACATGGATGCCTTTACCACCGGCTGGGGAATGCATACAATGAGCATGCAGGCTCAGGGGTTTGGACGCCCCAAGCTGCATTGGCATCAATTAACTAGAGTTGTTAGGTGTGCCTTGCCTTGAATCATCTCCAAGGCTATGAGGCAAGCACGTGCTGGTCTGAATGGACAAAACAGTGACCGTGGGCGCATCAACCAACAAGGTGGTCTGCACTGCCCCATGTCGCAACTCACTCCGCCACCTCCTCCCTTTGGGAGTCGGAAGGTTCTGAGGTCACGCTTGTGCTTTTCACATTCCAGGCCTGCTCAACCATACAGCTGGACAAGTGCTCCCAAGCAATGCTCCCGGGGAATGGTGATCCATCCCCAGACGGTCCAGCTGATTTGGAGACGCTTTTGGAGCCGAAGGTAGACCTGTTTGCTTCCCAGAGACTCTCACTGCCAGTTGTTCTACTCCCTGACCAAGGGAACACCTCAGCATGGACGACTGGCCACAGCTGGTCGTGGGGCCAACACAAATGCCTTTCCCCCAGTGAGCCTCTTGCTCAGACACTGTGCAAAGTCTGGGAGGATGAGGAGCAAGTCTTGCTAGTGGCCATATTGGCCACCTGACCCTGTCCACTAGTACTCCTTAGGCAGCCCCTCCTTGGCCGCTTTCCTCTGATGAAGGATCACTGAATCAGAGACAGGGACACCATTTGGCACCTGCATCCAGACCTTTGGAAACCCATGTCTGGTCCCGGACAGGACGCGGAGCTTCTAGTGACCTACCCCAAGAGGTAGCTAACACCATAACCGGCGAAGCACCATCTAACCAGACACCCTTTACTTGAACTGAAACCTCATGGTGAGTGGTGTACTTGCCAGAAGACCCAAGATGCCTGATTGGCGTCGCTTTCCTTCTGCAGCATGGCTGGACCGGCTGTCTCCTCCACCCCTCAAATCCAGGTTGCCTGCTATTGTTCCAACCATGACCCTGTGAATGGGATGTCTTTAGGTAAGCATGACCTCGTTATCAGGTTCTTAGAAGGGCTCAGTAGGTTGGGATCCAACAGGAGTGTGATCCTCCTGGCGGCTGGGCTCGCTGACAGATATCTGTAGAGCTGAGCTGGCACCCCAACACGCTGGGCTAGATTCTACGCCCGTGAGAGCAGGATCCTCCCGTGTTCTCACCTCAAATGGGTAGTGGCACCCAGAGGCCCCGTTAGTGTTGGCTTGCTAAAACTGTTCCAGAGGTCCGCTTCTGTAGACCCTGTTGAGATCCTCCATCACCCTCGGCAGTCGGATGCGGCGGAACGTCCGGCGACGCCTCACGATGAACTGGAGAACCATAGAAGGCTGAGTTCCATACTGAGACCCAGCGTATTCAGATGTGTATAGTCCACATAAAGCCTTAGAGCCCGTGTTTCCCTGGATTTCTGCCTTCCCAAGAGGGTTTCCAACCACCTCCAATTTCTCCATATACATCTAAATGGATGCTATATGTGTATTTGCTTCCAAAAACTCCTTCAGGAAGGATGGGCTTCCCAGCATCCCTGTTCCCAAGTGGGAATGGGACATTTTCCCAGTGTTATCCAGTCTCACCCAGTGAGGAGTGCTTTGACAATGGTGACTGGAACTAATTGTTCTGAGCCCCAGCCTCACACCAAATAGGGCGCAGGCCTTGCACAGGGCACTGGAAGGGCAGCACCCATGGCGCTTTGTAGGGATCCCAATTCATTGGTCACCATGTGACATCAAGAGTGACCACCCTGAAGGGAACGCCTCAGTTGCATATGGTAACCCTCGCCCTGAAGCAGGGAACGCCACGCCCCTGCCACGGTTGTTTTCTCAACACTGGAGCGGGCGTCACACCGCTCGGCTCCTCGCTTAAAACCTGGTATGCATGCAATAGCATGCCAATGTGCTTTGGCTCGCTTAGTTTACACTTGAAGTAGATTGGTCTATCAAGCCGATATCCCAATTCATTGTCACCGAGTGACGCTCCATTCCCTCCTTTAGGAACGAGGGTTACTACATAACGGAGCGTTTCATAACCATAGGTGCTCTAACAAAGTCATTTATAGGTTCTTCTTTGTTTAATAAGATTTACTTTTGTCATTTATACAAAGGTTACGCTACTTTTATCAGACAGATATAGAATAATATCGGCCCATGTTTTTCATTACAGACATAAAAAATATCCAAACAAGATTATGAGACCACAGTTGTAAATTCAGGAGACCTAGTTACCAGAAAGTGTATACATCATTTAAGAGAAGGGTCATAATGCAAACTGAATACAGAAAACCTCCTCAATCTATTTTTCATTCTTGAAAAGTTTCTAAAATTTTAAATGTTTGTTTAGCTTAAATATTAGTTTATAGTCAGTTACAAAAGCGTCAGGGTATGAGTTTATATGTATTTTAAATAATTATAAAAGTTACAGTTTCTGGAGTTGGGCAACACTTGAAGAGAGTCCCAGTGTTTTCTTTTAATAAAATATTCACTGAATGTCACTAAGACAAATTCCTTAACAGTGTTCATAAATGAATATAACGCATTAAATCTTCAGAGAGACAATAAGAAGAATATGGTCTAACAACACAAACAAATGGTTGTTCTAACTCTTTCACACACAAAAGGAAAGTACTTAAAATTGCTAATGTTCTTGGCCTTATCAAAGTTCACTAAGTCACACAGTTTTTTTCATGGATTACACCATGAAACCAGAATGAATGTATATGTTTCCATGATTTTGTTAGTTCTTTCTGTTTTGAATTTGTTTACCTAGTTTCCATGCATTCTTATTTTCCCATCTAATCGTAATTGCTAGGCCTTGTGCTTTGTTTCCCTAGTTTCCGGCTGTCGGTTAGAGATGTTAGAGGGACAATATTTCTGTAAATTTGTTTGATTTAATAAAATATCTCTTAACCTGTCCTTCTTTTTTTTTCCTCTTAAAACAAAAAATGAACCTCCTCAGATGTTCCCAAGAACTACGGAGTTTACAATTTGTTTAGTTTGCAAGAAATAATTTAAGAGATATTATCTTGTTGAATATGTGAAGTGCAACATTTTTTGTGACTGCTGAAGGAGTACGCGCCTATAGCCACAACCTACATTCAGAAATTTGATTCTACATTGTTTTCTACATTGTCACAATGGCACCCTGCCCAAACACTGCTGAAACAAGAGCTGTCTGACACCACCGAGAAGTTCTGTTGAACGAAAGTGAAGATACACAGAAAGAGTGTACGAAAAGATTCCGTAATATGAAGATTTTGTAAAGCAGTTTCTCTGTGTCTGATGAATGCCTGGGAATATTTGTGGTTTGACAAGACGGAGACTGAGAAATCCTCGTTCTACGCCATCTTATGAGGAATATACTTCAATATACTCAATGTAACCACCTGCTTTTGAACGCCTATAGACTGGGTATACTTTTACGATCAAATTTGAGATAATTTAAATGGTGGGAAAATGTTGTACTTTTTTCCAGTGGGACGGGTGCCGCAGGCGGGAATGAGGTACCGTGGTGACCAACCCACCACCAGCCTGTTGGAACAAAACACTTCATAACCAAAATTATCTTATGCAAAATAAATGTCGGGAGGACTCTAAAACAAACTTTTGTCTTAATACACACACAAACAGACATGAGCACCACAGTTGGAGAGAGAGAGGGTGAGGGGTGAGAGAGAAACAGATGATCAACTTAAACCAAGCACAATTTGTAAACCTCTCATTCTGAGAATGGTTACCATCACTCTGAAAATAATGTAAGGGTATTTTTATTGATTTACTTTCAATTCCATTATTCATTAATATGCAGAGAATCTTTATACTGTCATCTTATTTATATATAAGCCTCCAACCCATATTGTGATATGGTCTCACCATCTGGTAAAATTATCACTTATTATTGACCTAAAACCAATATCTTTCCCACATACAGAGAGAGGGAGCAAATCCTGACTTGGGATGCAACCGATACCATGGACACGCATCGTTTACATTAACCTTTAAAGGACAAAGATCGGCATGTGTGTAGAAAAGGCATCACTCCTCGGATCCATCTGGATTACCATTGCAAAATAAAGATAACTTTTAGTTTTTTCAAGCAGATCCATTTTAGCGCCACCCTCCCCTTTCAGAACTCTTGCAGCTTATGAGAAACACTTGTGGAGAGAGAGACCAATTGATTTAAAGTTTAAAGGGGTCATATGACAGCTAAAAAGAACATATTTGTGTATTTGGTGTAATGCAATGTTTTAGGCAGTTTAAGATTCAAAAAATGCATTATTTTCCACATATGTTTAATTATTTTTCACCTCTATGCCCTTCCTTTCTGGAACGCTAGATTTTACAAAGCTCATCATTCTGGCAGGTGTGCTCTGGATTCCAGCCCAGTGTGGGCACCCAGTGCATTGTGATTGGTAATACCCAAGCTGAAGGAAATGTTACTTCCTTACCATACTGTGATGTTGTGCCCCTTAGACGATGAGACAAAATCAGTAAAACCCATTATAAACAAGGCATTTGTTGCTTCCAGTGGGGAATAATTATTAATTATAATGACTTATGCTGTCTTTTATGCAATCATCAGTGGAAATTTTTAAATGTAAACTTACAGGCTGAGTCAGAAGAACCAGACTGTCCTTAAATTTGGAATTGCCCCACTTATAGAAACAACACCATATTGTAGGCTACCTCTCAGGAAACAGTCCTTGCTCCTCCATAAAATGTGCTGCAACATCTGAATATTTGGTTGAACTGTTCTGGGAACAGTGTTAAATACAACCAACACTGATTTCTAGTTGTGTCCTCTTTTGGAAGACCAAACAAAGTAGTTTTAAACTAAACACACAATGTCTCCACTACATGGCAGCGGCTGCAAAATCAGAATCTGTTACCCTTCTTTCTTTGCGGAACATTTAGGGCGTTATGCAAATCTTCCTACATTGTGACGGACATGTGGGGCTGTTAGAACGAAGTTTAGGAGGGGTGTAGTTGACTATTAACTTTTATAAAGAATATCTCTTTGTATTTGGTACTTTAGTCTTTGCCACTTTACAGATCTTTATGCACCAAGAGCTTGTAACACTCAAAGAGAAAGAAAATTTAAATCACATCATATGACCGCTTTAAACATGAACATTTTTGATCTTTCATTTGATACCCAACTTGAAGACGATTTTCTTTGTTCCCTGAAATATGTAAGACATTTATATTTTTTACTGATTTATTTTCAATTTCATTATTCAATTCCATTATTATGTTGAGAATTCTTTTATACTGCAGTCAGATTATATGGAGCACACAACCATATTGTGATTAATTCTCACAATCTGTTAAAATTGTTTATTTATTCTGTTTATTGTTCAATAACACCCTGTTTTATCACAGCTCAATACAGAGAGAGATAACAGACTGCAACCGATAGAGCTAGCACGGTGCAGATGAATCGATGGGGCGCTCCATAAATTTTTTAAAAAACAATACTTGACAGATCATTTTATGCTTTCCACGCCAGACATGTTCAAACATTTGTTCAAACAAATATTTCCGGAGCTCAAAGGTTGACATCGGAATGTCACATGCGATTTCAATATGGAAATTATTATGAGGTCAGAGGTCACATATGAATATGATTAAGAGGTCAAAAAGGTCAAAGCATTATCAAAATGGCATTTGGTCGATAGGGCTACAACAGTTCCGGATCAGACTTGACTGAAACGCAAAAAAAAGGAGTATGCAAAGAATAGAGCTATGGCCTGGAAATGTGTTGCAAAATAATTGGTTTCCTTCTGTTTTTATTTATATTTTGCAGTATATTTTTGTTCGGCTTTTTCCTCAAGCAATTTTTTTTTTTTTTCAATTTTTATTGTTTGTAGAATACATTTTTTTCCACTTTATTTTCTTTGCAACTTAAATTTTTTTAGATATATGGATTATAATTGACTCCATACATATCCCGCCCTTTTGCTTTCCTTCAATATCTTAATTTTTTATTGATTTGACATTGGTAACACTTTAATAATAACGCTTATTAATAACAACCCAACATTATCAATGTTTAACTTATCATTTAATAATATATCTATGGGTGAACGATACATGTATTCATACCGAACCGCACATTATGGCATCGGCTTCAAATTATGGACCTAAATCAATACAGGAATTCACTCAAATCAGAAGGGGCACCGAAATCAACGTTTTGATAACTGGCCAGCAGAAGGACAACGAAAGGCAAGAGTTAGTGCAAATTAATATCTTTGAGAGCTGGTTATGTAGTCTTAATGGACCCGCTTGTCATTATAATATTCATTCTTTCGTTTTGACAACAGAAACATTAAAAAATTTTTTTTTTTGGTGGGATTTAGCTACTTCCATTGAAAGGTTGGAACACTGTTGAAAAACAAAACCATGACAGTGACCTTGGGGACTCTGAATGCCCTCCCAGACGGGACAAAGGAGGTATTTTGGTTTGTGCACTCAACTGTTTGTAAAATTTTGTTCGGGATCTTACCGCCCCAATCGGGAAAACCAAATATTCCATTATTTTTTTTGGATGTAACGATTTGAAAGACAAACCCTATTATGTAAATTATATTTGGTTTCAACTCAACGGGAACAGGAGCAGGATTTAATGTTTTTTTTAACTGATTTTATTTGATAAGGTACCCAAAGCTGCCGGGTTAGTAAGCTGAACTGATGTTTTTGTTTGTGTGTGTGGTGTGTGTGTGTGTGTGTGTGTGTGGTGCAAATACTGGGCTGAATTTCAATTGTTTCCATAAGAGAATCAACTTTTAGACTTTACTTCTATTAATAAGCATCAAGAAAAGGTGTTTTATTTTTTTCCCTCAAAGGAAAAACAAAACACGGTTTTAAAAAATAAAGATAAAAAAGGATGCCACATTTGAGTTTCTTTTCGGGAAAAATTGCCTGTCCAAAATGAACCAAACTCAGCTTTATATATGTTATGTTTTTTTTTCCTTTTTATCTGTAAACAAATCAAATATATTTTGAGATTATTATTTTTTTTGTATGATATTACCAGATATTATATATTACAATGTAATAATATTATTTTAATCTAGGGGAAAATAATAATAATTTGTACACTGTCTTTCAAAATAAATGAAAAGAAACCCAAAGATAGTAATTTTATTTTTATTTTCTGTAGTACCAAATCGAATAACTGTGACCGAACTGAGGTAATGCATCCAAAGCGGACATCCCTGTACCGTTCCACCCTAATATTCACATATCCAGAATTATGAGATAATGTGCTTGTTAATGCTTAACTAATGAACTTATTAAACATTACCAAATGATTAACAGATCATTATTTAATGCAAATTAAAAATGCTTACAAATGTAATTAAATTTACAACATAAGGATGATCATGCATTATTATTATTTTAATCTTCAAATGATTTTGACAGGTGGTTTACAATGATTAAAAGTTCTATTAATAAATCCTTAACAAACATTATATAATGCTTAATGGATAATTAGTTAATGTTTACAAATGTCATTAAACTTTAAAAAATGCATTTTAAAATCTAATGATTTGAACAGAAATTATACAACATTTATAAGTTTATTTGTTAATATATTTTTTGAATGCTTACAAATGTCATTAAAGTTCAGTTCACATATTAGCTAATTTCATTTTACATTTACAAATGTTGTAAAAATATAAGTGTAATTATTTTAATATTCACAAACATTCATGTTAATATACTCATTAACCTTACAGTCTGTAAAGGTCATATATATGGTCTTTGGTTGTTGTGTAGACTTAAACTATTTGCACATCTTAAATCATTTAAAATAATTTGTTAAGTCTTGGTACCCACCCAAAAGTGGAAACTATTCACCAAATTGTAAATGTTATAAACATTTACTAAATCATTAACCTTTAATGAAATTGTCAGATCAAAAAAATAAATAATCCAAAATGACTGGAATTCACCCTATTTTCACATCTTTACAAATCAATTTATTAATCATTATCCATGATTTTGCAGTACCCAATCTAAAGTGGAGATTATTCATCATTAGTAAATGTTTATATAACGTATTATTTTTTTTAGTGTCTTTATTGTCACTGGACTTTTATCTACTTTAACAACGTTTTGTTAAGGGGTGGTTAATTAAGTTTAGCTAAAATGCCTGGTAAAGGCGATCACACATTGTAATTTGGGTAAAACATTTGTTTGTTTTTTTTTTATCACCTCAACACTTATATTAGTATACTATTGTGTATCATTAAATATAAATCTTGAGTCATACATCAACAGGAGGAAAAACTAATTTTCAAGAAAACATTTCATTTACATTTTAATCAAACAATGCAATATAAATAGATTGAATTGTTCTGCCAGATAGTAATCAAAATGACCCCGTACACTTGTTGACCCCTTAACCAACCTTAAACCTACCATACCACCAAACCTGTCCTTAACCTTACCAGATCACACCCAAACAGCAGCAAAGGTGTTGTGCATTAACAAAAGCTTTTAATCATTGTATAACATCTGTTGAAATCATTCGGAATTTTCAAGATATGCATGATCATATGAATTAGAAGTGTAATGAATTTCAAGCATTTTAATTTACATGAAATGTTAAGCATTAAATAATGTTTAATACATTTATTAGTAAAATTTACAAGCACATTATTCAGGTTTATAGATATGTGAATATATATATAGAACTAATGATCCAATAAACTTAACAAACATTATGTTTGTTAATGATTTAAATGAAAGTTATTATAAAGTGTTACCTTTGAATTATCTTGAAATATTATAACATAATATAACTGAAGTATTTTCTCCACCCTCTTGACTACCTTGACTACCCTAGAGAGATAAAAAATACATTACAATAATTCTCAACAATAGCTGTGGTGAAATAATAAGGACAAAATCGATTTGTTGAATATTTCCTTTTCCTGAATCATGTCATAAAATCAAATATATAAATAATGGCTACCTGGACAAGTTTGAAATTCCTGATGTTTTGCAAAATCTACCAAAATCTGCCTGCAAGACTTGTAGTATCTGTTCCTTTTCCATTTGTGAAATGGGAAACCACAATTCTTTCACACACTTTTTTTTTACTTTATGGAAATTTGGCAGAAGACATATTACGTGGTTAAAATTGAATGCATGTTTCTAATTTTGTTTTTCTTCTCTTTCTTTTTTCTCAAATCAGCCTGACCGAGAAGACTAGATGTTTTTGATTCTATGTCATAATATTTTGTTAAAATAATAATTTTAGTGTTTTTAGATGAACACTTAAATAAATAAAAGGAAAATAAATCAAATAATTATGTTATAAAACATTTGTGTTCCCTTTGAAATAGGCCTTGCACCTCTTTCCTTTCGGCCCTGGTCTGTGTCCTCCCGGGGCCAGGTGGGGGTTTTTTTTTTTTTATCCCCTTGCTCTAGAGGACCAAAGACACCCACAACCCAAATTACCCTGTAATAGTCTAGTCAGTTTTTCACACTGCAATTGGTCCCGGAAAATTGCTGGATAATTGCAGATCCTTTCTATGAACGCAAACGTCCCGGATTGATTCCGGATCCATTCCAGTTGGGGACCAAGTGTAACATTCCGGGTTCAGTCCCGAACGGCCTCGGTGAAAAAGCCGGGAACCAGCCGAGGGTGGTCGAGGATGACACGCCACGCAAACTTTAACCCAAGAAATATATGCAAACCGTTAAGAGATCAGTTGTCCCACCATCCGGAAGCGGATCGCCGCCAGCTTGGAAAGTTAACGCGTTTTTTGTTTTTTGACTCATAATAACACGCCACATCCTGGATGCCCACACGGGACCTTTTAGGGTTGTGGGTAACGGACGCACATATTCCGGGAAATCACGGCATTGTGAAAGGGGCAAAACAGTAACCGGGAAAAGCCGGAACATTACCTGTGATTTTGAATCGAGTGGGGTCAGAGTACCCCCCAGCCCTGCAAAATTTCTTATCATTAGTGGAGACTGCAAGACCTGAAACGGGTGAGCCAAGTAGGGGAGACACACAAAATTTGAGTGCTGGGGGTATCATGGACAGGTTTGAAACCACTGGTCTAGGTACAGATCAGATACTCATTTGACTTGAATCAAGACTTATTCTTTGCTTCTTCCTTTCCCATCCTGTTCTTCATGCAGCATCTCTAAACCTTTCACCCAACTTGAATGACTGGAAACCATACAAAGTTTGATAAAAAAAAAAAAAGGACAAAATATTTTTGAATGCACATTAAAATTGAACGAGATATAATATATCACACTGGGTTTGGAACCTTGTATGTCCAAAAAACTTACTTTTAGGAACAGTGACAGACATAAAGGGTGACAAGAGATTTAAAAATATAAATAATTAAATAAAAAAAAGATGAAATAGGGGAAACAAGGTTTCTGCCCCCGGGCCCAATATATTGTAAATAAAATGTTCTATTTTAACTTTTATTTTGTTGATATAAACATTAGCTGCTGAATAAATATTACAACAACAAGCAGCAAATATTGGGCATTTTTTCTTTCCCAGTAATGGATTTGGCAGGGTAACCTTAGCCAATATTCCAAAAATTTGGACACTATATAAAAAAATCCATCACCTAAAAAATTATAAAATCACATAAAAAATTATCTTCTAACCTATAAAAAATATCTTCTTAATATAAAAATAATAACAAAATAAAAATAAAAAGGTTCGGGATTATTTGGAATTAAAAAAAAATATAAATTTAATTATATATTATTATTATTAAATTATTATTATTATTATTATTATTTAAAATATTACATATTAGTTTTATTAAATATTCATATATAATATACCAATTACAATACAATTTTAATAAAAATTTAACTTATTATTATTATTTAAAATAAATACATTAAAAATATTGATACAAATATTTAATATATATTATTATTTTTTATTATTAATTAAATTGTTAATTTTATTGGTTTATCATTTTATTTAATATGATATACTATTATTAAATATTATTAAAACCAATTTCTTTTATTACCCACCATTTTATTAATAAATTTATATTTATAAGGAAATTTATTATTTTATTATAATTAAATTTAATTAATTTCAAATTATTTTTATTAATAATTATTAAATTATTTGATTGGGTTTTACCAAACAAAACCATTTAAACATTATTATTATTGTATTAATAAATAATTATTACGAGCATTACCTTTTCATTATTAGTTAAGAATTATAAACAACATTATTATTCGTAAGGGCCTTATTACTTAAAATGCACAACTTGGTTATATTAAAAAATTATTAGTCAATTTATTATTATTAATTATTCGCCATATTATTATTTTTTATTTTTTTATTAAATATTATTGTATTAATAACATGTTTTTATTATTATTATTTATTATTTTATTTAGAAAATTTTATTGGTTATTATTTATAATATTTATTATTATATAATTTAATTAATTTTAAATATAATACATATTATTGCACATATTTTAAATTCTCATTGAAATTATTATTTCAATATTTGTTATTACTTTTTAAAAATTAATATTTATTATTATTAAAACAATTATTAATAAATATTAATATATTAATACATATATTATAATATATTAAATACTATATTTTATAATTTATTTCAACAATTATTATTTTAAAAAAATATATATTTTAATTAATTATTAATTTAATATTATAATATTAGATATATTATATATTATATATACATATTATTATTTATTATATATATTATTATATATATATATAATATATTATTACAAACACAATTAGCGGCCAAAAAAATACGACCCCTTGGTAAATATGTTTCAAAGGAGGCTGTGAAAATTAATCTGCATTGTTAACCTTTGACTTTTATAAATAATAATAATAATAAAAAATTAATAACACTCACAAAAAACCTAACCTTTTATTGGATAATAAGAGGTTAAAATGGGGATCAATAAAAAATATTTTTTCCCCAAAAAGTACAATTGGAACAATTATTGGACCAGAAATTTTTTTTATGAAAAATATCTCGAAGTATATTCCCATTCATATTCCATTTGAGCACCCAGGGATTAGGAACGGAAATTATCCATCCAAGGCTCTGTTTACAGAAATATAAATAGGAGGGAAAACAAAGCCCAAATTCCCTTAATCATCCATCCAATGAGAAAACCAAAGAAATATTTGAATGAAAAAAGATAATTGAGCTCCAAATTGGGAATGGTTTAAAGAAAAGAGCTAAGCAGTAAAATTTTCCACCATCAGGGCAATAAAGAATTCCAACCAACAGAAAAAAATGTTATCGGTGGAAGAGGGACGGGTCTAATTGCCCAATGCATTGGTGAGAAAGAGAGTTTGAGAGCTAAAGACCCTCAAAGGACAAATCTGGAGAACAGAAAATTTGAGTCTCAGGGTAAAAACCTTTTATTAAAAAACAAAAGTCCCAAATCACCACATGTTTGGGAGGGTTTCGAAAAAATTCTCCTGCTATCCAAAAACAAACCCAGATATTCAGTTATAGAACCATGGAACCTTAAATAGGAATGGCTTTATTAGATGAACCAAAAAAAAATGAGCTTTTAGCAGCAAACACTATGATGGTTTGGTGAAAAGGGAAAAAAGTCCCCAGGTTTAAAAATGAAATATATTGTGTTTTTACGTTGTGGGTTTATATTTTGCTGGAGGTCCCATCTTTGATTCTTCAAATGCCCAGATTAAAAAAAAAAGAAAAAATCAAAAGTGACTGACTTGTTTAGAAATCTAAAATGGGCCATGTTTTGATCTTTAACCGAAAAATAATCCAAAAAAAACCTCAAAAAAACACCAAAAAAAGTGGTCACTGAGACAAAACCAAGCTTCTGCTATGGCCATTCCAGCCTCCGGGAACCCCTATAAAAAAATTAATCGGGAACTGAAGAGGTTTAACATCATGGATCTGGGAATCAATGCGATAAACCCAATGGATTGCG
>CM045074.1:12158257-12353257 GCA_024542945.1 allo-octoploid hybrid of Carassius auratus x Cyprinus carpio
GAACAGCAATGGTATCACCTGAGGCTCATGTTGCCATAGGAACTCCCTCAGGTGTGAGGCAGCAATGACATCTGCTTCTCAGTGTTGCGATGGTGATGTTACTCTTATTTTAAACTTCAAGGAGAAGTATCATTGGTTAATCAGCTCACAGTTTAAGATACCAACTATTTTATGTAATTTGTTTTAAATAATCTGCTGGTTTGATCATCCTGATGTGTATATGTAAGAGATGTTTTACTATATCTTATTTCAGAGATAGATGTGGGATAGAAATGAAATTCAACCAGGTTGCCTGTGTAACGTGGTATGAATAGATTTTGGCACATTGTATAATTGTAAATAAAAGAAAATAAGATCTTGAGCTTCATTCAAATAACGAAAACCGTGTCATAACAAGTGGCGATGCAACAAAATTGCAGTGACAACCAATTTGTCATATACACTGAACACAAAAAAATGGGACGTGATGCGGCGCCAACCAATCACAGAACACCTCAGAAAACTTCTCAGCCAATCAGAACACTTTTCTCTTCAGTAGGCGGTAGGAAGCTTCTTTATCGATTTTCAGCGTAGTTACTCAGTGGAGGATTGAAGGATATAATATTCGATACTTTCACAAACTCGTTTTCACAAACATTTAATTATTTAATTTATAAATGAAAACTAGTAATAAAGTGTACAAAAGTACAATCAAATTCTTATATTATAATCACATTGCACTTGAATAAAGTTAAAGGTGTAATCGATTGTCCTGCAGGTGACCGCATAAATATATCTTCTTACTGATGCACTTAGGGCTTTACGATTACTTCAGAGCACTCATAGATCTACGATGATTTTCAAGTTCTACTTAAGTTACGATGCTTTTGCAAACAGACCTTAATATTAAGATCAGTCATACAATCGTTTTAGAGAACGTCTTAAACGCAGCCCTGCGATCGAATGAACTAAATCGATCTGAGAGGCTCTCGAGTAAACAACCAACCGAATCATTGAACTGAAATAGGGTGAAATGTATTACGTTTAAAGCATGTATTAAGACCATAGACTGTATAAAAACATGGATGTAGTGTCCGTGACATCACCCGTAGTTTTCTGAAGAGCGTTTTGAACCTCAAAGTGGGCAAAGCAGGCTGTCACCATCTTGGCAGCAGCGCTCCCGGATATGAAAATGGCAAACAGCGGGACTGGTTGCTGAACCACGCCCACCTAGCTTGCACAGTTCAGCAGCGGCAATCCACCTGTCACTCAAGTGGCACACCCTTAATTATGCAGAACTTTAAGGCTTAATATAATTTAAATGAAAAGTTCAAAAAATTCACCCCTCACAGTTGTCATGAAGGGCAAAATTAGCTATATAGACCAAAATCATTTTTGTACCAGGCTGTAAACCTTTTTTTTCTGCTGTAAAGTTGGACATTTTAACATGGGGAGTCTATGGGATTGACTCCCTTTTGAAGTCTGCCTATGGTGGCCAGTCGATGAATTGCAGTTTTAGTGACTTCCTTGTTGGCTTCATGAGAGAGAGAGGAGGTTGCCGCTTGATTAGGACATAATGCAAAGGTGTAGGTCTAATTATCCTTCACAGAATTGCTGGTTTGTTCAAAAGAGTCAATTCAGTGAAAATTATTCGGACTTATTAATTAATTGTTGACTCCTTAAATCTAACATTATCAACACCAAAGTGTGTATAATAGCAACTACACATGCACAGACATGCAAATATACACTTCCCAGGTTACTTAGTCAAATGAAAATATATAGAATTGTTAAAAATTTACCTTGAAATGTTGAACATTTTATATTAGTTTATGTACTATTCACTCACTCAGGTGCATTTATCTAACCACATTATCCCTGGGGAAGTAAACAATCTCAGCTAAGAAGAGCTAATAAGAAACTTTAAGAGAGGAAAATTGTTAGTTATTGAATTACCAAATAGTCATGGTAAATTAAGCAGAGTAACAGATTGACAGCATCCTTGAGTAAACAAGCAGAGTGTGTGGATGGAGCATTCTGTTTTGGTCTTTGTGGAGGTCTGGGCACTGGGGTGGCAAAGAGGCCAGTTGAATGCATTGTTAGACTAATTGAAGTGGAAACAAGAGGACTGAGACCTCCTGTAGGTTCAGTGGGGAACAAAACTCAACAATTGTATAATTCAAGAATCCAAATCGCGGTGTCGACAGATAATGATGTGTCCAATTAAATGCGGCTGAAGCTGTTCCAGTATATGACTGCAGCCGCAGTGTGTTGAAATGCCATGTTCTTCCAAATGCAGCTTAATTGCCACCCACTGGTTCTGTCAACAGGTGCCAGCGGCTCTGAATCACAGTGGGGAAGTGTGTTAAAGCTTTTCTATGTTTTCATACTGAGATTATGAGTGAATTCTCATTAGCAGCAGTACACAGATGAGTTTTAAACAAATGCTATCAATCGTGAAGTGATATAATTTTTTTAATGTAAAATTCATATAATGTAAGCAAAAAAATGTCCCTGTATGGGCTTTTGTTTTTTATATTTGTAGGATATGATATAGTTCAGTAATATCACACAAGAGTGCCGTTTTTCTATTCTATTTCTAATATTAGTGTGTGAGCAAATGTGATATAAATTTTATGCAACAGTTAAAAAACAAGAAGTTAATGTTGAGTGAGTTACATTTTATCAATATGGTCTGATTTTTTTTCTGTTTTGCAAACGGAAATAGTTCCAAACAAGCGGAGCAGAACATTTGCCGTCTTCATTCCTTAATGAATCTGGTTTTAACGAGTCAATTGTTCAATAATCCATTCATAAAGACAGCCATTTGCTTTGTTTTTAAATGAATCGGCTTTACTGATTTGAATGAGTGATTCAATTAATCACTCATTATTAGCCATAAAACACACTAATCAAAATATCGCTTTTAAGGGGTCCTATTATGCTCTTTTTACAAGGTCTTGATTTTGTTTTGGGGATGTACTAGAACAGGCTCTCATACTAGGTTGTTCGAAAAACATTTTTCACATATTTTACATTATTACAACACCTCTCTCCCCAGTCTGGCATGACGGCTGGAACAGTTCCTGTATCAAATGAAGGCCCGCTTCTGAAATATGAAATGCGCTGTGATTGGTTAGCTGGGCCAGTCTGTGCTGTGATTGGTTAGCTGGGTCAGTGTGTGTTGTGATTGGCAGCATCAGCCCTGGTCGGAAATGTCATGCCCTTACCATAGCACTGCTGTGAGCTTCAGTGTAAATATTGCATAAAAATCAAATCAATTTGAGCTGATGATTGTAACCACTCTAAGTTCATCTGCCTTGGGAAAGCTACCGTGTCTCTGATATAATGATAACACTAGTTGCCTTCTCTAGTGCAACTCAACCAGGTCTTGTCCCATTCGTCGATCTTTGTGATATCACAAACCTCGGAAAATATGCGTTGTAGTCCAAAGCGAGTCATTGTTGTAGTTTTGAAAAGTGATTTCTGTTAAATAAAATATCTCCTTTTGAAGTGGACTTTGAGCTTTGTAATTTTGCAGATTTTTTATGCTCAAACAGCAACATTACAGACGAACTAAAGTTGAAAAAGTGAAAAAGCATAATAGCACCCTTTAATTATTGTTGTTGAAAAATCCCAAAACATTGATATAATTTTTTTGTCAACATCGCACACTCCTACTAGCTATTTATCTGCATCCGATAACTTTTCTCAAATCCTGAACTCCACTGCCTTGAGACTTCTTATATCCACACAGAATCACACTAATATGTGCATATCCAGAATGCCCAAAGAGAATATTTCTTTCTTTTTTTATGCTGTCCTCTATTTCTGACTTTGACTTTCATGGCTCCCTCTGGTCGTTTATCAACTGCTGGGTTAGTAGTTAGCTCGCTAGAGCACTGCTGGCAGCTGCACCATGTCTTACAGTCCATTTTTTCATTTTTACCCACATTAGGACTGACTGACACATAATCCCTTGGTGCAGCAGTGGCCTCCATTTTCTTGGCAAATAGCAGCATGTTTAATACCACCCTCTGTCCAAAATAACAACTCACACAATTTTGCTTCTGTAATTGGGCTATTATCGTCATGGCGTGAGGGCTGTATTCTCAAGCAGCCTCACCAAGTTGTTACTTAAAAGGTTTTCAGCGGTCAGCTATCAATTGGTTATAAAACTATTTGGCCAGTCTGCTATTTGTAACAATTTAGATTTAGACCTAACTGGTGAAGTGTTTTGTTGTCACTGTTTGGCTTACTGGTTCTTTCAAATGGGACCACAAGATAACATAGAATTATTCAAGACAAGGATTAAAATAAGTTAAATCAACAGAAAATCAAAATATGTAAAAAAAAAAATGTAATTCCTTATCCAGTGAATTATGATCAGCTTGAAAATCATGCAGTCTTCATATACTGTAGTGACATTTGGGCCTTGAGTCAAATAATATGGATATAAATAATAAGCTTCAACTAAGCTTAAACGTTAAGTGTAGTTAAAATGTTTTTTTTTTTACAAATATTCATATCAAAGAAACTTTCCGACCCAGTGGTTCTCAAAGTGTCCTTTGCACCCTCTAGAGGTCATTGAGAGGCTTACCTGGTTGTCAGATCTCAAAATGTACCACATTGATGATACTCATCAAGAACCGATCAGGTTTGTGTCAGTTTATCTCCTCTGCTGCAATCTTATGGAATGGCCAAAAAAAGTGAATGTTTTTCTTCTTTCAAAATAATGGACTACTGTCTAAAACAGTGGTAGTTTTTCATTTTAATCAATGTCTTTTAATAAAATTCTATTATTATAGTTTATTTTACTCTGGCATACAATTTTAGTAAACAAGTAATTTAAGTTGGCAATGCGAGTATGCGGAAATAAAAACAGACTGTGTTGTGTGAGATTCAAAACACTAAGCTACCATATGACTTCAGAAGACTTGAAATATAGCGCACAATTTGACCTACTTTTATGGTGCTTTTTTGTGATTTTGCAGCTTTAAAGACCAAGTCCCATTCACTCAAGTAAACAAGGGAAAGTGAAAGATGTCATTTTTTCGAGTAGTACTCAAATGTGTATTCATCAAGTGTGAGGATTTCTGTATTTAGATACAGAGCACCTACAATTAAATGCAAATTAAATAAACACTCATAAATTACTCACTGAAAAGACTGCTTTGATGAACTGGTATCGATTTACTTATTCTTGACAGGTAAAAAATATATGGATTATATATTTGTGTTCTATCTGGCACAGAAGCAGATATGGTGTCACTGAAGCAATAAGAAGCTGTCAGGTGTATTTACTGAGAATTTTCAGGTCTTTGTGCTATATTTTGTCGACTGTGCTAATCTAACAGTAGCTATAGCAACATGCTAAAATTATAGCTGTGGGTATACGTTGTCATGAAACATTTTAATTCACCGAAGTCACACAGTCTTTTACTTTTGTTATTGAAATACTGCATATGGCTGAGCTCAGATTTTTGTATGTAAATAGAAAGCCCTCAGAGATTTTGAGTGAGTTTACAACAGCTAATAATTTAAGAGTGGAAGGCAAACGTTGCTAAATTTGCATTTGATTATGACAACTTTATTTAATTGAGCAGCCTCAATTCTAGATTTGTAGAAGAAAAAGACAAGCTGCCTTTTATCATCATGTTCAACTGACAAGATAAGAGTTCAGAGCCTTAAGAACGGAATAATCATACTGAATAACATGATTGGATTTCCCCCACTTGTGGATGTTTGTGCTTTAGCAGACTTGTCAAAAGAACAAGGGATGATGGAGTTCCAAATAATGGAGGTCGCTAGGTGCATTGCTAGGTGGCTTAGCATCATTAAAAAGAGAAAAACAATGTCAGATATCAACAAAAACATTGTTTTAATAACAAAATATCATCCACTTGGTTCTCATAAAACATCAAAACAAAGAATATATGAAGCATAATTCCATCAAATATAAATCATTCACATTGTAATGAGATAACAGAAATGCATTCTAGTATGAGTTGTTTCAAAACACAACTTTTCACCATAGTTATTAAATGACTGCAAAAATATGATGATTTTACTGCAAAAAAACACAATGTACCACATGTATAACACCCACCAGGAAGAACGAAAATAGATGATATATTAGAGCTGTCTGTTATTGTACAATCATCGGGTCACTGAGAGTTCTTTCAAGTGTGATTTGCTTGGCATTCCACTTGTTAATTAATGATGTTCATAAACTACTACATTCCAGAATAAAGAGTTTTTTTTTCTGGAAATAAATGGACCCCAGATCCACAGCTGCCTTGTGTCTTCATTTCACAAATAATTTATCTCATCAATGATTTTAATCACATTTTTCACTAAAACTGGGTGCACACTATGAATTTTGCCACTTTTTGATGTCAGATAACTCTACTCATTTCTTTAAGGAAAAATTTGTGATTAGCTCTGAAACTGAGAATGGTATGTGAACTGCACTGAAATTATCAATATTTTGTCTTTTTTTTATTACATTTATTTGCCATTACCCTGTTAAAGTAATTTAACAGTGTGGAGATTAATATTCAAAATATAAAAATAATTTTAAGTAGCCTAAATTGAATTTTGTTTTAAGGATGTTTATATATTTCTACAGGGAAATAAAAGACAAATCAAAAATTATTAAGTGGTGCTTTAAAATGCCAGGTCAATGCAGCTAAATGTCTGGCCTATGTGCAGAACATTCTGGTATGTATCCAATCAATAACATCATCATACAATCTGATAAGAAACATTCTTAAAGTAGGAAATCACACAGTGTACACCCACATTAACATTAGGACAAAATATCTCAAAGCTGTTCATGTTGTGCATTGTCCAAGTATCCTCAGTGCAAACTCTTCTTATTCCCCTTTGTCATGTTTCCTCAAGTTCGGCTCTTCAGGAAGTGTGGTGAGATCTTGTATGACTACCTGTGGAGTTGGGCATGGTGGACGGGCATGGGCATTCGACTGGCACTGCCCTCGAGAACTTTGTGGCACTGCATCCCTCTGTAGTTCTGGGCGAGAACATGTGTTGGCCTCCTGCAGGTGTCTCCGGTACTGCAAGCTGCACATTTTCAGGACAATGGCGAGGACGTTCTTACCCATTAGTATTCCAGACACTCGGATGTCCCTATAAAACACCATATTTCCTCCCGTGATAAAAATCGTAATAAAATTAATGGCTACCAAACTGAGAATGGGATACAACAACATCTTGTGCGGCACAATGTTCACACCTTGCATGCTAATTTCACTTAGCGACACACGGCAGAATCGAAGTAGTATGTAGCAGTAGAAAAAGTAAGGCCCTCCACCCATAGAGGGAGCCCTTTTCTCTGAGGCTCCCATAGGCTGGCCTGAATGTCCAAGATGTCGAGAAGATCCACCACAACCCAGAACAGCCGACTCCTCAACTCCTCCCTCTTCTTGAGCGGACGACGTATTCCATGTGGTCGATGGCTGCCAAGTAACGTAAAGTCCCGGCACAAACACGGAAAGCAGCACCGTAAAAGCCTTGCAGGTAAGAGCATCCACTCTCTGCCTTCTGCCTTGTAGTTCTGGTAGACAAAGTATACCTTGATCTCCAGCACAAAGACGTAGAAGAACCAGAGAATCATGGCGAGCCGTTAGCGTTCGTACTTCAGCGCCGACCCATACCGCAATGTACCGTGGTACAATGAGGAAACACACGTCCCCTACCATCACCATGATGCAATGCCCACCTTCCGTGGACCTTGATTCTGCTCCACAAGGTAGGCATCCAGCAGCCATGCTACTCATGATAAGCACACACGAAAGGCAAACGTGTGGCTTGTTGGAAGGGCGGTGGGACCATGTTGATTATGAGAGACAAGATAAAAATGATGGGTGGTTGAATGTTCAATCAGAGTTTTGTAGACCCATATGAGTTGCCTTAACTGTTCATCCCAAAGGCACAGCAGTCCTGGAAACAGTAGTTAATCTAAATCTGCTTAATAGCACAGCAACCTGTTCCTCGAACTGAGGCTGATGGGAGGAAGAAATAATGAGGAAGCAAGAGAAAAAGATCAAGAATGAGCCACACTTGCTGTTTGTAAATTCAGCCAGAAGCAAACAAGCTAATGCACAGGATGTACTCCTGAGTACCTCACAGCTAACCTGATTCCTCTGTCAGTCATTAGTCCTCTCACCTTAACTCTCTCCCACAGTTCTCTGAGTGAACATAGGAAACCTGTGCATACAGCGCTCGGTTTTCATTAATCGTTAATTGCATCGTTCACATCCAAAGTCTTAAATATTTCAGTTCTCCGGTCTGTAAGCACAACCCGCTCTTATTTTCCAAAGAAGAGTCTCACGGCTTCAACGCTAGGAGAAGGCGAAATAAGCCACATGCTCTCTGAAAGAGTGGGTCAGGAATGATCGGCTGTGATAAATTTCTCATTTTATGCCAGAAGTGAACTCGTCTCCCAGCACTATTCCTCAGAGCCGCAGCATGAGACTACAGCTGACATGCTTCTCCTATGAGGCTCATGATTCCAGATTGCACTGAATAGTAAGTCTTGTGGTTTACTGATGCATGTTTTCTCAGAAAATTGCAGCAGAAGATGTCTTTGAAGCCCAAGTCTCAAATCCGATCCAATCCTCAGATCTCTCCCTCCCACAAAATCGATGTTGGTTTTGAAAGGTAAAGATTTCAAAGTAAGTTTATCTATAAGAAAATGACCTCTTTCTGAAGGATTAAAAGCACGCACTCCTCCACAGTAACAGTCCTGTGCCTCCTGTGGATTAAAATCCCTTTATTCTCATCTCCTCCCAGTATTGAGCCAGAGAAGTCAATAAGTTTCACTTGCCCTCACCTCCGAAATCTCTGCAGCGATAATCTCAATCTTCCCCTTTCATCCTTTCAAACTCCAGAGCAATGTGCTGTGCACAGCCTGTGGCTCCCTCAACATAGAGTGGTTAGATTTCACCCTCCTCCTGCTGTTTTCTCTTCTCTCCTCCCTCTCTCTTCTCCCCTCCACTTATGCAGTCAGGACGTTGGGTGTCAAAGAGGGACGCTCAGCAACAGCTACAGATAAAGACCGTGTGAAGCTTTCATTTGATCAGAGCTGCGCTGTCACAACTAGACCATGGGTCTACATACAATACCTCTCTTAGAGATTCCCTTTATCAGACCTTCAGTTCTTCAGAAGTTCTGCTTCAAATCATGAGCTGTGCAGTGGTCCAGGGGACTTTGATCTGATATAGGAAATCTCAGAGAAACTGTGACTGAAACAATAAAGAGAGCGAGTGAAGGTTTTCACAATGCTGAAGCATCCACTGAGAACATAGGACAAAGATAGCTGGTCTAGATTGTAGCCCTTATTTGTGAAAAGTCTTGCAAGATTCAAGAATTTATATTTAATTTAAAATAAAGGTGAAATCAGTAAAATAATAATAATTTGCTGCTCAAGAAACATTTTATTATTTTTCAACTCAATGTTGAAAACAGTTGTGCTACTTAATATTTTTTTTGTGAAAATCATAATACATTTTTGTCAGAGTTCTTAAAAATAGTTCAAAAGAACATGATTTTTCTTTAAACATTAAACAGTAATTCAACTTTTTTGTAACATTACAAATGTCTTTACTGTCACATTTGATCGACTGAATGCATACTTTTGGAAATATGGTATGAAGTATTGTTTAAAGTACTGAATTAAAATTAGTAGTAAAATATTAATGTTTTAATTAATTTAAATTTATATTAAAATACTATTAATTTTAATACAATGTGAACTTCAGCCAGCTAAAGTTCAACTAAATGTTTAATTGTCTGTCTGCCAGTGAAATGTATTCTATTCAGTAAAAGCTTTGCTGTGTAAGTATTCTAACATACTACATTACCAGATATTTAAGTGAATGATTTAGAATGTATGAATAACTGAATAAATTTGGTATTATATATAGGTTCTTCAAAAGTCAACATGAAACTTCTGTAATAGCAAAATGTAGCCAAAAATATGTCCGACACAAAAATGATGCTAGCTTTTCAGATTAATATATATGTTGATGTTTGGATGCATACTAGGAGGTTCTCC
This sequence comes from allo-octoploid hybrid of Carassius auratus x Cyprinus carpio, assembly GCA_024542945.1. Classification (NCBI taxonomy): domain Eukaryota; kingdom Metazoa; phylum Chordata; class Actinopteri; order Cypriniformes; species allo-octoploid hybrid of Carassius auratus x Cyprinus carpio. Next base: position 12,168,315 of record CM045074.1, read on the forward strand.
AAAGTGAAGAGGAAACCAGTATGCAAGCTATTATGGAAATGGGAAAAAGAGGTAAAATTTGATTTGTTTCCAGGGCTGAGGGGAAAGCTTTCATTTATGAACTAAAAGAAGAACAAAGATTTCTGATGGAGATATAAGCATGCAATGAGGAAGTTTTTTTTTTTTTTAGTATAACAAGATTTCCTTGTTAGCAAATCTACCTGCAGTTTAACTTCACCAAAGCAAACCTGAACCACAAAATTACAGGTGTTTTAGAGCAAATCTGGAACCAAACTAAGCTTTTATGGCTGTTACTCCATGTCTGTTCTATATGTTCTGATTATATCAGCGATTAGTCATAAACCTTCAAATCAAATCACCACAATGATCGACAATCAATTAAAAATGCACAGAGCCTTTGTTGTTAATTATAAAGCGTGTTACTTATAAATGTCCTCCCAACTTAGATTACCAGAGCGTTAGACAGTCATGAATATTTGACAAGAATCCAGACCATTAGTTCCAACAATGCGAGGCAAATCTCTGCCTTTGTTAATTGGATGTGTTTGATCACTTTCCTGCCCCTTCTGAAAAGCACCAGACATCAATGTAAATGTGCCACTAGATCTATTACAGTAGGCTGAATCGCCTGATAGATTGTAGTTTGTACCATCGATGTGTCAAAATGTGCATCCATCCACAAGCACCGTGAGACAGAGACTCAGATGAGTACATGGCCATAAATGACCATTAATAAATGATTCAACAGAGTGAGATGAACTTAAGAAGAATCTGTTCAGAGTGGCATACTAATGTACTGCACTCTGCTCTTGTGTAGTATGTAAAACAGAAACGGCACTGATAGGAATTTTAAATATCTGTATATATATGAAGCAAAATTGTATGTTGTTCAGTTATAATTTTGAAAATAGTTATTTTGCATTTAATTTAATTGTGTACATTTAGTTTTAATTTTGGTAATTTATTAACAATTTTGGACATATTTTAATTTTGGTAGTTTATAAAGCAATTCTGGTAATGTTTTAATTTTGGTATTTTACAATTAAAGACACTTAAAATAAAAAAAATGTGGTTGCTGTTATTTATGGGTCATTTGTGAGAGTGTGTGCATTGCATTGTGGGATATAGTACCCAGTGCAGTGTGCATAGTGTAGTGGTTTATATAGTATATTATTTGGTAATTTAATGCCTACCAAAATTTGAATGCAATTATAGTATGCTTAACTTTTGGCTGTCTGAAAAATATATAAAATGTGTACTGCACTTTAGCAAATCTAGTAAGTCTTCCCAGTATATTCTATGCCAAAATTTGCATAATGCAACACTGCAAGCTACTGAAGTTATGTATATATATATATATATATATATATATATATATATATATATATATATATATATATATATATATATATATATATTATAGCCATTCGAACATATCAAATGCACCAACTTAGGAATCAAATGGGCTGCATCCAAACTTTTCATTCGAAAGCACATTTGTCTCGTTAATGAGCCACTTCAACACAAACTTGGCAAGGAGTGCAAAATTACTCTCTGCTTAACCTGAGCAATTACAAGTCCCAAACTTGCTGCATAATATACTGCACCCTGAGCGAACGAAACTAAACATACCCTTTATGTCTCTTAATTAAATCTGCTAGCTGTAACTGCAAGTGACACTGAGCATGTTCTATGTAGTGTAGACGAGGCATAATTTCATTACTGCACCATACCGGAGATGCAGATGCAAACTGGGAGCATCTGTAATCGTATTCGATCAGAGAAGCAATAAACTGTGAAAGTAATATAACAAGTCCTAGGACCTAAGGAACATGCATTATACATGGGACGGATGCTCTAAGATGAAATACAGAAGTTTTCTGCCTTCTGCTGATGTGTTAATGTAAGCCGTGTAAATCTTACAAGGAGTTTGCTTACAGAGAGCCCCATTAAATAAATCTTGCCCTTGAAGTCTTAAAACTCGAATAAGAGCTGGTACTGCAGTAACGACACATACAATGCCTGGATCATTCCTGCTGTGTAGTGCATTTTCATGTTTCTATAATGGATTAAATATTAAACTCACAAATTTTAAAGACTGAAGCCATGTTGATTAAGTGAGCATGGAATGAATTTTAAAATATCTAGTAGGAAAACAACTACACAAAAGTATTAGCAATGCATTTGATCAATTGTGTCATTTTTGTGGTAGTTGGTTTGGCTTTGACAAAAAAATAAATAAATAAAATAAAATACAAATTTAAAGCATGGTTAAAATAATACAATTATTCAGACTGTTGACAACTTTATGCAAGCCAAAGTTCAATAATAATAATACATTTTACACTCAGTATTTCAGCACAAATTACAATTTTTCAAATTATATTTAAAAAAATGGGAAATAGAAATAGATTTTTTTTTTTTTTAATGATCTTGCATAAAAGTGTAAACTGTTTTAAAACATTACACAATTTATCAAATGCATTGGTAAAGTTCCTGTGGCTCAGTGGTAGAGCTAAATGCATAATTGTAAATGTAATACTTTCTGATGGTTTGTATATTTCTTTTCCTCCAAAATGATGTCACTTCCTGAGGGTTTTGTCAGGTATTCTTTTTTCCCCAGAATTCCAAAAGCATGTGCAAAACAACACAACAATTTCTTAGTGGATTTCTCTCACAGAGTTCAAAAAGTACAGAAATTATCCGTCTCATCGATGAAAGGAATGATTGTGTCTGCAGAAAATGATTGTTTTTTTTCCCTTTGTGCATCAGAAGAAGCATTTATTTTCTTGAATCTGTGAGTAAGAGAGATCAGGCTCAAGTGTTCATTTTTAGCAGTGGCCTACTTCTCTGTCACCATGAAGAATTGTCCCGGGCATAAGACCTGTTCCAGTGCACTCTCTCCTTCCGCTCTTCCCCACTCTCTCTCTCCCTCAACCATTTTTCTTCCTTTAAGTTTTCACCCAAATCCACTGAGCTATCCAGTAGAGGCTTGTTAAAGGAATAGCTCATCCAAAAAATCAGGAGTCTGTAATTATTTACTCACCCTCTAGACCTGTATGTTGATATTTTTTCTGCAGAGCAAAGGTATTTTTAAAGAACTGATGCATTAAAACTTTGTCGACATGACAGATGTCCAAAAAAATTAAACAAAATATCATAAAATATTAAGTGAAGTTGTGAAGTTTCAAACCAAATAAGTATTACTAGACAGTATTCAGTTTAGGATATGATTTACTTTGGGACAATTTTCACTCAAAATTGCTAGTATAAATCTTTTAAATAATTACAAAGAAATGGCAAGTAACAGAATAGAAAGACTGAAACAGTATTTTGTTGTAAAACATACTCTGATTTTCTTTGTTTTATTTACAACTTCGAAAAATCATTTTTTACAATGTGTACTGAAGGCTAACTGAAAACTTGCTTTAGTAATATAATGTGATATGATTAAAAGCGTGAATAAATACACAATTTGTTAAGTGATTTTCTGTAATTTCTTATCAGGCACCGAACAGAGTACCAAAAGACAGATACTTACACAAGTTAAGAAAAAATACATCATGTACACATGCAATGGAGTATATCTCTGCATTATTTAACATAACTTGATTGTGTGTGTGTGTGTGTATGTGTGTGTGAGCTGAGTGGGAGTTCGATGTCTCTGGTTTCTGCCTGGGTAACTGCAGACGGAGATTGCAGACTATGTTGCCCTCAGGCAAATCGACTTTCATTTCAAATGGTTCACCCACAGAGGCAGCTTACTGTACAGTACTCTCTCTCCAATAATAACTCGTCAACACATTCTGTTGGATTTATGGCTAGCAACTGCAAGTTAACATATTGGTTCATCTCATAAATTCCCAGCATGTTTATGGAGACATTGTAGGTCCATAATGCGAATTGGTCCATTTGCTGATGAGCATCGAAGAGAATGTCTGAACACTGAATATCTGATTAGAATAGCATGACATAGGTTGTTTGCATAGGGAGTTTTTATTTATTTTTTTTAACTGTTGGTCTATGTGCATATATCTTTGGACATTTTTCCATGACTTAGGCCTACTTTTTTCCAGTCTGTTATTTTGCCGAATTTCCACACCCGAAACGCAGTCGCTGAAGTAAACTAACTGTGATTGGTTGTTTGATATGTCAGTCAAACGGCCTCATGGGGCCATGGCCAATGAAAGCTGCATGAATTCCAGACATTCAGCTGGTCAGTCTGAAGGTCTGTCTATGACAACCAGTCTGACTCAATGAACGAAGGACTCTAATGACCTGGTTCTTTTGAGTGAATCAAAACATACAGCACATAACAGTCTGGTGAAGAAATAATGTAATGAATGTTTTTAGTGACTCAAATGCATGTAACACAATCCAGTCAATTTCCCAAACAAATTATTCTAATAGAGTCTGCCATTTTAGTGAATCAAACACACACAGCTCAAACAAGTAAGTCTGTTTACCGAATGAATTACTTGAATGAATCGGTTCTTTTAGTGAATCAAACACAGTGTAGTCTGTTTCCCAAATGAGATCAGTTACTGTACTTTTACTGAATGGTTATGCATTTGACAACATACATAGTTAAGGATAAAGATAGTTGTTTGTTTATTGTTAAAGCAAATTATTGGATTATTGATAATTCAGTGCAGAATGCTGCCCATATGGCTTGCTAATTTGCTAATATGGCTATGCTAAAATGTGCAGTTTATGCACTTCTAAAAAATAATGGAGTAAAAAAGATATTAAAAGTAATTCAACTTTAAATAAAGCACTTCAAGATTTCTTGCTTTGTTCCATTTAAACACACACAAAAAAATAAAAATGCATGCAGTGTAAATGACACCTCAAATTGACAATATCAGCATAAATAGCATCCAAGTCTATGATTATTGCTCTGCAATTAAATGTAAAGCAATCACGTGGATGTTGAGAACCATCACATCACAGGCAGTTTATTTTAACGAGCCTACTTGATTAATCGCAGTAGATTCTAGACGCCTCTATGAAGGCTGCCTCTGACCCACAAAAATAATTCCAGCCCCCCTCTTCTCCCAAGTTTTATGGTGCTCGGGATTAAAAGTCAGGAGAAGACTTCTAAAAATGCATTCGCCGCATCAAATTAGCCCAACTTAATGATGGAAGCTCAGGAGCATGCATGTGTTCCAGCATGCATCACTGCATTCTGTATTGCTTGTGTTCTGTGTCTTCTCTAGAACCTGATCATAGCTCCACCTCCAGTAATCCACCGCTGGGATTCAGCAGCAGTTGAAAAGACATGCAGTGGCACCTATACTGTAAGTGTTTGGACACATAAACTATAGTTAAAAATGCATGAATGTCTTTGCATTGCATAATTCAGTATCAAAACAAGTGACATTTATTTTAAAGCTATCATTAACATTTCACATAAAGACATTTGTTAGGTTTTAAAGGGTAAAACAGTAGAATCCCTTGTGAAAAAGAAGTACAATTTAGCATAGTTTTAAAAAGAGTAATTGGGTCCTTTAAAAGAATATACTTTAGTGTGAACTGAATATGTTTTCAGGCATTGAATTGCATGTTAATTGCAGTGTTAATTTAGCATTACATCACTTTCTCACCAGGGGTCGTTATGCAGTAAATGGGTGCCGTCAGAATGAGAGTTCTAAAAGCTGATAAAAACATCACAATAATCCATAAGTAATCCACCGACTCTAGTCCAGCAATTAATATCTTGTGAATCCATAATATTGATTTCTCCAATGAAAAGTCATCTCGCTGAATTAGGAGAGAAATACATATGGATCTGTTCTGTCTAATATATCTAGTTTTGGCCAGACTATAAGGGAGCATTGCATGTAGTCTTAGCAGAGCAGGAAAACCCATAACACTTTGAGATAAATTGAGTGAAAAATAACAGAAAACTAATCTAAGATGGCAGTATGGAAGCAGATTAGTCTCAAATATAATTCAAGCAAAAACACGATTCACACATGCGTGAGACAATTTCACATGCATGAAACCTAATTCACGATTACACAAAAAAAATTCATGATGAAAAAAAATATATTCACAAAAAGCAATTCACATGCCAAAATAAAATTATATATTCATAAAATACATTTCACAAATGCAAAACACAATTCGTAGATATACAACTGTGCACAAAACCTTTGAATGTTTAAAATGATCGAGTGTCTGAATGTACAAATCGCCATTTACTACAATCCACTGGTTTGTTGTGTGTGTTTTTGAGACTTTCCTAGGCAGAGCTCTCTTCCCACGTGGGTCTATCGTACTCTTTAGCCAATCAGATGCGAAGCTTACCATTCAACCAATCATATCATAAGCCACTGAGGAGTGCATTCAGGAGCACGATTCTGCGACCTTTGCACAATATGGATTAATTAGACGGAAATTAAGCCTTTACATCAGTAATCCCATAGACAGTAAAGAAATGGACACAGCGACCCAACTGGAACTCAATTGAGACAAGTGAAGCCCATTTTAGCGATTTTTAGCACTTCCGTTTCTGACGCAGCAGACTCAAGCTACGCCAGCAACCTGTCTGACAGATGTAAATCTTCTAGTAGCTGTGCGTTCAAACTGCAGAGCTTGCAGAGACAGCGAGCTTGAGCGGGAGTTCTTTGGCGGAGTGAGCAGGAGTAAGTATTCTGATTAATTATTTGTATAGTATTTTAAAATGTACGCCAGGGCTTCTATGGGCTTCTCTTTGCGCCTTCCCCGATTGCCTGCGAGCTTCTGAATGCACTCTCAGTGGCTTAGATATGATTGTTGAATGGTAAGCTCGATCTGATTGGCTAAAGAGTACACAGACCCATGGGAAGAGAGCTCTGCCAGGAAAGTCTCAAAAACACACACACACATATCCGAGTGATTCGTAGTAAAATGACCGATTTGTACATTCAGACACTCCACATTTTAAACATTCAAAGGTTTTGTCCACAGTTGTATTCTGATATGTGTTTTGCATTTGTGAAATGTATTTTATGAATATATAATTTTATTTTACGCATGTGAATTGCTTTTTGTGAATATATTTTTTTTCCGCATGTGAATTTTTTTTGTGTACATTGAATTAGGTTTCATGCATGTGAAATTTCTCACATGTGTGAATCGTGTTTTATCGGAATTATATTTGAGACTAATCTGCTTCCATATGGCAGAAGTGTATATGGTAACTGTTCAATAGTTCAGTAGTTTTAAAATTGATTATTTTACGTAATATTTATTCAGTGTTTCCATCACCCTTTATTTATGCACATTTTAAAGTATCGATCAGAAACGAGTGATGGAAATAATTGAATAAATTGAATAAAAAATACCTTAATTCAAAAAAAAATTTTTACGCTCACTTGAGGTGGTTTTTGACTTGTGCGAAAAAGGGTTAATGCTGAATAATGGAAGACAGAAACACATTTGACAAGTAAATTTCTCCATGTGCATCAAAAAGTCATGTGACTTTGCCCTATAGGACGGCAACAACTGACTAACCAGCGGACTGATCTTGTTCCATAGCATCTGAAATGTTGTTATGGTAATTTTAAATGTCCGAGCAAAGTCTGTCATCAGAGTATTTCTGTAAAGTATTATATTCATTGGCTTCTCCTTCTTTTCTTAATGATATTTATAGTGCCAGTTAGTTACAGTATGATTTGTTCTCTTCAACTCGTTGGATAGAACGGTGCTTATTCGCAAATGTTTTGTGATATTTCAATTTTGTGCATAAGTTAAATTCACAACTTTTGATGGAAGCCTGGTTAATGTATTTGTATGCTTAGTATTTTGTCATTAGCTTAGCAACATAGTAACGGCGAACTCCACTGAAATCAAATGTGTGCGGAGTTGCCCTTTAGAACATTTTAAAGGTTTTGAAACTGAGTTCAAACGCATTTTGTTCATGTTCTGGTTGTCAAATGTTTGGAAAGCCTGAGGGAAAACACAAACAATCATCTTGAGATCAGAAAGTCACTGCAAAATGGCCCAGACAAGTGAAGTCAGTTGTGAAGGTCTTGCAGCATTTGTTTACAAATGCCACTCATACATTTTAACTAACTTTACTCTAAACCTCTGACTTCAGTGTCCAAATACTTTTGGGGCCACAGTAGTTTGAAGTGGTCCCAAAAACTGCTTTGAGTGTTGCTTCAGTATTCAAGCCGTATTTTTTAGATCGTGTTTACCTAGCAGATCAGAAAACACTGAAAATCTTTGATCAAAATATGCCTCTTCCTCTGACATTTTGATAGACAGGCTAAGTTGCAAACGTTTGACTGAGTAACTGTTATTTTAGATTTAATCAGAGAGATTTGTTTGTGCAGGTGTGTGTGTGTGTGTGTGATGTATATATATATATATATATATATATATATATATATATATATATATATATATATATATATATATAGTTCATTAAATGTGATGATATACAGCCAGAAAAACAAAAAATCGATGTGTGGAATACCATTAATCACACATATGTAATCATTGATAACTTTTGCTCTAGCTGAATCTGACTCATTAACTCTCCAGGGACGCTGAGCTGGAGGCCCAAGCAGATGTTTACCAAAGCATGCTTTCCAAACTCTTCAACCTTTCCTTTCCCCTGTACTCGACTTCAAAGCTCGGAGGGGCAACCACCCAACATTTGCATATATTTGCATACCTGAAGGAGCATGTTAATTTGACGCAGCTGTTGGCATAAGTGAGTAAAATTAAGGAGAGGAGGAGGACTTCCAAGACCTGTTGCTGGAGACAATGAATGGCTGTTCCCTGTCAAGGGACAATAAACCACTTTGGATGGAAATTCACATTTTTTAGACATGAATTAGTGGCAGCTTACAAAAGTACATAACAGGGTCTCTTCACAAATAGGGCAGATTTTGTAGTGAGAGTTACTAGATATAAATTATGCAAATATGTATGTGTATATATATATATACGGTCAAAGACAAAAAGTGTTTAAGCATAAAAAAAAGTGTAATACTGCTTTAAACTGTTGTAGTTTTCCCCAAAATGCAAAAGTTTTCGTTTTATTTAATTGCAATTTTGTTTTTGTTTTTCTGAGCAAAAAATAAATATCATACATTTTCCCTGATTTACAGAAGACACCCAGTAAAATGTCATTCAGTGTAACAATCTTGTCAACCATATTTATAACAAAATCAATTTATGACATATTAAAGACTATACTTACCCCAAATACTAATGAGGTTGTAATTTTACATTTTAACATTTGCCACTATCCTAGGTTTTGGCATTTGTCAGTAAGAATTTTTACTAATTTAAAACACAATAAAATTTAGTATGCTGCATTATTCTTTTAGATATTTTAATATGTACACGCAGAATAAGCATGTTGTTTGAATTTTTGTATAAATATTGTGTTACACTGAATGACAATGTAACATTATTTCAACCAAATTTTGACATTTTATTCTCCAAAACTTATTTGAAACCTTAAAAGTACACATTTTACTTACATTTAATGTGCTTTCTATGGACACAAAATCACTTTTGTACATTTCTTTTGATGCTGGACATCTTAAGCGCTGTGTGACCCATATATATATATATATATAGGCCTATGCTATAGATAGATAGATAGGCTAGATATCATTCAAATGGCTGATGATTGATTCAGGAGTGAAGTAAATGGTTCTTTATGAATGGTCCATTGAATCATTGGGCTTGTTGACTTGAAGAGGATCATCACCATCAGATCGATCGGTGTATGACATCAAAGTCCCGCTGAGAGCAATTTAAAGCATAAGGAGCCGTCTGCTCTCTATCGCCTCGCAGGACTTTGATGTCATACACTGATCGATCTGATGTGATAATCTCTTCAAGTTGAACAAACCTGCCGGTTTATGCAGCCGCTTTAAATGCAACGCCAAATGTTTCACCCAGTTCGTTCAAAACGCGTGCTGTGTGTTGCTCAGAGATGAACAGTTCTGCTTTGTCTTTATATTTTTGTTGGCAAAATTGTGCAAAACAGACAACATTGTGTTTAAAATACACCAATATTAACTTCTTACTTACTGAACCTAGATCAGCATCACATTTGCATTCGAGTGATATTGCTTAAAGGGATACTCCATCCCAAAATGAATTTTCTGTAACATTATCATTTACCCCAATGTCGTTACAAAACCATAAAAGCTTAGTTAGTCTTTCAGAACACAATTTAAGATAGTTTGGATGAAAACTAGTAGGCTTGTGACTCTCCCATAGAAAGCCATGATGCTTTTCATATTTTCCTGGACCTTGACACTGTTATTTATTTGGCAGTCTATGAGACAGTCTCAAGCCTACCGGTTTTCATCCAAAATATCTTAAATTGTGTTCTGAAGACTAACAAAGCTTTTACGGGTTTGAAAAACATGGGGTAAGTGAATAATGACAAAATTTTCATTTTAGGTTAAGTAACCCTTTAACTATATGATGTTAATATGAGATGAAAACTCAAACAGGGGCATTTTGCCCCATGTCTTGAATTTTAGGTGCATTCTATCTACATTCTCTAGGCTCCATCATGTAGTGAGTTGTTGCCCTGCCTCATATTTCAGTCATCAACCAACTGTATGAAATGTCAGATGACCCACGTAGGTCTGGGGCAGGCAAGTGCATTAAATGCGTTAATAATTTTAACACGCTATTTTTCACTATTATTAATTAATCTAATTAACGCTAAATTACCAGCCCTAACATATATCTAAATTAAATTACAAGCCCTAACATATATTATATATATATATATATATATATATATATATATATATATATAATATATATATATCATATTATATATATATATATATATATAATCGAGATTAACTATATTAAAATATGTTTTGCTTTCATAATATATTATGTGTACTGTATATATTTATTATGTGTATATATAAATACACTCACATGCATGTATATATTTCAGAAAATAGGTTATATATTTAATATATTTATGTATAGAAATATATACTGTATGTGTGTGTATATTATATATATATACAATAGATATACAAAAACACATACATTATGCAAACAAAAACTTATTTTGGATGTGGTTAATCGATTAATCATTTGACTGCACTTATATATATATACATATAAAGATACATAGATAATATATAGATATTATAGATATATAGATAATTCATTAATTTATTAAGAAATTAAAATTAAAAAATATAAATTAAATTAATTCAGTATATATATATATCACACACATCACACACACACAACATATAAAATTACAAATAATATAGTAATATGTATAAGTATAGTAATAATAATGTAGTGTACCATATACATAATATGCATATAGTTATAAACAATATCTATAATTAAACATAACAAAAAGAATATATAATATTTGTGTGTGTGTGTATGTGTGTGTTATAATATAATAACACACACAGTATATATTTATATACATAAATATATTTAATATATAAACAACCTGTTTTCTGAAATATATTCATGCATGTGCATGTTTTATATATACATAATAAATATACACATACATATATAAAAAGATACATAGTCATAAATAATGAGAAACACACACAGACTTTTTTGCATTTTAATGCATTTGATAAAATTATTACTTATATATCAAGTCTCTATCAGACCCTGTTTTGTGTAAAATGGCAACCAACCACAGTTTTGTTTCTCTCAGAGGTTGATATTAAACAGACAAAGAAAATATTGCTCCATAAACTCATCCAGAAGAACATTCACAGCTTGCTCTTAGTTTAATTGCTCCTCATAAACTAAAAAAGCCTCGTGTAGTAGATCTCTATAAAAGGCAGTAATCAGCTATGAAAATGGCAGTTTTCCTACAAGACCTTCTTCATTGTCCAGTGCCTATCTTCAGAAAATACAATTGATTTTGCACACTTCTATATTTAAAGGATATTTAAACACAGAGATTAGCCTGGACGCTTTCACATCTGTGCATCCTCCAATACATTCTCGCCACATTTTCCTATCTACTTTTCTTGTGACTAATACCACTTGCATACGAGTGCTTATGGATAATCACAGTTGGCAGCCTCGGCTGTGTTGTGGATAATCTTTTTAGCTCTTTTCTTGTTCTTGTTCAATTTGTAGGAGTGCTGTGGATCCAAACCAGCCAACAAGCCGCCAATATTTGCAGAAATGTTTTGTGAGGGCTTGTGGAAGCCTGGCTGGTTTTATCATTTATCAATAAATGTAAATTATTAAAGTGTTTATGGCTTACTGACACTCAGTACATCGCACCGAAGTCTGTAACATCATTACAGTGCTGCAAGCACAGAATATGTTTTGTCAAGGCTTTTATGAAAGTATTTATTCATCCTGCTGATGCAACTTGGGGTGATGTGCAGAGCAGGTACTGCATCGTCGCAAAGAAGAATATTGCTTATAATAATCTATAATATATAATCTGCTTTGAAAAACTGGCTACTTTATGAATCATGTTATGCATGTCTGTTTTGTTTTGTTTCTGGTTTATGATCTGTTCATTTTATTATTTATTATGTCATTTTATATTGTGTAGATGACCTTTAAATGTTTGAACAAAAGTAATAATAATAATTATTATTTATTATTTAATACTACTACTATTACTACTCATACTACAATTTCATTTTATATTTTATAACATGCCCTTCAATGTTTGAAAAAAGCCAAGTATTTATTTATTTATTTGTTTCATATTTTATTGTGTAAGGTGTCCTTCAGTGTTTGGAAATAGCTGATGATAATAATTATTATAATAATAATAATAATAACTATTATTGTTATTATTATTATTATTATTTAGTAAATCATTAATGTAATTTTATATTGTTTATGTCCTCTTCCTGTCTAATTGGATGGTTCTTTGTCAAAAAACACCTGCAGTGGACCAATCTTAAAGCTCAAATCGATTGCAAGTGGTATAATACCAAAAATGTTTACCTCAGGTAAATGCAGTATGATATTTGTGGCCCAATATTTTGTGCTCTAATATTCCTGTTTTGTCCAATTCCCAGTGCTGCCAAAAACGATATCAAGAAAAACGCTATTGGGCATGCATAATATTTCTGACAACATAGAAATGGTTTTGTTTCCCTCCGATGGAACATGGCAGACTTAAGATCAGTCACAGAAATATCATATGGCACAGAGGAACCGCAAGCACGGGTCAGGTAATTTCATGGAGCGCATTTTCACAGCATATCAAAATTCATGCACCAACAATATATATTGGCAATATGCACCCTGCAGAGGATACCAATGACTTAGCATCTCTAGAGTCATATGTGTGCTTACACTTGAAGCATGCTGCAGTATAAATGTTGTTTATTAATATCAGCCTAACAGACATTCTAAATTTCCCTTAGGGGTCAATAAAGTGACTTTATAAACAAATCCAGTCTCACTGGGTGAGCCAAATTCAAAGGCATTTGTATAAAATGACCGATATGCATGCATGGCAGCACCTCGATTGGATTTTATATTAATATTCCAAAGCTGCTACAGACATTAGTCCCACAAAAAAATCCATGCAGGTCACATACCCAAAATCTAAAGCAGAAACACTTTTTTTAAATCAGATATTTCTTGCATAATAAAATAAGCAGTTTTTCCATTGACGGTTAAGGGCATCTTCTCCCTAAACACTCCATAACAGTAGTGTGACAAGGATTTTTTTTTTTTTTTTTTTAATTCAAGGGTATGTATGTATGTATTTATTATAAATTCATATTTATATAGAATTTAATACATTATATTTAAATATTGTATTATATATTTTTTTGTGCATTACATAAGTGAAAATTTGAGGTGAAAAACAACTACTACTATTACTAATAATAATCCTAAAAGGGCTTAATTTCCTTTATATAAATCTAATTTAAAAAATAATTAAAATAAAACACACGTTTTAAAATGTGATGATGATGATGATGATGATGATAGGAGGAGGATAATTAAAAATTAGTTATTACATTTAAAGTTATTACATTTAAAAATAACAAAAACATATATAATACATTTACAAATGTTAGAAATGTTTTAATTAATATGCTTACTTAATACAACTTAAATATTTTATATTTTGTCGTATTTATTTTTCATTATAAATGCATATTTATATAGGATTTTATATAATTTATATAATTTTATACATTACAGAAGTGAAAATCTAAGGTGAAAATGTAAACATTAATAATAAGAATTATGTAATATTTTTTAAAATATGAAAATATTTTTATAATACTTATTAAAAATACTAAAACATAATACTTTTACAAATGTTATAAAATGTTTAATTAATAATAATAATAATAAAAATATAATTAAATAATTTATTTTCTTTAAATGTATTTATGTATTTACACACATAAACATTTTATATATTTTTGTGTTTAAAATAAACACAATATCGGAATAATTTTATACAACAATTAAAACATTTTACTGTTGTTTTATTTTTTGTATAAAATAATAATTAAATAATTCCATAAATTGTTTAAATGATTAATTATACTATTTTATTTATATTTATTATATTGTGTAAATTATTAATTATTCTTAATAAATTAATGTGGAGTAAATAACTATTTTCATTGTATGCAATGGAAATAAAGGAATGAATATATATATATATATATATATATATATATATATATATATATTTGCACACATAAAGGGGTCATATGATGTTGCTTAAAAAAAACATACTGCACATGCTGTACCATTATTGTTGCATCCTAATGTCTCACCTTTCGAAAGCGCATTGTTTTTTATAAAAGCTCCATCGGTCTGAAAGAAAAGTGTTGCTCTGATTGTAAACCACTTATCCAGTCAGTTGTGTCTAGCAGAACAGAACACCGCGCCAACAAGAACAAAGACAATCAAAGCCCATTACAAACAACGCATTTAGTTGCATCATTGAGACATAAGTTACTGATTTATAATGACTTATTTGTTTTTACCACGTTGCTGTGCGTACCAACTATAAAACCATTCTCATTGTGATCTGAGAACAACAAACAACAAGCTCTATTCTACACGACTTAAAACTCAAATTTAAAGTGAAAGATCATCTTTAAATATGTAAAGCTGTACTTACAGGCTGTGAGTAGGATAGCGGCATTGTTGAGTCTACTCTTCAGGTTCGGAAATAGTCCTCCATAAAATGTAACGCACACTAAATATTTAGGTTGAACTTTTTGGAACAGTGTTGTAAACAATAATACACGACTGATTTCTAGTTGTTCCTCTTTGGAAGACCAAACAAAGTAGTTTCCTCATCATTAGCAACACACAGCGTCTCCACACAGTATTTATGTTATATTTGTTCAATGTTATGTTATGCAATGTTATGCAAATCTTCCCTATCGTGATGTAGACATTGGGGTGTGTTTAAGCGAGCCGTTTAGGGGGTGTGGTTGACTCTTAACTTTTATAAAGAATATCTCTTTGGATTTGAGACTTTAGTTTTTGCAGCTTTACAAATCTTCTTCATGCACCAAGACCTTGTAACACTCCAAAGAAAGGAAAACTTGAAATGCATCATATGACCCCTTCAATTAACTACATGTACTTACTATATGGTTAGGGTAGGATTAGGGTTTGGTTTAGGGTTACTTGTATGTAATTCTGTATAATTAATTGTTATTATAATAGTAAGTACATGTTTAAAAGTTGTCGTTTAATATTGTATCCATTATTTTAAGACAAATATGATGGAAACATGTGATCTAGATCTTTTCGACCTTTCTTTCACCTCTGATGCTCCTCGATACAGTTCCGAGTCCATGCCATCATTTAGCACAATTCCTCGACCACCCGATTTTTATTTCTAATGCACTCCCACAGACATTATACATGCAAATTGAATTAAATCCTGTCTTCCCATGCATCTCTTTCTGGCCTTCAGGGCAATTGATTCTGTTCTCTAATTCGAGGAACTGGGAGGGTTCTTTGGCTTCGACGAAGCCTCTTGGTAGCTACTTTCCGTTTGACAACCCATAGATGCATATCCTCGGGACCACAGTTGTAATCGCTTTGACAAGATCCATATCCAATCCAATTAACAACATCAGCAGTGACTGAATTACACTCATACATGTGTAAATGTCTTAATGTCACTTATAAATCATGACAGGGTGCAGCATATCATGAATATGCAACATCCGTTGTGCATCAAGATTGGAAGCCGATACTCAGAGAGGTCGTGAACGCAAATTTGAATAATGCATGAACGCGCATTGCTGCGCAAAAGAAGCCTTCTGTTCTCATCAAAACTTCAAAGTACAAATATCAAAACCTTTACACCCAGTGCGATGTAACGCCTGACCCTAAGATCAAGAGACTATTAGAGATCAACTGACTGGAGAAAAAAACACTAAGGCCTTATGAAGTTTAAAAAATCGAAACATTGTTCTGAAACGCATTAATAAGTGTAAGCCGCGTGTCTAAGTGAAATATCCACATGATGGTTTGGATAAAGAGGTAATTTATCAACAGTAGATCAATCAATTTTATGCAGGCAGCTGAATTCCCACCAGGTTTCCATACGCTCCAGGCGATAAAAGAAAAAGCTTCTGTTGCAGGATGCCAGTGGAGTTCAATGATATTAAACCATGCATAAAAGTACAGAATAAAAGTCATTAGCAATGTAAATCAGCCACTTACAGTAGAATCACTTTATTGCAATTCAAGACATCCATTCAATGCGGAAGAAAACAATATTGCACAATGTCAGAAAATAAAATATCTAAAGGCTAATAAAAGGTAAATAAAAAATAAAAACACCAACTAAAAGTTCACTTTGTTTAGCTAGTTATATTAATGTATGTACAGTGTCATGAAGGTTTAGTCACATTTGTTTGAGCTGTAGGCTAAGTCTTGCTGTCATGGATGCTGAGCCAATATCAGATTTCTTCTTTTGGATTTTGGACTTAGACGAAAGACCAGCATCTGTAGACAGTAGAAAAAATATACTGTATTAATGTGTATTTTAGTAGCTTGCTGATTAATCGTGATTAATCGGATCCAAAATAAACGCTTTTGTTTACATAATATATGTGTGTATACTGTTTATATTTATTATGTATATATAAATACACACACGCATGTATTTAAGAAAAATGTTATGTTTATATATTAAATATATTTATATATAAAATGTAAGAATATAAATGTAAATACATGTAAATATTTTCAAAATATATACTGTATGTGTATGTATTTATATAATAAATATACACAGTACACAAACATATGTTATGCAAACAAAAACTTATTTTGGATGTGATTAATCATTTGACAGGAACAGAGTATTTACAGTATTAGAGCGTTAGATACAATGTTAAAGGTGAATTGTGTCATTTGTACAAAATTGCAGTATAATGCATGTTGTCTTAAAGGGGTCATATAATGCGATTTTAAGTTTTCCTTTGTCTTTGAGTGTTACAAACTGTTTGTGCATATATTTACGAAAAGATAGAATGTGTCATTTTATTCTCGCTGTAGTATTGTTGCCCCCCATCATTTCATGGAGACGCTATTTTTCCAAATATGGTATAAGGGTGTAACATTTCGTCACACGCTTGAGGTATTTGGCCAATCACAATGCACTGGATAGCTGGCCAATCAGAGCACACTCGCTTTTCAGAACGATGAGCTTCATAAAAATTGACACGCTTTAAAAGGCGGGCAGAGAGGAGCAACAATAATGTACATTATATGAAAAATAATGTGTTTTTTTTTACCTTAAACCACATAAACACACTGCATTACATCAAATACACAAAATAATGTTCTTTTTAGCATCGATCATATGACCCCTTTAACTTTGCTTAGTGCTACGCTTTAACCACTCACCTACCCCATTTATTTATTTATATTTAATAAGTACTTTTAATCATTCACAATGTATGTACAGTGCCACAATCAATCAATAATTAAATAAAAGTTTTCAATACAGATTAGTCAAGCTGCATAAAGACCACTAAATCACCTGCCTTTACTACTATAAGGATCCATTCAGAATGCTAAATCTCTGACCGCCAAATTAAGCGCTTCATTATAAAAAAAACTCTTGCTTTTAAGCCAAATACACGCTGAAAATAATAATTTTACTGACATCTGGATGTAAGTCACTATTCTCTCCACAATCACTGATGAAATCGGCCGTGTTTTCTCTGCATTAGTGTGGTTTTGAACTTACTGTTTGAATTGCTTACGGGATCCTTGGACTTTCCAGGAGTTTACCGCTTAAATGATGTGATCGCAAAAACTTCTTCTTTCATTTTAAGATATTATTTTCGTTATAAAGTACTGATGTCTCAGCCCCACACACTCTGCTTGCATTCATTGACGGATTGGTCGAGATGAGAGGTGATCCCGCTTAAAGTCCATTAAAGTACTTCAACGTTTGTCGCACTGTTTAGTGATTAAAATATTGCCGTGGTGCTTAATATGGATTGTGAATGGCCAAAACTTGCATTTTGTTCACAAACCTTTGTTTTATTATGTTGAGAGCTGATCAAAATATTTGGGGCTTTGAAACAGGTCACGTGATTGAAAGCTATGAATTGTTTTTTGTGTGTGTGTGTGTGTGTGTGTGTATGTGTTCTGTTAACTATTATTCTGTTATTAGATATTAACACATCACTAGCAGATTAGCCTGTTAGCTTAGTTTTCCTTGCAAAAAATAATGCTTGGATACTGGAAAATAAATTTGGGATACACAACAGAAAACCAGCATACAGGGTTCATATTTCCATCAGTTATGACCGAGCCAGCTGAGCATCTGCCATTGAGACGCTAATGTATACCTTTTTCCAGGTATGTCTGACCTCCTTTTAAGTAAAATCAATGAACAAAAACTGTTTAAAGACAGTCAGTGTTTACCTTCACCTTGTGAGGTCTGGTTTTCTAGTTGAGCCTCAGCTTGATCCACCCACAGTTTATGTTTTGGGTTGTTTGGGAACTGTTTGGTCAGTCCACAACTTAAACATTGCATCAATAGTCTTAGCTGTCTCTCGAGTCCTCCTTCAATGTGAAGATTTAATTTACATTATTATTTTTAGATAGATAGACAAGACAGACAGACAGATAGATAGGATAGACAGATAGACAGACAGACAGATAGATAGATAGATAGATAGATAGATAGATAGATAGATAGATAGATAGACTTACTTTTTTGTCGACAGTTGATGTGACACCTGGTATTAGTAAAGTGCAGCATTTTTTGCAAATGGTTCTCTTTACTGATGGATCTCTGCAAGGAGAATGAAGCTCCATCACTGATGTTTGTATATTTAAAATCCACATTAATAAGAAGACATACTCACTGTCTGAGCACCAGTCGTTTAGAGATGGTCTTCTGAGTGAGGCAGTAAAATCTTGCCAGTTCAGTATTCTCTGGGTTTTGAGCCAAAACGCAGTGCACCTCGGATCCATCATCAGAAAACATCACGAGAAGGTTTGGAGATATTGAAATAATCTGACACATAAACTCACCAACCTGATAGAGGAAGTTCAGACGTTGATATGCTTCTTTATCTTTTATATTTCCGGCCATGTTACTCAGGGAACGTTTGAAACTCTCAAGTATGAACTTCTACTTGCTACTGCATGACAGCATGCTTTTTATTCCTTCTGCTTCTGGGTAAAATCACTATATTTGCTTATATATCACCATCGCGTGGAACAGCGATGTAATGTCATCCCTCATATTGTGAAAACAGCATACTGCGCCTCATAGCGGCATGACTATGAAACGCTTAATTCAGTTGCGTTTGGAGACTTGGAGTTCGGCACATGCATAGCCCTAATTAGTCCTTTATATAAGAAATATCAGCATGACATAAAATATATATATATATACATATACATATACATATACATATATATATATATATATATATATATATATATATATATATATATATATATATAATATATATATATATACAAGTCCGAACAAAGTTTGGAAACATTACTATTTTAATGTTTTTGAGAGAAGTTTCTTCTGCTCATCAAGCTGCATTTATTTGATCAAAAGTACAGAAAAAAATGTAATATTGGATATATTATTACAATTTAAAATAATTGTTTTAAATTTATTATACTTTAAATTATCATTTATTTCTGTGATGCAAAAGTGAATTTTAGGATCATTATCACATGATCCTTTAGAAATCATTCTAATATGATGATTCATTATCAAAGTTGGAAACAGTTCTGCTGTTAATATTTTTCAGAACATGTGATACTTTTTTAGGATACTTTGATGAATAAAAGTAAAAAAATAAAATAAAAAAAGAAGCTATGTTTTTAAAATATAAATATTTTGTAATAACAATATACACTACTGGTCAGTAATTTGGGGTCAGTAATTTTTTCTTTCTTTTTTTTAAATAAAATCAATACTTTTATTCAGCAAGGATGTGTTAAATTCATAAAAGTGATAGTAAAGAAAATAATTTATTAGAATATATATTATTAGAATTTTTTTTTTTTTTTTGAATAAATGCAGTTCTTTTTAACCTTTTATTCATCAAATATATTAGACAGCAGAACTGTTTCCAACACTCATAATAAATCAGAATATTAGAATGATTTCTAAATGATCATGTGATAGACTGATGTTCATGTGACACTGAAGGCTGGAGTAATGATGCTGAAAATTCAGCTTTATCACAGGAATAAATTATTTTTTAAAAGTATATTCAAATAGAAAACATTATTTTAGTTGTAATAATATTTCACAATATTACTGTTTTTCTGTATTTTGATCAAATAAATGCAGCTCTTGATGAAGCAAGAGGAAACTTCTTTCAAAAACATTAAAAATATAGTAATGCTTAAACTTTGGTCGTACTGTATATATATATATATATATATATATTATAATATATATTATATATATATATATATATATATAAATAAAAATGAAAACAGACAACACACACACATCACACATAACAAAGACATTAAAAACACTTTCACTTTCAAAATATAGCCTAGTTATACATTTATATAGGCTGTGTGGAAAATGTACAATATTGATATGCATGTGTAGCAAGGAGAACATTTAATATTCAGTAGACAAAATCGAGTGGTTGCTTAAAACCTAATTTCATCCATTTTCAGACAGCCATTTTAATTATTTATATAAAGGCTTTCAAACATTGTGTGGGTTGATATTGCTTCTGGAATTAGGTGGTTTTGAAAAGTGTCTAAAAAGAAAACTAATTTAAAAACTTTAAATGTGGAATAATGTTTTATGTATTTATTTATTTATTTATTTCAACCACTATTCATGTTCGTAAACTTTAAAACAATGTAATTATTATTTTAGTTTCTTTATCTTTAAAAGAATAAAAATTACTTTGATGAATTAGTATTATTACTAGCATTTTTTTTTAGTTTCAACGAATTGAATATTTTACTACCCTTCCTGTCAAAAACTGTAAGTTTTGATAGTTATATATATATATATATTATATATATATAATATATTATGTGTGTTGTGTTGTATATATAATATGTAGTTATGTATATATATATATATATATATATATTTATATATATATATATATATATATATATATATATATATATATATATATATATATAGGCTATATATGCTTTGACATTGCTACTTTAATGTGTATTATGCTTAAACATACACTACAATTATTTCTTCCTATCAAAACCGTCATTGTAAATAATAATAATTTGTTTATCTATTTTAAGATTTTACATTATTACACTGTCCATCTATCGATCTCTGCCAAAGGGAGGGGTCCGAGGTGGGTGTTGGGCACAAAACTGGCAGTCAGAAGTCTCTTTCTGCACACTGGCGCACACACAGGGCCCTTCCTCACATGTCTCCAGTCCAGTCTGTCAAATCACCCAGCATGTGAAGCCCCTGCGAGCCTGGAAAACTTTCTCTCTGGATACTTCATTAAGCGGCTTTAAATGTGCATCTCTTCCGGATAATACTTTTGACTTGTCTTGGGGGCTTTTCTCTTTCTCATACATTGGCTCAGAGGGCTTTCTGTGGACTGAGATGGTGCAATGCTCCGCAGGACAGCACCGCGTGTATGCTGCTTGTGGATCCTGCCTCCAGTGTGTTGATATGGAGAGTTCAATGCGCCAGCGCGCAGAGCTGTCATGAGGTTAAAACCGCTTTCCAGCTGCGCCAAGTCGGTTCATTAAGATGGGTTCCGGAGACCGCGACAACAGGTTCGTTTATAAATACTCGAGGGTTACTGTAGAAGCAGTGTCTAATATAGCTAAACATGCATATTCTCCACACTGTTTCAAACGGACTTATTATTCAGAGGTTAATTCTTTGTATATTGATTCACTCTGCACAAATATTGCCCAAGAAAAAGTTAAAGCAAACTAAACACACTGACCAATAGCGGGGCATGTTGTCACGATGTGTGCTTTAAGTTGTCTTAAAGTTTAATTGCGGCTAAATTTAAGCTGTAGCCTAACAACAAAACCTTACATTGTAATTAAGAATAGGCTATGTTAATAAATGTATATTAAATGTATATTAAATGTTAATGTCTAACATTTCATACACCGTGATAAGCCACGTTTATGAAAAATGCATGTGACCTTTTCGTCAAAATGTACCTTCTTTTGTATATACCTTTGTGACTGACCTTTGACCTGTTTTAATCACCTTTTCCATTTAAATAATCCTGTCATGAGGCAAATTATTGCTTAGGTCATGTAGGCCCATAATATTTATACAAGAATTGTTGTTTAAAATAGATTAGATGATGTGTAGCTAGACAAAAGAAGTTAGACATATGAAGTTAGACAAAATGATCCAAAAATATTTACATAGCCTATTAATGTATTAGTATTACTGTAAATGTTAACATATAGGCCTACATTAGGCATATGTTGTACTGTGTCAACTGTAATGTAATGTGTGTCCAAAAAGACATCTAACAAATAAGTCATTTTGGTGACAGATCATAAATCAGAAATTTCAGTGGTGTTGACAAAATTAACACGACTGTAGGGTAGGCTGTCAAATGGTTTTCATGTTCCACATTTGTGTTAAATCAAAAGCGATTCCTGAATAGAAGTCATCTCAAAATATTTGGGAGTTGCTATGAAATTGTAAACTGGGCATATTCGGTTTGTCTCAAGTTCTTGTTTATGGAAAGGATACATTAGAAAAGTATGAGTGTTACAAAACAAACTTTTATTCTTAGTGCACAAGTTTCAAGGCATTGCTCCGTGTGTATTGAAAGGTGAGAGGTCAGCAGAATGCCGGTGATCACAGTCAGCTGTTCTAATACGGCTTATGGGGTCCCATCAGTTTAAAATTGGTCACATAGGATAGGGCAGGGTGACTGACAGAGCAGATATCGCCTGTCTTTATCACATGTGCTCTCCTCTTTACATGCAACTTCTTGCCATACAACCACACTCTATGTGTGTTATTTTGGACCCATATGAATGTTTTAAAGACAAAATGCTTAGAAATGTTATTGTAGTATTAAAGAACTTAATATAGTAGCTGTAAAGTTTTTGTTGGGTCACTTTCATTGTTTTGTTCTTATTTTTAAGTGTTGAAAGCTCACATTTTCCATAATTTAGGTTCATCTAGATTTTACCTTTTCTCTTGTAGTAAAGTTATAAAACCATTAAATTCAGGGAAATTGTAGATTGTGCTTTCTCTTTGAAATCATATTTTGGGATCTATGTGTATATGCCACACATAATATCCAAAATCCACACCAAATCCACTTGATGAATACTTACGACCATGATCACAACAAGCTGTTGAAATGGTATCTGCCATCAAACAGCTAAATTTCAGCTATATTTGAACAATAACAAAATGACAAAACAATACCTGAAATGGCAAAAATGGAAAAGGTAACATACCAAAAAAAAAAAACAAAACATTGTACCAATGAAAACCATTACCAGAACTTTATTGCAAGATGTGATTAAAGAGAGACATAGATTTGAAAGGATTCATTAAGGTTTCAAGTAGTCAGAAATGCCCCTAGAATTGAATCACCTTCTATGATTAATCCTCCATAGATGTAGATCTTCTTATCTGCAAACACCAGGGTCCTACTTGCTGCACCCGCAAGATGGAGGAGAGCTACTACGCCCTGCCCAGAGAGACACACTCCAGAACATTCTCTCCTATAGCTTCAACTCAAATATCTCATCCTGGGCCATGCTTCTTCCTTCCAGGGTACGTGATCGATATCGAAGTGGAGCTTATAGGTCGAATAAATACTAGGCCATGTGCTGTTTGCATTTGCAGCAGGAGCAAGAGGTCATAGGATCAAGTCCCTGCAACAGCAGGTGGTTCACACGTTCACTACATGCTGTGGCTTTGTATGCATGTATGGGAGACACCAGGGTGGTGTTATGAGTCGCATACCATGACTTTCCAAGGGTTACTCTGAGATTTGCTTTTTGTCTGCTGTTTTTCACACTCACAGAATGATCCTTTATCTGCCTGAGGTCTCCTGTGAAGCAGTACATGTGCTTCTTAGAGGTTGATTGACGCTTTAGGATTAGGACAACGCTTTTCAGAATCTGTGTTTGAATAAACCGTGACAAAAGAAGCAATCAGAAAGATGTTTCTCACACACACACACACTTAGACTGACTCCATGTATATCATTATCTACTCCAGGGCATTTTTATGTATAACATGAGACATAAGACGCTTCAGATTTACAACTCTTGTCCTCGCCCAACCAAATATTTAAGTTCATCCAATTTGTCCTCCAAACTTGCACAAAAACCCTTTCAGGTTCACAGGAAAAGGGCACTGTCGCCGTCCTCTCTGTCTTTGCTGCCAGCCGAGTGAATATTTAACGAAGTTTAAAGCAAACAAAAGAAAAATGTTGAAATTCTTGGCGATCCGTGGAGATCCGCTCTCAGTGCACTTCAATGTATTGCTCTATAATGAGAGCTTTTGAAAAGATCAGTTGTCCTTTTCTGCCACTTTTCGCATGGTTGTAGCTGGTGTCCTGTTTAAAAGAAAGAAGGTCTGTAAAGTGTTTTTCATTCCCACGTGAAAGAGGATTTTAATGTAGACCGCTTTTTGTCTATATGCCTGTGTGTTTAAGGGTAAGTTATAATTTAAGTATGAACCTTGTGGACTCTCTTGGGAATGTGTCTGTTTAAGAGTTAGTTCACCCAAAACTTCTGTTCTTACAGGTATGATTTTCTTTCTTCTATGGAAGTCAAAAGTAAATAGCTTGCAGAATCTCTTTTTTCTTAATGGGGACAAGGACTGTCAAGGTCCAAAAACTATGCCAATGATGAGACATGTGAGAACCAAAGATGTTTGAAATTGCTTACATCAAACCTGCCTAAAATGCAGGCAGGATGATCTGTTAAACATTTGAGAGTGAGTACATTTTGGGGTGTTTCTGTTCTTTAAAAGTCCTCTCTGTTTCTTTAAAAAGTAATTTCATTGTAAAGCAAATTACATGCCATCTGTCCAACAAAGCACAACTATCTTCTCCAACCTAAAAGGCACTAAAAATACTGTGTACTGCCTTCTCTTGATCTAAATTCAGTCCTGGACCATGGGTGAGTGGAGTTTTCTGACACTGATCTTTTTAAAATAAGACCCACATCAAATCCAGTAGGCACTGAGTTAATAGAGTGATCAGGGGTATGGTCATCCAAGTTGACCCTACTGTCCATTTTCTTGGAACATCCTGCTGTCTTAGGAGGTGAGAGGTGAGTTGTGGTGGATCCGGCACCCTCGGTGACCCCTGCGATCTGCGTGACTTCCCCACATGCCTTCATGGCCCAGAACCATATGAGAAGAACCCCATTACATGATCTGGGCATAATCCCTGCCATGTCACCTGATACTGAGGTGTTTGGATGTAGTTGCCAAGATACTCCCTAGTCTGAATGTTTAGGCATCTAGTGCTACAAATGTTTGATTTGAACCATTTTTAAATATAGATTTACTGTACTGTAGGTTCAAAGTGCTTAAACATGTTTCCAGTACCACCCACCTGAAACACTTCCTAATCATTCATACAGACCACCCATCCGACTCTGATGTATGGCTTGGGTGAAGGGATCAAGATATAGTTCCTGACCTGAAAAGGTTACTCACATATTGTTGGAATTAAGGATGCCTGGAGAGCCACCGAGAGATGTGAATGGCAGTAGCAAGAACACTGGCAACATTTCAGAATCTCTGCCTGTTTTCTTGCAAAACCTCAAAGGCTTGCTATAGAAATATTCTTATGGGTGTCTATTAGTTCTGTGAGGCAAACAGGTGTTCTTTTGTTCCTCCATCAATAAAGAGCAATCATAACTTTCAGCTTGCTGTTTGCATGCTAGTCATTCACAGAGAAACAAGACGAGCTGGAATGCTTTGGTCGTTATGAATGAGATGACATTAAATCAAACTACACTTTGAAGGGTTCTAGCAGCTGTTAACTTAAGTACCATCTGTCACATGTCACACAAAAGTTAAAATGCCATTGTAAATAATGCATACGGTACAATTGACTATGATCCTCAACTTCCATTTGCAACCGAGGCATAGTGAAGTATAAGATGTCAGCCCTGACTGCTAAAATTGGTAATAAGCTAGTGCATGTGTCACATATCTCCAAACTAACCTTCAGCCCAATAGCCAGCCCAAAAAATCCATGGATTAAGTGTTGTCAGCTCCCATTAGTCCAATGGAAGAGAGATTAGATGCATAAGAAAGAGTTGTAAGCAATGCTAGACAAGGCAGAGGTGTACCATGACGGACTAGTATGTTTGACCCTCTCATAAATGTCAAACAAAATTAGTCCTCTCATGTTACTGAATGTTTATGCATGTAGGTTGTCTATGCTGTTTAGGGCGTCAATGTAAGTGCTTGTTCAGTCCAGAATTTCTCTTTTACTTCCTCTTCTTGCAGATACCTTCCATTCCCTGCTCTCCTTCACTCTAAATCATACCTACTGCTCTTCGACAGCACCTATGGGACGATCTCTCAAGATGCTAAACCATTGGTGTCTACCCTCTTCTCTGACCTTGACCTCTACCTCCGTGGTGATGCCAACATCTCTGTAGAACACTCAGTCCACAGTTTCTACGACAAACTCTTCCCATTGGTATACCAACACTTGGTCAATCCTGGCTTGGGTTCAAATGTTTCTACCTGGTCCTCCGAAGGAAGCGAGTGCCTACGTGCCACTCGGCATGACATCAACCCCTTTGGCCCTCACCCACAAGAACTTGCTCAGGGACTGTCCAGGGCACTAGTGGCGGTCGTGCCCTCAGTCGGGCACTGGCGGTGGGTTCTGAGGTTCTGAATGCCACCGAATCCGTAGGAATGGCGCCAATGTGGGCGTGCACTGGTGCGGATGCTGTTCTGTCCCACTGCCGTGGGTTGACTCTGATCCGCCTTGCGGAGGCCTGTGTCTCAATGTGATGCGGGGTTGCCTGGCAGGCCTAGCTGAGCTGGATGGGCCCTGGAGAAGCTATGTAGCATTGCTGGAGGGGCTAAGCAGGGCACTATCAGGGGATATGAAGTGGAACTGGCACTTCTAGCATCCGGAAAGAATTAATGATGCCATCCTTACGCACAACTCAATGGACCACATCTCAGCTGTGGTGAGTCATGCTTCTCTGATTCATAGAACACATTTATTTTTATTCCACAAATGAGCTTCACCATAAGCTGGACTTATCAGGTCTAGCGTGCATGCACTTGCAGCAGCATGTTCAGTGATTGGTGCATATCAAATGTCTCGCCAATCAGGCTGTGCAGTTGCAAGGCTGCAGTTTTGCTCAACTGCTATTCTTACATGTACTTACTGTAAATCTTAAATTGATAATTCTTATAAATTGGCTTTTAGCCTAAAAATATTTTCTATTCTCAGTGGTGTTATGAAGCCCTGCAATTATTATATCTGCAAGGGGTTTATTATTAGCTCAATGATTAGGAGCGTGATTATGTGGTAATATGACACGCGTACTGTAAAAAAAATGTGTTGGTCATGAGAGTGTGACTGGCTGTCTGTAAGTGAATACCCAGCCCTCACCCTGAGGCTATTCATACCATCACGGCAGAGTCTGTGTGCACGACATGGGACGACCGTCTGTCAGTCTCTCTCACTTGATTCTTTCATTGGAATCATGGCCAAAGGGGCCACAGGGGTCAAGGGTTTTGTGACAGCTCGGCTTTGCACCCATCATGTCCTGGTGATGACAGCTCTATATGGGTAGGTCAAGTCTGAGACCGCATTCCCACAAATCTCTCTCAAAGACCATAGACTTGCCAGTCAGAATGGGAGATATTATTACTTAAGCCACCAACCGCAGCCCCCATAAACTCTAACCCCAAGCTACTGCTCTATAGTGGAGGCTGCTTGTGGGAGTTTGACCCCTTTAAACACTCCATCACTGGATCAAATGTTGCTCATTCACTGATGCCAGGCTGGAATGATTTTGGGCTCAGCGTTACCTGGTCTGGACCCAGGCTTAAGAGACAGAGGCTAACAAAGTTGTTAGATCTGACCCTAATGGAATTGACCTGTAGACTGATCAATGAAGTAATGATTAGGCCAAAACAAAAAACTACTTGCTTTGGGACACAGAACTTACATTGGACATCAAGTGGCAGCAGAGGATAAGAACCCAAAATAGCATTTAGCTTGGTTAGCTTTGCCAAGTTATGGATGAATTACCAAAAAACTTTTTTTGTTTTTGTTTTTTTTTTTGCATATTGCTTTATTTATTGTAAACATAGAAACTATAATTTATGCTAATGTCACAAAAGGGCTCCTTACGTAGTGGTAGGATATAATTCATACCTGTGTTGTGTTACAAATTGCATTCAGTCACATTTCAGAACAAGCTTGCATAGCAAGAAGCATTTCGCTAACATATTAGCATTTGGGGTCTTAGATGTACACTACAGATGAAATCATCATTCGTTATTATGTTTGCTAATTGTAAAACAATGAGATTCTGAAGAATAACTTGTGATATCTTCATTGTTTATAAGATGTCTATATGTGGCACAGCATGTTGACATGGAGGACTATCGCGCCTCTCCAGTCCCTCACGCTGCATGTGGTCTGGCTATCTTGGTGCTGCTTGAGTTGTTTGGGTGTTGTCTGGTCCCAATCAGCCTGATGTCCTGCATGCAAATTCACCTCTGGACAAAGCGGCTCCCGTGAACCCGGCCCCTTCCCAAAATGCAATGCAGCTAGCGAGAGGCCAGAGCAAGGGAATGAGAGAGTTGCTAATCCTTAGATAAATAAAGCTTTGTAGAAGATATACAAATACAAACCGTTTACACATGCTCACATTTATAGTCCTTCTTCCGTTTTCTAATTTCTAGAATATAGCTTATATATGTCAACTATGGCAAAATGGGATATTATTGTCCAGCTTATTTTTACCTTTTTTTCTTCTTTTTTTAGCGATGATGAGAGGCTGAATAAAATGAAATACACATTTTATGTATACAAAAATGTTCATGTATAATAATTCAGTATCCAATACAGTGAAAGTTTGAACTTATTGTGGAAGTTTGTTTCAACTAGAAATCAATAATATTGTAAATATTAATAGAGTGATATTGTGCCATTTATTAGTGGCCACTAGATGGAGTAATCTCTTTGAATTGGTGTGAGTCAGTTCACATAGGCCTAAATAGCCATTCACCTTTTTTTCTTTTACATACTTTTTCAAACACATAATAATTCTTCATATATCTTTCAGGTGGGTAAAGTTTGTGGTTCCTTGACTGAACTGGTTTCCTCCACTCAAGTCAGTCCCACCTCAAGAAGTTTGACTCCTTCAGTAAACCCAACCATTGAACTCCTAACCTCAGTCTCGTCCCCAGTCCTACAGCACTTCCTAATGCAGGCAACCAACGTGAACACATAACACTAAAAAAGGGTAAGAAAATGACATCCATTGCATATAATTATTGAACATATTTTGACCCTTTGAGAAATTAAAATCCTTACCAATCAGATGTTTCAGATTATATATAGTAACTTCCCTGCTGTTTGTCTTTTCTTTCTTCTGTTTTCTTTTCTCTCAAATCTGCACTTGTGGATGACCCCAGGTCTCTGCCTTTGAAACCGTCTAAAACGACAAACCCAGAAGCCTGAAAAGATTTCAAAGTAAGCAGTAGCAATTCAGCCTCAGGTTTACAAGTTTTTAAAAGAAAAATTATCTCTAATTATTTTGTCATAAAATGATTTTGACTGTCACCTAAGAATGTTCTTATGATTTAATCCCACATCAAATAAACGTGTGCAAGCAAGGAAGAATGCTGTCAGCATTAATAACAATCACAAACAAGTATGGAGGCCAATCCGCTTGGGTCTATCAGTGTTTGGGCATGTTTAATTAGAGAGCGTGATGAATGGGGCAAAACTGGTTGTACTGTATAATTACGCCTGGTTTGATAGTTTTTGATAACTTCCTGAAAGCCTGAACTTCCTGCAGGGAGTTTATGGGCTACATCCAGCGGTACAAATCATTCTTCTCCACCCTGCGGAGATGCTGTCGAGGGGAGGTGGTGATGGATGAAAACACCTGCTGGAGTGGAGAAGATGTGGTAGAGGGTAAGTCAGAAGAGGGCTTGAACTCAAATGTACATGTTAATGCAAGGATTAATATGGGTCAATGACATGGCACTCATTTTATTATAATACATAAAACTGCACATAATATTAAATGATTTGACAATGCAGTTTTAGGTTGTAAATCAGCAATTACATTTTATTATATATATATATATATAATATATAATATATATATACACACACACACACACACACACACACACATATATATATATATATATATATACATACAGTGCCACTTGAAAGTTTGTGAACCCTTGCAGAATCTGTGAAAATGTGAGTAATTTTTAGGCCCTGGCTCGGTTGTAGGAGATGCACCACAGTTCAGTTGGGCTTGTGTGAGCACTAAGTCGCTGGATTGCAGAACTTCTGATACATGCAGCATGTTGCATGAATATTTCTGGCGCAATAGTGATAGATCTGTAAAGCAATATATTGTGAAAGGGCTGTGTGTTACTGCGTCCCAACGACTCAAAATAATAAACCACAAAACAATGCACTCCACTGTGCTGAGGGAGAGGCTTCACTGCTGTCTTCACGTGCTATTGTAAACTTCCTATTTCCCACTTATGAAGTTGTGATTACATGCATGTTGCATTATTTTCTGTAAAAATAACAGTGAACAGTGGTTGGTTTGTGAATGTTGATGCTTAGCCTAATTAAATAATTTTATCGGAGGACCATTCATGTGAGCCGCTGCAGTCTTAGGCCCACCCAATTGCTCTCATTGGTTGAGCTGCGTGACTACACCCATCCCAAGCCAGTACTGTTCAACATCCCATCCCACCCCTCCCGTAACCCACTGTTTGTCTGTATGTCTATTCAGAGCCAGTGAGTAATGGACTTTCAAAATAATAATAATAATACAAAACTGCGTTAATGGCGATAAAATAATTGTCTGCGTTAATTAATGAAATAATGAGTAAACCTGTCCAGCCCTAATATATATATATATATATAGTATATTGTGTGTGTGTGTGTGTGTGTGTGTGTGTTGTGTGTTGTGTTGTGTCAAATGATTAATCACGATTACTCATATCCAAAATTGAAGTTTTTGTTTACATAGTATGCATCTGTTTATTTATGTATAAATAAATACACACCATACAGTATATATTTTGAAAATATTTACATGTATATACATTTATATAGTTATATTTTATATTATATATAAATATATTTAGTATATAAACATAACATATTTTTCTTAAATATAAACATGTATGTGTTTTGTGTGTGTATTATTATTTATATATATATATATATATATATATATATATATATATATATAATATATATATATATATATATATATATTAATAGATATACACAGTACATATATATGTACTCATACAGTATGTAAACAAAACTTATTTTGGATGTGATTAATCGTCTGCGCATTAATATATGGCTAAACCATTAAATTATAATAATATAATATAATATATATTATTTATTATTTTATTGGTATTTATTAAATCTTTGGTTACAGTACATGAAAATATCACAGTTAATACATTCAAGTTTAAGTTATTTAAAACAAATGGTTGAAAATAGTGCTTGGCACATTCATTTAAAAACTGGATACAAGATTTCTCAATTTCTTTCATTTGGACACTCTGGTTTGTCAATGATACATATTCCTGTTATGCTGACATAAATATTAAAGATATTTGGGTCCTGGTATTGGCAAGTTTTGTACATTTAGTTGATATAACATCTATATCATCAAATCAGTTGTGAGTGACTCTATACTGACAGAAAATGGAGCATATTGAACAAGATTTTCAGGCTGGCTGAAGACTTATTCTTCACAACCTTAAAATGTTTCTGTTTTCTCATCCAAAATGATTGTAATTGAAGGCAGTCAAATCAGATATCGCTCCAGAAGGTCTCTATTTACTCTGTTAGGTCATTAAGTTCATAAGATGGCCAAGAGGAGTGATGGTTGCCATGGATTATCGTGGCTTTTCTCCAGTCCTCACCGGACGGAAGCTTCATTCAGAAAGTTCTGGAGCTCTATTGTGACACAAATGATTCCCTGAAAAACACACACTCAAAATAAACATTTGCTTATAGACAGTTTTGCTATCAGCATATGTTCATTTAGACTTATTCTCTTTTGACTTCTGCAACACAAAATAACCACAATCGCTTTGCTTGAATGGACAAAGTTTTGTGATTCCAGATATATCCCTCTTCTGGCCTCATTTGCTCCTTAGCTTTGGCTCAGAGGTTAGAGATCCCACTCCCCTTCACCCTTGGACAAATTGCTCCATGCCGTCCATGCTACGGCAACAACGCAATGCTGGCACCGTCCATACTGGAGGCCCAAACACTGGGTAGTCCTGGAGACAGGCCACTGTCACCATGGACAAACCGACTAGCTTGCTTTTTTTTTTTTTTGGTTTGTCAAATCTCTGTATTAAGATGAGACAAGTTTTTATTATGTCTGAATTGATTTGTCTGAAAGATAAAGATTTAGTGGATCCCTAAATGTCATTGTTTGGTTGCAAATAGGTCCAATATAAAGCTAAACATTACATTAGATAATGCTACATTTTGCCACATGACATTTTGGTGACCACTAATCTTTATCTTTCAGACAAAGTCCTCAGTTCGACATTATAAAAACTTGCTATGTATTTTCTAAGACAGAAATTCCACAAACTACAAAAACAGATTAGCAACAGATTAGTCCATTTTCTCTATGCTAATGGTCACACTCTCCATTTGTTGGTACAAAGACTATTGAAACAAAATACTAGCATACTGCTCATTATACACTAAATACTGCCTTCTGTTTTATGAGACAGAACATGCTAACAACCGTCATACTAACATTCAAAATAGTAGTAGTATTAGCTTTCTGTGTATTGAATAATACTAGAACACATTAATCAACAATAAATGTTCCAAACAGTAGTACACTATATTACTTGTAGTGTATAGTGGAAACACTCTTGAAATAAACAGTTTTTTAATCCGTTTTGTGTAAAATTTCTTAAAATGTAACAGTCTGATAAAATCATGAGTGAAGCTAGAGACATCACAGCTGATAATACAGTTCATCTGTCACACGGAAATGGAAAGTCAAGTTAAGTGCAGTGCATTATGGGATTGCTTGCTGTGTTCTCCATTGTATACTGCAAAGGCTTGATGTAGTATGCAGATCATTTGCATTGTGTGCAGAGTATATATGCTATACCCTGCAAAATAGTGAAATTAGCATATTAGCATGCTATTCTGGCATAGCATATTTTCCTGTGAGCACAATAACATCTTCAAATAAGTCAACACCCCTTTTGGACAAAATAAATTCTTAGTTAATTGTTTGAACATTACATTCAACAATGTTTCAACCATGAGGCAAAATCCCCACAAATGACTGCATGAAACTAATATATTAGCCATCTATAAATATTCTGCCACTTGGTAACATAAATGTGGGGTCAAAGAAACACTGAGGAAACGTGTTCACAAGATGGCTTGAGCTTTCACACTGAGTTCAGTCCAAAGCGTGCATTTTGGCCTTGGAATTTTCAGGTCCATTTGGACGGCTATGTAACATTTCAAATTGAGCTGAACAAGAAAATGCTTAGCTGGAGTTGTGGTTCACCTCCCACTGCACAGTGCAGTGTATGAATGGATGTTTAGAGGATGGTGGAGTTAACCAAGGAAATGTTAGCATGACTTATAACTTGGTGTCAGCCAGACTCCATGGATGTGTGAGGTTACTGTGGAAACAGTTTGTTTTGTTTTTCATTTTAGGCGACTGCCATCCGTGGTCAGAATCCTTTAGTATTTTGGGTTGTTCTTAGTTTCTCTCTTTTTTCTCTCACGCTTTTATCCATTACCAATGCCACTGTTGAACTTTAACTCACATAAAATGGTGAACAGATTGGAAAAGTGAGGCCACTGCTGACTCACTCACTCACTCAATCTTCATGAAGCGCTCCAGCCTCGTTCTAAATGTTGTGACCTGCTTAGTTTTCCTTTCCTCTGTGGTCTTAGACTGGCAGTGTCCTCCATTTCAGCTCTGTTAGATTATGTGTTTTCATTGACCATAACTCACCATAACACTTATTTTGGTTTTAAGAGCTTAAGACTGAATGTGGTACATCCAATGCGTGTTTTAGGTGGTTTAGCCTGGTTAAGCTAGTGTTTAGCGATTGGCTTTAAGCTTTAGCTGTGTTTTGGAACATGGTAACTTGCTTATATCCATTCTAAGCAGGTTATTAGTTACTCCAAGTATGTCATTAACTGGTTCAAGATTCTCATTAGTTGATTCAACAAACCAATGTTTCAAAACCCTGACCACCATAAACTGGTATGAACAGCTGTTACAGTAGCTGGTTTCTTGCTAATCTAAGATAGTTTACCATGTTCAAAACACAGCTACTATCATAAAATGGATTTCCCAGCAGAGAAGTGACTGAAAATAGTCAAAAAAAATTAAACTAGACCATTAAAACCAGGTAATTCTGGCTATTGCTGCTTTTCGAAAGGATTTGTTCCAAAACATTGGTTTGAGCCACAAAACTTAGCTAAAGGCTACATTTGACAAATTAAGAATTGGATTTCAAAGTACTTTGTCTAATTTTCACTCACTTTTGTACTTTTCTATATGAAATGACCATTCTGTGTAGCATGTTCAGTTTAGCTCCACTGTAGATCTACTTACACCTCTGCTTGATAGTAATGCTAATGCTAATACAGTGTTTGATATAAGCCTAAAGTAGGTGTTTTGGTAATCAATAATAATCATGGTAATCATAATAATGATAATGACTTTCACACCACACCACACACCACAGTGCAGTTTTAGCATATTTAGCACCTGCTTAAACAGGACTGCAGTTGGTTAGCGGATAGAGACATAGAGATACTATTAGCAACTATTTAGTAAATTCTCCACTGAGTCCATAGTAAACTTAGTTAACTATCTACCTAGACAGTATTTCATAGATAGGCCTTAGTGCTGTCTAAATAGGTTTCGATATATAGCATACAAATTACATGATATGCTAGTATTTGCAGTATTAATAGTGGCTGATTGACCTGAAAACCTGTAATGGATACTGTAACTGCATATAAGATATCCAGTGCTTGTATTACAACTTATTATTGAACTACTCAATTCCAAACAGCTGCTTTAACACAGGACAGCCTGTTAGCTTTGTGCAGTTCAAAGCTGACTAGATATTATACAGCTGTCCTACATTAGCATGGGCCCTTCCCAACTTCATAGACCACAGACAATAAATAGGATGGAAAACTAGCAACCAGAAGGTCTTACACCGGTTATTACACACCAGAAGGCACACAGCTGAATTCATGCTGCGTAAGACAGGATAGCATAGCTTACTCAGATGCTATACACCAAAGTTGTGTATTCTATAGAAAAGGACTTGTTGAAATATTAGCTGATGGCATCCGTTTAGGTTGTGTGTCATTGCCAAAGGCAATAACTTGTGGAAAAGGTTTTCTAAAGAATGAAGAAACCTCTAATGCACAGCTCATGAAGAGCACGGATATTGCTAGCTCATTAGGTGCGAGTTTCATAACCTTCTGAGCAAACAAATGAGCTTATCCAATATAACAGATGAATTTAATTGGAGTTTGCTCCTCACAGGGGATGTGTGTGTGGTTTCTATGGGAAAATAAGCAGCGTTTAGTCGAAGGGAACTCCAAACTCATTGGTCTTGAGCTGGGTAAATATTTTTCTCTGACTTTCTGTTTGGATTCATTTATTGATTCATTTCATTGTGAGAAATGTGGGAGGTGCAGTGACATGCCCACCGCTCTGAACTGTAAGACCATGTTCTGCTAACACATCTGTTTGGAGAGTCTGATGTTCTTTGTAGCTTACTTGAAGCAGTTTGTCTGTGTCATAATCAAAGGACTTTATGAGGTTACTTGTCTGTTGTGGTCTTTCTTTTGTGTATGAACTCTTTTTAGGAAAAACAGGACTTGATTATATCGGTATTTGATTGGATTGTGTGTGGGTGAAACATGGTAGGCTATGCTAATATTAGAGGCTTGCTGAGGCAATTTGAATGAACAATTGCTCTTGAACAAACTCACTGAAGTATTTATAGACCAGTGTCTGCACTATTTTTGCCTAGAAATAATTAGTGATAAAACTGTTTCTACTTGTTTAAACTAAAGCGGTATTTCTAAAGGGACAGTTCACCCAAAAATGAAAATTCTGTTATTAATTACTAGTCCTCTGTTTGTTCCAAACCGTAAGACCGGTTATTCATCTTCAGAATACAAATTAAGATATTTTGATGAAATCTGAGAGCTTTCTGACCTTCCATAGACAGCAATGGACCTGAAATATTTAAGCCTCAGAAGGTAGTAAGGACAGTGTTAAAAAAATCCATGTGACATCAGTGCTACTCTGAGATGGAAGAGAAGAAATTGTTGAATAAACTGTTATTTTTTGTTTTCGCTTGTGCACAAAAAGTATTCTTCAGAGCTTCATAAAATTGAACCACTGATGTTATGTGGACAATTTTGATGTCCTTACTAGCTTTCTGGCCTTGAACGTGGTAGTACTCTTGCTGTCTATGGAGGGACAGAAAGCTCTCGGATTTCATTGAAAATATCATAATCTGTGATCCAAGATGAACAAAGGTCTTACGGTTCAAACGACATAAGGGTGAGTAAATAATGACAGTATTTAAATTTTTGGGTGAACTATCCCTTTATAGTCCGCATGAAATCAAAACTGACTTTATTTACTTTACTAGCGCATTGCAAGTCTTGATGTGTACAATTAAACCTGCAAGTTTATCCGCTAAAAAAATAGTTTGTTTTGGTAATCTTTAAGCAGAATCGAACATATGCTTCCGCTCTAGAATGGCGCTATTCTCTGATGATGTTGGTTTGACGGCTTGGGCAGAATATCCTTAAACATGCCCTCCAACCATTAGGTTGCTATGAGCGAGAGACAGAGAGGAGGACCACAAAAATAAAACAACCCACTCTATTCGGTATTCCATGTCAGCTGGAAATACGTCCCTTCACTGAAATAAAGTGTACCAAGACAGGGATGTGTTGTAGTACCATCTTTTTAAAGAGATTTTTGAGTCTAGACCTGACTTGGCCCAGAACACCTGAGCATCCACTTAGCATAGTGCTAGCAACAATAAATCGAATTAATTTAGTTAATTTAATTCATTCAATACTGACTGTACCAAAACCGGGAACATTTATTAAGACATTCAATAGGGCTGCTTTTAATTTCAACTAATAGCTATTCAAAATGGATATTTGAGTCACTGATAGACTTGTAATGTCTCATCAAAAATGCAATCGCTCAAAATGAAGTGTGTCATGGAAATATTCATTCTTCCTTTGAGTACCTGCAGAGAAATAAAGAAGACAAGCAACCATTTCCACAGTGGGTCTATAGTAAATTTCCATAAAATGTCTATTTGTGATGATCAGTCTTAAGTGTCTGTATGTTTATTGAAACACGTCGACAGATTGTTTCTTCTTTAATTATGCGATATGGTGCACATTTGGCTCACCAAAGAAAGAAACGAGCCAGTAAAATGACAGTATCCACAGACAGCTCATTCTTCTTTTAAATAAGCCACATAATCCGCTCCTCTCATGTAGTGAATACTAGCATATCTCCATCTCCATCGATCCTGCGCCAAATGCATTAACTGACTGACAGCTAAAGCACAAACCAGCAAACAAGTCTGTCTCACGTCGGTTCCTGACAAAGTGCTTCCACCTTGCAAAGTGAGCGTGTGTTCAGATGCAGCATGAGGTGTCTGGGGTCATTATTTATTCACTTAGATTAGCTGTGGTGAAAACAGCGGCCAGTTCTCCCACAAGCATTCATTTATTGATGCAAGCACCGGCTGCATTATTCTGCCCTCCTGCTGCGCTTTATATGCCCCCACTGTTAACCCTTTGGTCCGCTCTGTCTGACTGTCTGTCTTATTGTCTGTCTCAAGGACACTGGTGCTGGAAATAGCTTCTGTGTGATAATCTAGCAATTGCTAAAAAAAGGGGTTTGCATAAATTGGTGGATGTGTGATGTTTATTCTTCATAATATGGAAATTTGCTTCAGTTAAAAAAGGTGTTGCAGGTGTTAATTTACAAAAAAAAATAAAAAAATTGTCCCTTGATGAAAAGTTCCTTTATATTCAGTCAATATTTTGTCATATGTTAAATATTTCATGTTATTAAATTTTAATTTTAAAAGAGTAATGTAATATATATATATATATATATATATATATATATATATATATATATAGTGTATATATATATATATATATATATATATATATATAGTATATTATATGTATATATATATATATATATATATATATATATATATATTATATATATATATATACAGGTCCTTCTCAAAAAATTAGCATATTGTGAAAAAGTTCATTATTTTCCATAATGTAATGATAAAATTAAACTTTCATATATTTTAGATTCATTGCACACAACTGAAATATTTCAGGTCTTTTATTGTTTTAATACTGATGATTTTGGCATACAGCTCATGAAAACCCAAAATTCCTATCTCAAAAAATTAGCATATTTCATCCGACCAATAAAAAGAAAAGTGTTTTTAATACAAAAAAGTCAACCTTCAAATTTTGCAGAAAAACCTTTTGCAGAAATGACTGCTTCAATCTGGCGTGGTATGGAGGCAATCAGCCTGTGGCACTGCTGAGGTGTTATGGAGGCCCAGGATGCTTCGATAGCGCCTTAAGCTCATGCAGAGTGTTGGGTCTTGCGTCTCTCAACTTTCTCTTTCACAATATCCCACAGATTCTCTATGGGGTTCAGGTCAGGAGAGTTGGCAGGCCAATTGAGCACAGTAATACCATGGTCAGTAAACCATTTACCAGTGGTTTTGGCACTGTGAGCAGGTGCCAGGTGCGTGCTGAAAAGCGAAATCTTCATCTCCATAAAGCTTTTCAGCAGATGGAAGCATGAAGTGCTCTCAAAATCTCCTGATAGCTAGCTGCATTGACCCTGCCCTTGATAAAACCAGTGGACCAACACCAGCAGCTGACATGGCACCCCAGACCATCACTGACTGTGGGTACTTGACACTGGACTTCAGGCATTTTGGCATTTCCTTCTCCCCAGTCTTCCTCCAGACTCTGGCACCTTGATTTCCGAATGACATGCAAAATTTGCTTTCATCCG
Source organism: allo-octoploid hybrid of Carassius auratus x Cyprinus carpio (assembly GCA_024542945.1). Lineage (NCBI taxonomy): Eukaryota > Metazoa > Chordata > Actinopteri > Cypriniformes > allo-octoploid hybrid of Carassius auratus x Cyprinus carpio. Next base: position 12,208,158 of record CM045074.1, read on the forward strand.
AAAAAGTACTTTGGACCACTGAGCAACAGTCCAGTGCTGCTTTTCTGTAGCCCAGGTCAGGCGCTTCTGCCGCTGTTTCTGGTTCAAAAGCACGCGCCGTGCCGGTGGCTCTGGATGTTTTTACCCAGACTCAGTCCACTGCTTCCGCAGGTCCCCAAGGTCTGGAATCGGTCCTTCTCCACAATCTTCCCTCAGGGTCCGGTCACCTCTTCCGTTGTGCAGCGTTTTTTGCCACACTTTTCCTTCCCACAGACTTCCCACTGAGGTGCCTTGATACAGCACTCTGGGAACAGCCTATTGTTCAGAAATTTCTTTCTGTGTCTTACCCTCTCGCTTGAGGGTGTCAATGATGGCCTTCTGGACAGCAGTCAGGTCGAACAGTCTTACCCATGATTGGTTTTGAGTAATGAACCAGGCTGGGAGTTTATATATACAAAAAGCCTCAGGAATCTTTAGAGTTAATGTAGTTGATTCAGATGATTAGGTTAATAGCTGTTTAGAGAACCTTTTCATGATATGCTAATTTTTTTGAGATAGGAATTTTGGGTTTTCATGAGCTGTATGCCAAAATCATCAGTATTAAAACAATAAAAGACCTGAAATATTTCAGTTGGTGTGCAATGAATCTAAAATATTTGAGAAGGACCTGTATATATATATGTGTGTGTTGTGTGTGTGTGTCATATCATCATTGTGTCATATTGTGGGCTTTAAAATTGGGTTCTTGTCTCTTGACCCAAAAATAACCACCTAGGATACCCTAGAAACCACATGGCAACATTCTAAATATGATATCATATTACGTTTTATGTTAACTTTGGACCTTTTAATTGTGGGCTTTAAAATTGGGTTCTTTTCACTTTGACCAGAGCGTAACCACCTAGCAACACCCTAGAAACCACATAGCAACATTCTAGATATGATACATGTCTTATTAAGTTTATGCAAACTTTGGACCTTTTAATTGTTGGTTTAAAATTGGGCTCATTTGACTTGGACCAGAAAGTAACCACCTAGCAACGCGTAACATTCTGTGTTTTGTAGGGGCAACCAACAGTTTTATGTTACTTTCCATTTACTTCTGTTCAAACTTTTTTTTTTTTTCCCAGCAGCTCTGCATGTTTGTAATCTATCCACCCTACCACCTAGTCCTATCTGTATTTAAAGTTCACACTTTGTGCTTAATCAAAGTCTTAACCTATCTGCCCTGCCCGCTTGACCCATTGATCTTATAGGCTGCTGAACATGGCACTCTTACAGTGGCCATGGTAACCAATGTTGAGATTTTCCCTGGAGAGTGAAGATTGAAGACCCTAACAAGACCTTTTCCTCAAGTTTGCTTCCTCATCAACATCCTTCATTGAATAGCATTGTCATGGATCCATGAAATGGTTTTATTGTCAACCTGTCTGAATCTGTTGTGCTTTCTCAAATTCTGTTTAGTAGGTCAGCATGTTGTGTTGCTTGCCTTGTTTACACCAACTTGGCCTTTTTGAAGTACGCCCTCCATTGCCTCCGTTAACATCTCTAATAAAAGGGCACAGGGTCAATACCTACATTTGCAGCACAGTTGTGTCTTCAGACTTCACCACAGGCTTCATAATGAATCATTTATGTGAGTGAATTGGCTGTCTGAACATCCGATCAATCTTTGGGCCTGTTTCTAATAGACAAGCCTTGAGCATTCCCTGCATTTTTAGGACTCCAGACCTCAAAATTGGGAGATCATTATCATCAGACCAAAGAGTGCTCGATTTCTGTATGGTAATTTATCTCTTGCTCTGTTTCTGCTGCAGTTATACAGGTCACGTGGTGGGAATGGACTGAAAGCCCAGAAACACAACCCAGAGATAAAGATCAGAAGTGTGGATCCAATCCTGGTCAACATGGAAGGAAAAGCTAGAGCACTTCAACCAGGTAGATCCCAAAACACCTGAGGTCAGAACATCCATCCTCCCACATTGAACCAAAACATGGGCTCTTAACCCTAACCCTGACCCTCTAACCTTAAGCTCAACAAAATCAATGTAGTAATGAAGCCAGGTGCATTTTGGTACAGTTTTTGCAATAAGTTTGCCGAGATACTGGGGACAGCTTTGAGGAATTCATATGAGCGTAATCAACTTTGATCGTGTAGGCAACATGCATTTGCGACTTCTGATAATTAGGAGGTTCTGAGCCTTTGAACACATTACAAATCAGTTGAATTGACACGAAGACTTCCTTGAATGCCTAAAATGACTTAAATGTCCAAAATGTTTAGCTAAGGTTAAAAATTATTGGTAGCTTGTAATACACAATGCAAGCTGCTGCTGTCTGAGTTTTAACAATTTCCATCTGATTTCCTTTAACACAAAAAAAAACAAAGAAAGTCAGTCAAATGAATTTAACTTGGACAAATCAATTTAACTACAAACTAAAATCATGCATGTACACCAGTGGTGTGCAGTGGTGTTCTAAAATGAGGAGGTAAAGCTTTGTTTTTTGTTTTTAATAAAATGTAAATTCATCTCCCAGTCATATTTTCTTGGTTAAAGTCACCATGAAATCAAAATGGAAAATTCTTATTTTTAATGGAATATTGTAGTGTTTATTATAAATAATTTATCCGTGACTTCATTGTTTTTAAAATTCATGTGCCCTTGAAATCTATAATCAAAAACATTAATCTCCTCCCCCTCAAAATGACTCATCTTCTCTTCAGGTCACAAGCTATGGCCAAGCTGAGCTAGTGACCTGAGAGGTAAACTACTAGGGTAAACAACGGGAAAAACTGAAGCTGAAGCTGATGCTTTACTTTATAGAAATCAATGCATTGGCCAGGGCTTACTGAAGCCATGGTGGAGAACACTACCCTTAAAATTGAGAGGATATTAGGATATTACCACAGCGTTACTCTTAGGACATTCATTGAAAACTTTTTTATGAATATGACTTAACCTGATGGAGTATCGCTCAGTCATTCAGGCAGTCTCTCTCTCGTCATGTTAGGTATGTTTTGTGCCATTGATCATCCTCATCCTCATCTTCCTCAATAAATAAAAAATTTCTTCATGCTAGGGTGTCGGTGGTGAATCCAGTGGAGAGAAATCCCCCACAACTAACTGCAAACTGGCATTCAGACCTGCCTCCATTTTGTTAGCACGCCCCAACTTTCAATGATCCAATCAATTCTCAAGGGACAAAATCATTTCAGTCTCATTTCAGATGCCGTTTCACTCAGATAGTCACAGTAAAGAAAAAACACAGTCGCTACTTCTGTTTCATGCCAACTTTAAATAAACATTACTTACACTATCAGGAAAAGAAAAAAATATCTATTTTATATTTTTACGTTAACCGTGTAATCAATATTCTATTTATTAAAGCCAAGTATGAATTTCATCAAGCTTAGTGTTAAGCATTTCATATTTTTCCAAAATAATAACTTAAGGTGGTAACAATTTAAACAGTATATTTTTATTTGTGAACTTATGTTCAGCTATTCTTGTTAATACTTAACTTTGAACTATTTTTGGGATCATCAGTCATCAAAGCTTGGTAAATATTTGTCAAAGACAATAAGATTTACTTTAAATTTCACACAACTTTCCCCATTCATTCTCAATTACCCCCAGTAAACCCACCTTACTCTTAGGGGTCTCTTAAAACTCAAGGGCTCAGGGAGGTAAGAGAGCGGGACTCCTGCTGTAACTTTACCTGCTGGTGTGCTGTTGGACAATGTTTCTTTAGAAAACGAGTGACTTATACACTTTTTAATGTATATTTTGTAATTTTGCATTGTTTTTGTACTACAATTTTTCATCCAATATTTTGAGCAGACACTGCCTCCCTTGCCTCCTCAAGGAAACGCCCTGATGTAGCCATCTTTAGTGACAAAGCCTTACGATGAATGTTAAATAAGATCTTAAGATCTGATCTGGGTGTGACAGTGATATCAGTGCTGTCAGTTATGACTTTAAGTTTACTAAGGTGTACCCTATATCCTGAGACCATTAATGATCTGTTTCATCTTTTAACCAAGATCTTACCAGAGACATATTGAACAATCTGACAAACAGTAAAAAGTACAACTATGGCTCATTGCTTTCTTTTGTAAAACTTTTCCTGAATATTTGCTTTGTTAGCCAAAGGAAGACATTAAAACCCAGCCAGAAGCGCTAGTTTCAAGCTTGCCCACTAAACAAAAATAGTCCAACTCAACGCCAGCGCAATGTCAAGAGTGGTGAGGCGGTGTCATTAGTCCAGGGTTTGCTCTGTGATCAATCTGCAGCAAGATCAGACCAAGCATCCTCAGCGGAGTGTTGAAGACCTCCTTGGCATGATGGCAAAGTCTGTCGCTACTGCAGCTGTGTTTGGGAGGGTACAAAGGGCAGCTCATTTGGCCCTCTGGAAGCCATTTTGTAACGTCTTTCATTGCTCCATTAAAACCAGGCGTTTGGTTCCACATTATGTCCAAACCCAACCCAGCCCTGGCCACATTGCTTTGCTGTGAGGACTTGCGCCACTGGCTGGCAAGAAAGCTGGGAAAGTACAGTAGATTTGTGTCAGGGGTTGAGGAGAAGGTCACTTTGAGCTGTGAGGTCTTGGGAGGTTTTTCTCTCACAATGACCTGTACGAGTTTTAGTGGCTGACTGGTATTTAATTAACCTATGCTGCCTAAAACCAACAGACAAAATACTTCATTGGTGTACAACTAATAGTAATACATAACCTTGATACTCTTGCAGGGGTTTTACTAAAACATACAAGCATACTACTCTTGCTATAGACCCTTTGCATCAGAGAAACAAGTGCATAGCCATCTAAACAATTTTCTCTTTGAACATCCGCTTTTTGCTATATATTTCTACCACCATTTGCTGTTAATCGCTGATGAAGTGGATTTACCAAAGGTTATCATGAGCATTGTAGTGTTTAGAGTGGATGTTATAACAAATGTTGGGAAGATTTTTAAATGAGCGGTTCATTCAGTAACTTCATACTGACCTTACTTTCACGCCATGTAACGCAAACAGAAGTCCAAGACAAAGAGTGCTGTGCTGAAAAGGGACGGAGCTACATAAGGCCTATATGGCAGTAAAAATATTATACTAGCATGCTATTTTGAATTCAGTATATGAATGCAGACGCTTTAAGTCACAAAGCTTGATTTCGCTAGTTTTGTTTGTTCATAATGCAACGGTAGTAAATTTTATGCATTGTCGCGATAATACCTATAGCGGTATTAGCATAAACTGTTTTCTGTTTTTCAGGTATTTGTTGTCATGCTAGAGAATCTTGCTTAGTCAGTTAGCTAAAATGCTAATGTTTTTAGCAACTTTCCTGAATCCAGTTTCATGCAAAGACTTTTGAACTCTCTCACCCCTTCAGTACACTTCAAACAATTACTTAAGTTTTTTTTTTTTAAGTTTTTTTTTTTTGTCTTGTTTTCAAAACATCTCAAAATCTTTAAAACAAGATACATTTATCATTAAAGTATCACTGCATAAGATTTAAAGACTTGTTTTCATGGATCGAGTCTTCAATTATGTGTATTTTTTTTTTTAAGAAGAAGAAAAAATCTGCCAGTGAAGTAAGACAAAACATACTTGTATTAAAGATTCATTTTATGAAAATAAGTCTTAATATTTTATGCAGCATTACCTCTCAAGTAAATTAATCTTGTTTTAAGGATCTTTACATATTTTAACTGGAAGATTATACAAACATATCCTTAAGGAAAGGATTTTTGCAGTGTACAGCATGTTGTTTCCAATTACGGTCCTTTTCAGAAGTCTTTTATATGTGGCCCATATAAAGTGTCTTGCAAAGCTAGGACATGTGTTACACACTGAATAGTACAGAAAGTGTGACAGGATATCATGACAACCTGGCATCTTAAGTGTCACTTTACACCTTCAGAGCTGAGTGAGATCTTCAATCTGATGACCTCCAGTGCTTTTCCCGTAAAACCAAAGCCTTAGTCCCAGTCCGTCCTGATCAAGGCTTATTGAGAAATTAATATTGCAATGCCGTGTCCCAAGAGTGAGTCATCTTGCACTACAGGGAAGATGTATGCGCTCATGGTTGAGTTTACATCAAAGGACGCCATTATTTTTATTTTTTTTATCTTCTGTGCATCCTTAGCTTTGAGCGACAGTATGATGTAATACTTTGCATAAAGCTCTATTATGAGCCTCCTGAGAAATGGCAATGAAGAAAACCCAGGCTTGACTTAGCAGCTCTATAAGCTAGAAGTGTCAGGGAGGATGCTAATGAGTATGAATGCTTTCATAACCCACTATCTAATGTAAACATACATCAACAACAACACTAACACATTTATCACATGCAAGTGGATGACACGCATCATATTTCAATGCAACTAAAGACATCCAAGTCCATGTTGTTCAGTAACTGTTCTGGATAGCTACATGAAGATTTTGAAGTGCCAAGATAGTCTAAAAAACACTATGAAGCACTATAATAGTAGTCAACATGTCTTGTGTGCTATATTTTGAACCTTCTGAAATCATATGATACATTTTGCAAGGAAATTCATTAAATCTTCCATTTCACTGTAGCTCTTAATTCTAATTCTCCATTGTTCAGTATTTTGACCTTGCTTGTTGCAATTGTTACAATCAAAATCAATGATTTTGGCATCAGAGATGTCAAACCTTAAACACATACATAATAGTGCCATTTTTATGATCTTTAAAGGAATTGAAATGTGTGTATCAGTAAATAATGACTTAAATTTCAGAAAGAATTCCATTAATATCTTAAGAAATATTAAAGTCAATTAAAAATATATAAAAATTCAATTAAAAATATAAAATATAAAAAAATCCAATTAAAATAATCAGCATACAAATTTGGAACGATACAAGAGTGAGTAAATAAAAGCAGAATTTAAACTTTTGGATTTTTATTTATAATTTTTTATTTTTCATTTTAATTTTACAATAGTTTTGAATATTTGATATATATGAATGAGCAATTGTCCTGTTTGATCTGACTCTTGCCAAACATACACAGAAATGTTATCAAGAACTCATCAATCCAAGGCACTCAAAATAATGTGAAAAGTAAAAAGCCTTTATTTACAAATGTTATTTTTTTTAATAAAATTAAATGTAAAAACAAATATAAATATTAGGAAAAAACTGAAAAGCTTTTTTTCAGTTTAAGTTGAAGTATAAAAAAAAAGACATAAAGCTGAATAAGCAAATAATTGAATAAAATGACTAATGCACATAACTAAATTACTAAAATTAAAAATTTAAATGAAACTGATGTAGCACTTTAGTATAGCACCAGTTCTCACTATTAACTAGTTGCTTATTAGCGTGCATATTACTAAGATATTGGCTATTTATTAGTACTTATAAAGCATATATTCTGCATGACCATATCCTACCGTACATCCCTTATCCTACCCAATACCTTTATTTAATAACTACCTTACTATTAATAAGCAGCTAATTAGGAGTTTATCGAGGCAGAAGTTGTAGTTAATGGATTGTTAATAGCAAGAATTGAACCTTAAAATAAAGTGTGACCAAACCGAAAATATAAAATAAAAGGTCATTTAAAATAGATAAATAATATAATAGTATGTAGATAATACTAAAATAACACTGAATGATAGTATGATTTTCATTTTCACTTTAAGGGCAGAAGCTGTAATTCCTTTGCAATATTGTTTGGATGTGTCATGTATGTGGATAAGTTATTGGTCTGTTTTTCTGCCCCTGCCAAAGCGTGCCTCGGTATCATTTTCCTTTGACCATTAGAGGTGTATCTCAGTCCAATTGATGAGCCTGTTGTCAAGGAGATGTGGTTTGAACAAAGACCCTCAACGCATCCTATCGATCCGCTTACATGAATGGGGTCTTAAAACTGCCTGAAATAAGGAATTTGTTTCCCAAATGACTCAGAAAATCCTGCTGCAGAAAAGCAATCTTTTGGAGATATAATGAAGACAGACCATGGAGAGCTCTGAATATTAATGTACATGCTGTTTCAGATGCTACGCTTTGATCTATCGCTTAAAGATTTTAGTATGTGCCCTATTCTGCACTGCAGTTGATTGCATAAGAAGTGGGTGTTCTCTGGAGTGTAGAGAATTAAATTTGATATGAAATCATGATATCAACTGTGGGAAATGTCACTTTTTATTCTTTTGATATTCTAGTATAATCCTAAAACAGGTTTGTTTTAATCAATCAGAAACACTTTGTGCCTGTCAATCATTTTAGTTTGCTGAGAGGGCTTTTAGGGTGGGGCTTAAGAAAGGAGGTGGAGAAAATAAATGGAAGCCACTTTTCACAATCCAATCAATATCAGAGGAATAAACTCAAGTTATTTTCTCATTTCACTCAGTAAAATAGGTTTGCAATGCATTTTTGTCAATTTTAACTACTTTATCTAGGTAGGAAAATTAAAGTGAAATGAAGACTGAAAATTACTGAGGTATTTTAATAGAACCATGTCAATATAACACCGACAATATTGGCTCATGACTCAGCGATGGAGGACGAGAGGTCTTTCTTTAATTGTTTCTTCTCTTATCACAAACAAAACAATTAAAAATTGAATGTGCAGCTAAATTGAATAATGAACCATGCAGGGGAAAAAGAAAGCACTAATAAGTATGTGCTATTTTATCTCAATAGAAGGGGTGGGTGCGCTGGAAGAGGACAGTCTGTTCTCTCAGTTGTTGCCATGGTGTTAGCCTGACGCTGGGCATAATTCATTATCGGCGGTTAATTAACAGTCCCCTGGGGACATTTTTCCACAAAGTCACTGTGGAATTTATTGCGTTTCCTCCGCCAGGTTGAAAGAGAATGCAAGGGAATTGAATTCAAAGAGTGCTCCAATGAAATCTAGCAATATTCTTCATTGTTCAACTTTTTCTTAAATGTAAATCTGCATTTTTTTGTGTGTGTGTGCTTGTTTTTTTTTTTATGCACAATATATCATATACAGTCAAACCAAAAATTATTCATACAGCAGATATAATTTTTGATATCTTTTGATATCACTATAGTTCATTTATGTAAGTGAGCATAGCAAAGTAAAGTAAACTGTGACATATTACACAAAACATTCTTCATACAGTGGAATACCAGTGAAATTAATAAAAATTTAGGACCAAAATGAATCAGACACTTTGACCTGACCATGCTTTGCTCAAGTGTTTTTATCTTTAATTGCTAATGCGACCTTTTTATACCACAGACTGAACAAAATTGCTTGGTAATTGGTTGTCCTAAAGTGGTATTATCTAATTGTGTACTTAAATTTAACAGCATTTGTTCAACCTAATTCATTACATAGCTCTCTGTCAAAGTTATCTGACATTAACAAGATGAATTTGTTCTGACACAGTTCTTGTCAAATGTTCATTACCATTTTCTAAGCTATAGTGAATAAATGTGATGATGTGAGAAATGTTGAAGGTGTTTTTTAAATCAAATTTACTGAATTTAAACTACATAAATTTAAACTACATAAATTTAGTACCTTGACTTATTCTAAAAAAAAATAATGCTGTACATTATAATAATACATGCCTGATATGCTTTATTTAAATTTCTATTTAAATTTCTATTTTGTTGTATTTTCAATTTTCAATTAAAATAGTAGAGAATTATCATCAATATAATTCAAATAGTTAGCGATCGACAAGACAAGAAGTTTTTTGTCATTTAGTTTCTGTTTTTGTCTCGCACATTTAGTTGCCACACCCACAGAGAAATCTCATTGGTCCAAAAGCTTGCTCCATGGAATATTAATCATCAGTGATGATCTGATTGGCTGTGATTGTGCCAAAACTTCCATAAAGTTGTTTTGCACTCTCTATGTTTAAAAGTAAGAAAGAAAGTGAGACAGAATATGAAATCAGAAACAATGGGGAACCAGAAACTAACTCAGTTAAGATGTTCTGAATTATGCACTCTCTGCATTCCCTGAGCTGTTTTTCTAAACCATTCTGAAATGCCCCACAACTGCACGTGTTTAATATTCTCTCGCTGTGAAAATGGAATTTGCACTTGAGTGGATCCATGTTTAGAGCTGGAATGCTGCTGTTATGAGCCTTGACTTCTTGCCTGGAAGCCTTTGTTGGAACACATGGGGCTATTTGACGTGATGGTGATCTCCACTCATTTATTCGCTTCAGAGAGAGTCATTTCAGTCAAATTCCACCATTACAGCTTGTGAATTTAAGAACAAGTTGTAGTTGTTATGCTGCAAAACTGTAGCTTGTATCAGGTTGGTCATTACTAGAAAAAAGTATGGAACATTATCAGTGTTTCTTCTGATTATAATAATTATAAACATTACATAAAACAGCAGTTAATGACTATTATAAGACAGACAGACAGATGAAGACAGACAGATAGAAAAGAAAGGATAGATAAATAGACAGAAAGGACAGGAATGTGATGGCAAGGAAGGAGAGGAAGAAGGAAGAGAAAGATTGGAAAGTGGATGCAGTGGGGCGAACGAGATCAAATGAGAGATGAAACGACGATAGATCGGTATGAAATCGAGAATGAAAGAATGAGTAGATAGATAAAGAACGGATAGATACGATCAGTATATGTCAGACGGAGAAGACAGCGATGATGCGATAGATGAGTGATGGCAAGCTAGATGAATGATGATCGTCGATGCGATGCGAAAGAAAACGTTTGATGGATGTAACGAACGCGATCGGATCGTCGATCGATGCTGAGAATGCGTTTATTTATGACGACAGACTGATCGATCGATCGTCGAGAGATATCGCATCATCACGGTTTCGAGAATGACACAGAGATCGAGTGCGATATGATGACGATAGAGTAAATGAGCGACAGAAATGATAGTATGTGATGAATGACGACAGAAGGAATTTGACGATGCATGCCGGCATTTTGATGATGAGAGATGACGATGGTATTTAGATGATGATGAAGCGTATAGCGTGATGATGATAGCGAACATGTGATGTGATGGACAGATCGTGATGAGCGGTTGCTGATGATGGCATATGATTTAGTATCGATGGCGATAGACGTGAGTTTGATATGGGCACGGAGACGGACGATTCTGAAAGCTATGACAGAGTCGTCATTGACTGTATAATACTGAGACTTAGCGATTTGATTCTGATACTGATGATGTCTATGAACTGTCGAGTTGATTCAGAGCTTAAGGACGAGACACGTAGCAGCTGAAGGAGGATGAATAGACGGAACAGATAGATAGAATGATTGAGACATGACTGTTAAGCACTGATATTGTCAATATATTGTATTATTGATCAAAGATTGATTTATGATCTGTATCGAGGCACGATACGTGTACCTGTTGATGATGTTTAGAAGTACAGACATAGTCGTTTTACTACTGACCTGACTATAGATGATAGAATGATAGAGGAGCAGAGTTTAGAAGCATGGTATGGAGGATAGACAGACATAGCTAAAAGAAGCAGAAATGGAAATGAAATGAAAGAAAGACAAGAAAGTGTGACTGAGACGGGTTTAGATTCGGCTATATGATGGGATCAGACTAGACGTTATGTTTTACTTGATCAGATGACTCAGTAAGACATTGTCCATATGTTGAACAAGCATTTATGTAGTATCGTTATTAATTATTAAATGTATTGATTTAATTTGATTCTTATTCAGGCTATCATATAATTAAACTTGTTGTGATGGAATCCCATAAGAGTGTGTTTGCTGTCCTGATCGATGTTTTGTTTCAGGAGATGTGGGGAGCTGGGTTTGGGAACAGATGGTCGTGAGGACGCCGAGACCAGCAGCGCTAAGCAGCAGAAGGCAGCGAGAGTGCGATGATGAAGACGGCTGTCAAGGATCGGGCGCAGTGAAGCTGAGACAGGTGAGTTTGTTCGTCCCCTGCATCATGGCTCAAAGACAACTGTCTCTCTGTTGACTTGATCCAGAGCTCCCAGGAGAGACATCAGTCCCATGTTGCTTAGAAACCCAGAGCCATTTACTGTGTTCGTGGTTTGTTTTAGGAGGTCAGTCACTTCTTGTTATTTACACTGCTGAACACAACACAGCCATTCGGACCAATATTGTTCCCTTCAGATGACCTGTTCCAGCTCTTGTGTGCCCAGATATCCAATGGCTTATTTAAATCAATAAATGTAACTTGCAATAACTTTAATAATAATAATTCTCAAAGGGCAGTATTGATTAATTTGCAGGTATAATTTGTTTTAAATATAAATCAAAGCTAATTTAAATGAAATGATGTTCATGGTAAACCTCATTTATATATATATATAATATTTTATTTTTATTTATCCTAATAAGGTAAGAAAATAAACTTGTTTCTTTCTTGTTTTAAGCATAAATCAAAGCTAAATTTCCCAGTGTGCTATGAAAAAATTTACTTTTTTTTTCTTGTTTTAGGCATCAATCAAAACAAATTTGCATAAGATTCATGGGAAAAATAATATTTTTATTTAATTAATTTAATTTAATTTGAAAGCAAATTTGAAGTGTTTTATCTTCAAAACAAACAAACAATAACAATTTCCCATTATGGTAAACATAAATCAAAGCTAAACTGAAAGGTGTCTGAAAGAAAGAAAAGAAAGAAGAAAGAAAGAAAGAAAGAAAGAAAGATGCAAACAAAAACCTTTTAAGCATAAAACTAAACAAACTGAGTCAAGTTTATATCAAAAGGTTGACAAGTAAAACCTTACAAACAAACAAACAAACAAAAAACACTAAGTTTCAAAACTGAATGAGATGTATGTTAACCACCAAACAAACAAACAAACAAACAAACAAAACTATTTACCAGTGTGGTAAGAAAAAGAAAGTTATTCTGTGTTTTAAGCATAAATCAAAGCAAAATGTATGAGGTTTATGTCGAAAGAAAGAAAGAAGAAAGAACTTTTAAACAAAACTAAACAAAAGTGAATTAAGTTTATATAAGTTTAAGTTTATATTGCCAGTAAAACCTTCAAAATTCTAAATATATTCTCCTGAAACCCAGTGTTGTCTTACAAAAGTTTACTTCCACACAAAATAAAACATTGAGGTTGTTTTCAGTTTACTATATTATTTGTATCATTTTATATTATATTTTATCAATGAAAACAAATGCCTTATAACAAGTAAGAAAGCTTAAGATAGATCTACTTTGGTGTTCATGGTAGATCTGTGCGTGCTCCACTAGCATGCTGGATGCACTCAGGGACTGCACTAAATAATGGATTTCACCTTATAATAGATGAAAGAATTGTGTGTAGCGAGTTATTGCACCATTTTCAAAGAGCCCACTGTTCTTTTAGTCTGTTGCTCAGGAGTCCGCCTCGTCGCTGCTTCTATAAGGTCATACATCTTTGTCCATTGTTCTCAGATACATTTCCAAATTGCATCCCTGCTTTAAAAATTCTAGCTTTTGCTGATTCAGTTGACTGAGGCTGTGCTTTTATGATATTATTCTGTAAAATCATTCACAGCCATTGATTAAATGTATTTCTTTTTTTATTTATTATATATTTATATAATACAATGTATTTGTTTATTTATTTATACTTTTACCCAATATGTAGTGTATTATGTATATATATATTATATATATATATATATATATATATATATATATATATATATATATATAATTACACCTATATGTACTATATATATGTGTATATATATATATATATATATATATATACATATATATATATATATATATATATATATATACACATATCGATATATATATATGACACTTATTTATTTATTCATTCATTTATATTATTTATTTATATAGTGTCATTTCTATTTTTTTATTAAATATACACAAATGAATAAACATTTTCACACTTTTATTAGCATTGTTTGGGAAAAACAACTTATTTGGAATTGCACATAAGAGACAAATTTATCTGCAATAAATATATCACTCATCTTGGTTTTCTTCACACATTTTAGTTGGTGTTGTATTTTTTTTTTTATTAAACTGATACATTTATTTTAATTTACCAATTTTATGGTATTTGTATTAAGTGCAATGTTTTGTTTTTATTTTAAATTATTTATTTTCATTTTGACTTTTTTATAATTTACCTTTTTTTAGTATATTTGTATTTTTTTAAATATATGTATTTAAATAAAAAAAACACTAAGAATTAAATTATAAAAATTTCAAATTAAAATGTATACTTTAAAATAGAAACAATGTATTTTACATTTGTATTATTTAAATTTTTTATTTAGTTATTTAATTTCTATATTAAAAATATATATTTATTTTATGATAAAATTGTAGCAAATTTTTATTTTTAAAGTTTTTATTTTAAAATGTATTGATATATTTTGTATTATTTATAAAAATGAATATATAATTAATTATTAGCATTTCATAAACTCAAAACTCATCATGAACCCATGAATTTGCAAACCCCAATTTGGCAAACTCTAGCTTGATTTATCATATAGTTTAAAAGGTTAATACAGTATATTTTTCTGATGGTTTTTCATAGTTTAAGATTGTAAATCCATAAAGTCTGATTTGAAATCCATTTTAAAAGTAGAAAACCTTTTTTTTTTTGTAAATAAAAATCAGCCCTTGTGACAAAAAGTGTATTTGAAGAGTTGAAGAAACACCAAACAAAGAATAACTCTGATCCAACACCAATTCCCTTGAATGTCTTTCGATTTCATACTGAAATTAAGAAGTGGTATGACAATGTCTTTCCTCCATCATTCACGATGACATTTTTCAACAAGAGCTGCTGAGGATGAATTACAGATAATAACAAATTGAGAAAAGTTATGTTTACCTCTTCAGGTAGCCCTCACAAATCTGAAACGGTTTTTTTTTCCAATGACAAATGCCCATCAAAATAAATTCCTGCCTCTGCCGTTATAAATCCCTCAAATCCCTTGAGTTGATGAAAACTGGATTGCTGAATGACAGCACGCCTCATCCAGGGTCACGGAGGTATAGTTTCCCACAGCAACCACAGAGCTGGTCACAATCAATCAATTATTCATTTTGCAGGAACGGTTCATTAACAGAGACCAGAGCACTATGATCCCCAGTGCTCCGCTCTCTGTCGTCTTTCTCTTCATGCTCCATGTCTCTGACCAATGATGCTGAGATAAGCACACTGACACAAGATGTGCAGTTCCCATTGTTTGTTTTCTTCAAGCAACCTCAATGTAATTGACCGTGACTGCGCACACACACAAATAAACATTGCTGCAGTTTCACCTCAGCCTGGATGAATAGAGACAAAAGCGAGGTCTGTTTTCATTGTAAGCTTCGATCGTGGATGGGAATGTTATTTATTTATTTTTTGCATCGCCTCTTTTGAGATCCATAAAATTCCTCATTGATCGCTTTCCTGCAGTACCCCAGAGATTCAGATCTGAGAGCTTTGCAGTGGCTGTCTCGTCCAATAATGCTAATAGAGTTTGGTGAAGATGGAAACTGTCGTGTTTAAACTCAAGACCTGATTTCTTGAACCATATCCCTTGTTACACTTAAAATATTTTTTTCAATTAAGGGCTCTGTATTTGAATCCATGATGCTTAAAATTTGAGGCAAACTTCAGTGATGTTTGTATTTGGGGCTCAGGAGAATGGAAATGTTGCAGGCCAGACTCAACTCATGTCAGAATATTATTATTTTAATAATAAAGATTTTTGATTACAACATACACTGAACAAATTTTAAATGCAACACTTTTGTTTTTTCCCGATTTTCATGAGCTGAACTCAAAGATCTTTTTCAAGTGGCCTTTATTGTGGCCAGCCTAAGGCACACCTATGCAATAATCATGCTGTCTAATCAGCATCTTGACATGCCACACCTGTGAGGTGGATGGATTATCTCGGCAAAGAAGTGCTCACTAACACAGATTTAGACAGATTTGTGAACAATATCTGATAGAAATAGGCCTTTGTGTACACAGAAAAGTCTTAGATCTCTGAGTTCAGCTCATGAAAAATGGGGAAAAAACAAAAGTGTTGCATTTATAATTTTGTTCAGTGTATATACAATTTAGATTTTTGATCTTTATTATTCTTTATGCATACATTTTTTATTTATATATAATTATATATTATATGTAGTATTTTTTTAATAATTTTTTTTATTTTATTATATTTTATTTTAGTATATACTAAATTCCAAATGATGTTTAAAATGGTTTTAGATGGAGTATAGTGTGTCACACCACAGGACACACCTGGTAATGGGCAGGGCTTCAAGTTTATCTGTTTTCTTAATTTATTCTTCTTTTGTTTTGTCCTTTTTGTCCGCCAGTAGACCTCTGACTCTGCAGTGTGTGAGGGGATGTGGTATTTAAAATGTAACTCTATCCAGTTGTTTATGGAACCGGAGTCTGATAAGCACTTGCTGAGGCTGTAACCTCCAGCCAAATGAAATGAAATCTTGTCACACCAGTGTGTGTGTGTGTGTGTGTGTGTGTGTGTGTGTGTGTGTGTGAGAGAGGTGTTTATTGTTTGTGTCCCTACATCTGCAGTGTGTGTGCTTACTGTTTGGACTACCTGATAGCCAAAGCATAGAAAACAAAGGTCGGAAAAACTGTTTTGATGAAGCTACTTTGAAACTGTAACTTCCCAAAAAATATTATCTATCTATCTATCTAGTCTGTCTGTCTGTCTGTCTATCTGTCTGATCTATCTATCTATCTATCTATCTATCTATCTATTTGTCTATCTGTCTCTGTCTGTCTGGCCTATCTATCTTTTATCTATCTGTATGTGTGCATTATCTGTTCTTCTCTTTCTTTCTTCTTTCTTTCTTTTCTTCTTTCTTCTTTCTTTACTTTCTTTCTAGATCAGACAGATCTATCTAAAATAAATAAAAGTAAAATAAATATAAATAATATTACATATAATCCAGAATCAGATGTAGAAGTTAAAATGATTAATGAGTGTCAATTTATGTTTTTTGATAATAATATAATAAAACATAAAACATGTATTTGTAATTTTATATATATTTATATCATGCTTTATTTAATACAATATTATAGAAATAATAACACAATATTTAAAATGAGATTTAATATATTTATATGAATACCATTTCTATAATATACATTGTTTATATAATGCAGAATCAGTGTTGAGAATGCATGTATACATGAATATGTACCATACACACACACATGTATGTATATGTGTGTGTGTGTGTGTGTGATGTGTGTGTGTTTGGTCACATTACTTATTTTTTTATTTTTATGTGAAAATTAATATTTACATATACAGTATACATGAATATATGTAATATTTCATGACAAGTTGTGACAAGTAGTGATAGGAGAGGGAGGAACAGGATTGGGAATAGAACTGTTGCCACCCAGAAGGCAATGACTCTGATTTATTTCGAATTTCTAATCCATTTACAGTAATATAGCATTGTGTGTGTAATATTCTAATGCATAGATCGCATTTCTACTTTGCAATGCCAGACCACAGGTGAGGGTTGAATTTTTAGGACGATAACCGAAAGGTTGTATGCTTGATCCTTGCCACGAGGATCTATGAATGTCACCATCAGCCTTGAGCAAAACACAAAGCCGGTTTCTCCAGTAGGACCATCCTTATGATAAGCATACTGTACGCTGCTTAACAGGCCGAAGTCATGCAGAAATAAAAGAGTCAAAGCCAAAATGAAGGTCTGGGATTGTGCTGGTCACCAGACCGCCCTCCAATCTCTCCTCCAATTTGATTAATTAAGTGACATCTACACCGGCGCTATTGAATGGCTGTTGTTGAGAGTGAGCGAAGGCTCATTACTCAATCTGCCAACTCAAGAGCTCAGTGAAGAAGATCACTCCAGCTTAATATATCAATTAATGCTGTTATTGTGCACGGATGAATTACAAAAGCGAGTGTGTGTTTGCTTTCTGCAGCGGTTTGGGTTGCTGTGCGTCAAGCTGGTGTGTGTTGGGTCTGCTGCGCATGCATCCCTTGGGAACGTGGCTTGAGTAATGAAGGACTCATTACTGATTCAAGAAGGACTGCGAGATACCTTTACACCCCAACCTCAAACCTCTAGTGAAGGTCAAACAATACCAGAGGTGGGTGGGTGGTGTGTGTGTATGTGACCGAATTTGTCTTTTATGCAAATTATCTTCACTTTTAGCAAGAGAGTATGTGATTTGCCTCATTTATTTTTGTAATATGAGTTTAAAAATGCAAGCGGATTTAATTTTATCTATTGGTAATTGATTGTGTCATGAAAGTCAATGCATGTCAGAATCCAATGGTAAGGAAAGTCATTTTATATATTTATATCATTTATTCATTAATTTAGTAATATTTTATTTATTTCTATTTGATATATATAACAATTATATTAATATATATTTTATTATTTACATTTTTATTATATATTATAGAGATTTTGAATGATCCTAATTATCCTTTTAATTACATATTGTGTTAATATTTATACTGTATATTAAAACATTAGTTTTATATAGTACATATTTATATAATACAATATATAAATAATTAAATTTAAAGGTACATTTATATATGAATATATGGAATAGTGTTGTATGTATGTGTGTGTATGTATACAGAACTTGTCATATCACAATAAATAAACAATACAAATATTTATTAAGAACAATAATGAATGAATAAATAAATAAAATGACTTTCCTTTCCACCTGACAACATGAATCCCTTGTATGTCGATTCTGACATGCATCATTGACTTTTCACAACCCAATCAATAGACACACACACACACACACACACACACACACACACAAGTACAATATCATTAGTATAAAATATCAGTATTCTTTAAATATTATTATTAGTTATATTGATAAATTCATGTGCAAAAGCTAGCTGGAGCATGTTATTGCATTACAATCGCTTTATTATTATTATTTAAAAATAATTGCACTGATAAGTCATTCACAATAGAGTTTAAATTATTTATAATTTCATACTGAGTAGAAAGATCAAAAGATCTGTGTACATTGCAACAATTTATAATTTTTGCCAGTGTAAATGTAAACATCTACAGTCATATAATACAATACAAACAGGTCCTGGGTGAATTGCAAGGAAAACAGTTTATTTAAAACCATGACTGTTGTTAGTTTGGCATATACCGGCTACACTCATGTTACTGCATTGGCATTCATGTGTGTCTGGATTCATAATTATCAGATTGTTTTCCCAGCATCAGACATGGAAGCGGGCAAGCTCTGACAGCTTGGTGAACTCTGATTAAGGTGACCTCATCTCCTGTGAATGTGCCGTCGTCCTGTTTGTCAGCACCTGCTTCTTTCTCCTTTTTCAATAAGTCCTTGTTTTTATATATTACAATCACAAACAGGATTTTTTTGGACTAGATGCCAGTGCAGCTAATGCTAACATAATTTAAGATCCACTGGCTTTCCTCACCCTTCCCCAGCAACACAGGCGGGGAAGAGGGAGGAAGATTAGATTGACTCCCAAAGGAAAAGCCAGTTTCCACCTCCAGCTGTGGAGATATTGCAGGCTTGTTTCAGATAGTGTATGTTTGCTTACCTTTAGCCCCAGTCTTAAAGGGATAGCTCACCCAAAAAATAAAATTCTGTCATTGATTACTTACCCTTAAGTCGTTCCAAACCCATAAGACCTTTATTCCTCTTTGGAACACAAATTAAGTATTTCATCCAGTCTGCTGTGGCTTGCCTCCATTTTGGAGAGTATCATGATGCATGCGGCACTTCCGATTCTAAAACAATGCATGCGGTGTTGGCAGTAACAGCAATGCAATCGCATGCATTGTTACAATGAATGGAAGTGCAATGCATCGGATACTCTCAAAATGAGCAAGCCACAGCAGACTGATGAGGAAGAATTGTTGAACAAAGTTGTTATTTTTGTTTTCTTTTGCACAAAAGTATTCTTGTAGCTCGTGAAAATTACAGTTGAACCCCTGATGTCACATGGACTATTTTACTGATGTCCTTACTACGTTTCTGGACCTTGATCTGGTAGTACCCTTGCTGTCTATGGGAGGGTCAAAGAGATCTCGGAATGCATCAAAATTTCTTAATTTGTGTTCGAAGATGAAGGTCTTATGGGTTTGGAACGACTTCAGGGTAATTAATGACAGAATTTTCATTTTGGGTGAACTAACCCTTTAATAAAAACAATGTTCCTTTGACAAGGTGTTGGCCATGTCAGCGATCAGAGAGTATTAGATCAGGCTTGTGTTTTTATTTGTTTAAGTGCTAGTGCTTTAGCTACATACATTTATTTGTAATCCTATTATTACTAGGTTCTATTCTGTATTTGAAATACATTCTGTGAAAATATCTTCACCAACAGTATTGGTGATTTTAGTATTAGTATTTCCCCATATCAGAACGTCCTTATGATTTTATTTATATTTGATGAACATTCTAAGAAGATTTTTGTTCTAATTACAACAATAAAACAGGACATTTTAACATTCTTAGAATATTAGCTGTCAAATTACATGTTTTGTTTTTATTAGTATTTAGTGTGAAAAATGTTAGTAGAATGTTTTAAGAAACATTTATATAACCTTTAAATAAAGTCATATAATAGACAAGAAAACTTAAAATTTTAATGTTAGAAAATTATAAATAAATATTCACATAATGTTATATTTTGGGTTAAACTACGGAAGTAGAATGTTGTAAGAAATGTTTTTGTGACTTTTAAATAATATTATGATCATAACATATACCATAACAAGAAAACTGGATATTTTAATGTTCTAGAAAATAATGAATAAATGTTCAAATAACAGTTCGAATAACTTTTGGGGTAAAAGAACTAATATTTGTCAATACAAAAGTAATCAGTCCAATGTTGTAAAAAAATGTTTTTGTAACTTTTGAATAATATTATAATCATGACAAGAAAACCTTTCAAAACAATGATCCCACAAGCGTTTTAGAAACCTAAATTTGTTACCTGGCTAGCAACTCTGAGGTGTTTACAAGATGGCTGCCAAGATAGGGACTCTGTGAATTCAAGCAATTTGAATGTTATTTGCATGTAACCATATTAGCATTTTTTACCCCAGCTCTGAACACTCTTCAGTATGTGAACATATTTTATATTCTCTAGACACCTTGATTATGAAGAAAGCTGAATTTCTAGCGTCTGGCTGCATAAACTCAGTCGGCGTCTGGCATTGCTGGTAAGGTATTATATATCCACACCTGCTTCTCCCACCTTAAAAAAAAAAAAAAAAACTAAACTAAATGAATGAATGGAGATGTTTTGTCTTCGTCTCATAAACATCAAGAGTGTTAGCGACTGCCAAGAACCACACATAATTATACTCACTTTGTGGGTGGACAAGTTAACAATAAGCGTCCTGTCTGCTTTTAGACATTATGTTTCTCATGGAAAACTCATAAATTAAACTGCTGAATGCAGAAAAATTAATGAAAGTCATTATTCAGTTTTTGATGTTAAAAAGAGATGATTTTAAAGCATTAAATTGTGTTGGTGTCATTAGTTATTCAGGATGATTTGATTTAATATCTTCATACAATGTCTGGGGAAAAGGTACAATAATGTTCCAAGCAAACATAATATGTGCAATATATATATGAATAGATAAATACTACCATTCAAGAGTTTAAAGGATAAAGTAAGGATAAAGACCCAACCCTCTAATCTTTTAAATTGAAGTGTACATGTTGCAGTAAATCTTATAAGAAAATAATGCAGTCTTGCATATGTGGACTGTGCTGACAAAATTAGTCACAATGAGCAAAAGTTCTTATTTTGTTATTCTCTATGTACAAAAATTTATCATATTCTGCACATTATAGTTATATAGAAATAGTATGTAGTATGTTAGGATGCTTTTCTGAAGATTAGCATTAGTGCACCTTTAAAGGGACAGTTCAGTGGAGATATTAAAGGCACTGTTTCAGATAGTGTATGTTTGCTTACCTTTAGCCCCAGTCTTAAGGGACAGTTCACCCAAAATGAAAATTCCATCATTAATTCTTCACCCTCATGTTGTTCCAAACCTGTAAGACCTTTGTTCATTTTTGGAAGATAAATTAAGATATTTGTAATGATATCTGCAAGCTTTCTGACCCTCCATCGACAGCAATGCAACTACCACATTCAAGGCCCAAAAGGTGGAAGAGACATCATTAAAATAGTCCCGTGACTTCAGTGGTTCAACATTATGTTACCTTTGGAATGTCATGAGGGTGAGTAATTAATGACAGAATTTAGAATTTTTATTTTGGATGAACTATCCCTTTAACACAGGGAAAAACATTCTTCCAGTAATGTTAACAGAATGTTTGTTCAAATTTAGCTGGTCTTGAATAGCATTCTCAAAATGTTATGATCCATGTTCCACAAAATATGCTTATCCATAATTCATGGAATGTGTTTTTTTTTTTTGAAACATTTTAGTTGAACATTCTAAGTTTTTTTTTGTTTTTTTTTTATGTTACTGATGGTTGAACATTCAAAGTAAATTCCATAATGTTTTACAATGATTTCTCCAATTTTACATTACCAAGAAAAATTAGACAGGGAACATTTAGAAACAATGTTTTCATAATGTCATGGGAACATTACCAAAACATTCTTTGAACATATTTTGATTACCTGAGAAGTTGTTGAGATAAACTTGTTCTACATTAAAGTTGCAGAGTCTGAGGAGCTGTCTTTTGAAATGCAAAATAAGTTAAGGGCAAGTAAAAGTCTTGTAAATCTTGTATACTTTTCTTTTTTTTTCTGTTCATCATTGTTTCTCAGCTGGAAGTTGGCAAAACTAGGCCAAGCTGAGCCAGCACACTTCACTGTCATGATAATATATTCAGTCTGTTGGCTGTGTTCTGTGGGCGTTCAGTACCACCGGTCTCCGCCGTCTAGTTTCAGATCTCTGCCGTCTGGGAGTTGCCATGTGACCTGTGAGGCTTGTTCCTGCAACAGCTAGAGGTTCATGGGAAAGATTCGAAATGCAATCATTCTTCCTGTCATATGCGATCATGCTTCACCTGCGTGTTTGATAGACAGAAGGTAAACATGATTTTACAGAGAGCGTAATTATACTGTTTGCCTTTGACTTACGAATGAGTGGCCAAGTTGTGGCATTGGGCATTTTGGCATTTAACAACTATTAGCATAGAAACTGTATGCATATTTAATATCCGTCTGATAAAAATTTGAAACCTGAGATATGGCTATAAAGATGTCTGTCAGATTTTTGACTTTCAGTATAATGTCTGCACCACACTGCAGCTAATTCAGGCATCGAACCAGCAATAAAACAGTAATATTGAGAATTTTCTATTACAGTTTAAAATAATTGGTTTCTTTTTGAATATATATTTTAAAATGTAATTTATTCCTGTGACGGAAAAGCTGAATTTTGATTACTTCAGTCTTCAGTGTCAAATGATCCTTCAGAAATCATTCTAATATGCTGATTTGATGGTCAAGAAACATTTCTTATTATTCTAAATTTTGAAAACAGTTGTGCTGCATGGTAAGATTTATTTTTCTTTTGAAATCATGATACTTTTTTCAGGACTTTTAATGCTCAAAAGAAGAATCCTTTAAATAGAAATCTTTGTAACATTATAAATGTCTTTATTGTCACTTTTGAACAATTTAATGCATCCTTACTTAATGAAAAGATGAACTTTTATTATAGAAAAATTTACATACAGTAATATGTTAATATTTTATGCTTATTTATTTCCTTATTTATTTGAATAAATATTAAAAAATATTTCATTTATATTTTATATATTTATAAATATTGTTTATCTTTGCTGTTATGCAGTGTTGGTTGCTTTCAGTGTTGATGTCTTTGGTTATCAGCAAAAATACATCTAAAATCCTGCACAGTTTTCATTTTGCTATATTCAAACATACAATAGCTATATTAGGCATTCAACAATGCAAATACATTCCCATGCTCTCTTAAAACCAATGTACATGTTGCCTAAACTGTAGCATCTGGCCCATGCTGTTTCCAGAGGCAAAGGAAAAACAATATGCTAAATAATTCGATTCTCCAACATTCTCACTTTCTGCATCAGCAAGAATCCTCAATTTCACACGACTGCTGCATATTTAGTGTGATATTATACAGCGTATGTGATCATTCCAAACATCTTTCCTGTCAATGCCACCAGCCCGTCAGGCATTCGCTCTCGGTCTGATACTAATCAGATCCTTTTACCGTTTTAATTGGCATCAACAGATCTCCTCGCTGTGATTGTGAATAAATGAAGGCTTTGTGTGTTGTACACACGGCACAATGGCTATTGTATGAGAATCTCAGGTTGGATTTCATTGGGAAGAGGTGTGACTGTTGTTTTCGCTCTCGCCTGCCTAGTTGCGTCTGGGACAATTTGTTGCAAAATTGGTAACGGATGCCTCGGAAACATAAAACCTTGAATGTGTTTGTTTGAGCCCAGACATCCGCATGTTAAGTCATTCGTCTGTGTTCGTATGGACACTATGCATCATTTCATTGTGACACGCTTAATGTGTTGCCGTCTGTTGGTTTGTTCATGAGTGCGCAGCTCGACTCGTAGCCTGGTGCTGATATATGGCCTCGACTCATCTGCTGTGCAATGCACATATGTTCAACCAAGAACATTAATGTGTGCGTAGCTCCACAAAGTGCATTTGTTACTGTAACCACATTGAACTTGCTCCTGAAGTGGTCTTTCTGTTGTCGAAGGATTGATTTTTATCATACACTCTTAAAATGAAAGATTCCAAAATGGGTTCTCGTGAGTGATGCCATCGATTTTAAGAACCATTTTGGGTTCCACACAGAATCTTTCAGTGAACAGTTCTTGCACTCTTAAAAATAAAGGTTTTCTATTGGTATTGATGGTTCCATGAAGAACATCCATGGAATCCTTCCATTCAGGATCTGGTTTGAGACTGGCAAAACAGGGTCACTCAGTGTGAAACACATGGCTAGTGTTACAATTTTCCATTACAAACCCAAAACGGTTCTTCTTTTGCATCGCTACACCCTCAAAAATCCTTTATATTGGTAAAACATTCTTCACACTAAAAAAAAAAGGTTATTTAAGAGGTGTTCACTGAAAGGTTCTTTGAAGACTTCTATTGCATTGCATTGAAAATCTTGTTTAAATGTAATATCTGCACCTCATTCTTACGCATTTTGTTCATTTTTTTCCTACAGTGCTCACTAAAAAGAAAATCAATGTACAAATTTCACCCGGACGCCATTATCCCAATCCAGACCCCAACTCCAGATCCAAACCGGCGCCAACAATGGAGTCGCCTCACATCTCAACCTTCCTATTTCTTCCTCTCTTACTCATAATACAGCTCCTTCTGTAGCCCGATGGCTCCTGGACGCATGATAAAAAGACTGAATGATTCAAGCATGCCTTTGCACTAGGCCCTCAGAAGTCTGCACATTTGTCTTCTGATCTCATCAGATGCTTAGTAAGTTCTCATGTCGGCCTTACACAGATATGACTATTCACAAACTGGTTATTCATTTGCTCTGGCCTGTTTTAAAGGGTTTATGTAGCTACTAAGTAGTGTACACAGACATAAATGTGTGATCATGGTACACCATGATTTCTTTGGTGGTTTTACTGTCATATTTTATAGTTCTGCTATTTTGCAACTTCACTGAATAAGGATTTACAATTACATTCATCTAGTTCGGTACAATTTTGAGTAACACATCACATCCTGAATTCATTCACACCTTCGTGTGGAGTTACATGATGGAAAGGCTGTTTTGTTTTTATAAATGTGTGAGTATTATTGTATGTGTGGATTATATTCAAGAAAGAATGAGCTATTTTAATTCTCCTTTTATCAGTATACCTGGGTGAATCTTACAATGGAAAATACATGTGCATTTCTTTGTATTACAATAATAGAATTTGAGAGCTAAAATCTCGTGAATTGACAAATAAAACAAATGATAAACAGTCAATCATTTAATCGTAATGTCTTCAAAAAGATTTCATTGTAAGAATATGTTTTCTTTCTTTTGATTTTGAGATAGAAAAAATGACCCAGTTTTTGTAAGATTGACCCACGTGTTGTGCAATTCTAGGGCTTTTTTGTAAAAGTCAAATTGTACATTTAACATATTTATACTGAAATCTATGTATACAACGCTGTGTGTTGTTCATATAACCATTTAAAACAAAGCAAAATTATTTTAATTAACTCTAAGATGTTGAAGCGCTTTATTTTTAGAAGTCTTTCCTAACATTGGCATTTAACCCTTCTAGACGCAACATTTCCCTATATAGTCTATTATTTGATTTGACAGTTCTCAGTGACGTCACAGTCTTAAACTTTTGTTTTGAATTAATTAATGTCACTTTCCATGTAGCTCTGACGCCTTGTATCATGTTACTGTAAGTGCTCGCACATAAATCGATCAATAAAATATCTATATTTTCAATGTAGGCCTTGTGTCTTTTCTTTTTTCATCTCTCTCCCTCTCTTTCGCGCTCTCACTCTTGCTCTTTGAAATTAAATTTTAAATTGTTTCCTATTTTCGCGGGGTTCTTCTCGTCTAGTATTTTATCTTGCCTTTCCTGTCACCTTTGGATCCGGGTTTGTATATCCAAATACACGTTTTCAGCCCGATCTGAACCTGTTTTGTATCAATTACCAAATTTCTGACAACATATTCTGTGCTCTATAACTAAGCGATGTTTGCAATAAACCCCTTCACCCAGAACGCACAATTAAGTCGCCATGTCTTTCCGCAGACATGCTGTAATTTATGCTGCTTTTTTAATTAGCTGTATCTTATTATTTAGATGCCAATTAAGCTGTCATGAACATTTCCTGGTCTCCAGCCACACTGGAACCCTTCATTTCTCCATTGCGATTTTGTGCCAACAAAGTGCATATGGCAACTGTCAAAAGAAATGATGACTTTGAAACTGCTTTGAGCTTAAAGGTGAGAGCTGTATTATTTGTTCAGTTCGGTCAATCATGACTCACTTTCATTTCTCACCGGCATGGCTATGCACTTATTGTCGTTGTGAGAATAGGCAAATTTTTCTTCTTCATGCAGCTGTGTAACCCTATGTAGCCTAATTGAAATAAACCCGCTCAACACAAACCCGCAAGAATTTAAGTGCACTTAATTAGATGTGTCTTGACTGAAAAATAACAGGCTTTCGCAGCTGACTGTGTTCTCGTTTCAGCCTATAACCGATTCACTCTGTTATATGATCGCGTCCATTTAATATCCCACCTCAAAATCAATTGCCATGCGGGATACATTGTGTCACAGTAGTCTGGGAAGGCGGCAGGGGCGTCGACTACCACCAGCAGGTGTCTTTACACCCACCCTTCTTCTTTATTCAACCAAAGGGCTGGACTTGTTCGGTAATGTTAGGAAATTCATTCGAAATTGGAACGAAGGGATCAATTCAATGAATCGATTCATTTGATTCATCAGCCCAAAATGTTCCTCGAACGATTCTTCCTTATGCTTGAATTGTTTTGCTTTAGTATTTTTTTTTTTTAATTAGCTTATTCAATTTGATGCATGAAAATACTGTATTCAGCTCTTTAAGACAAACGTTTTAACCTATTGTTTGTCTCCAACATTTAATTCATCTTACAGTTTTACTCCCAAGCCAATTTCTCAGCTCATTTTGGGCTGCCGATTTTCGCTGCTGGATGAGAAAAAAATACCAACGCACTCAAAGAAGAACTACAACTGAGTAAATGTTCATGAATTGTTCACTGACTTGCTCAATACCAAACTTGATGAAAGGTTTCCTGATCTTAACTAGGCTAGTTCTCACAAAACACAACAGTCAGACTAATGGAAGCACATTTGAAGAAGCAACCCTCTTAGGTTCGTTTAATAAAAAAATAAAATAAAGTAGCAAATCGATTCCCCGAATCGTTAAAGGAGCCGATTCAGTAGAACGACTCGTTCGCGAATCGGACATCATCACTATTGTTCAGTGGAAACGGGACAGTAGAGAGACAGACAGCACAGAAGCTCACAGTAGCAACACTGAGCGCTTTATACCGCAATTCCTCCCACAGTATTTACTGTTCATACTATAGTAGCTACTTATAGGGATATCATTAGGCTATTTGTTATGCATTATTAATAGTGCGTAAAGACATGAGCACCAGAAACAGATCCCCACCGGACTGATCAATAACACACATCCTCTTTCATCAGGACCACCGGTTTTAAACCTGGACGCGCGTTTACATCCCTAAACAAGTGGATTTTATTCTCTATCCTGCATTTGCAGACACAGTCGGATGCGTTGAATCGCTGTGTGAAGTGCAGAGCATCAGCGTCAGTGGACTTCTTCCTCCTCCTCGGTCTCTGGATCCGGACACAATGGATCTGACAGCGGTCGCGCTGCTCGTGTCGTTCATCTCCGTGTCTCTGTCCGCGGATAACGCGGGCGGCAAAGTGCGGAGCTGCGCGGACGTGCGCCAGTTCTACAGCGGCAAAGGCTTCACGTTAAGCGGCGTCCCGGGTCCGAGATATCAGGTATGAATTACCGGTGACAGAGGTCATTGTTACCGGTACTACGGTCTCATTCATATTCAATACTGTCATTTCTCTGTGTTTACTAGGTGTGTTTATGTAGTTTATCTACCTCACACGATAATTAAAGTCTATCTATCTATCTATCTATCTATCTATCTATCTATCTATCTATCTATCTATCTATCTAACTATCTATCTAAATTCTGTCTTGCCTGTTCATCTATTTGTCTACCTATTTCTTTTGTCTTTCTTTCTTTGAGTTTCTATCTGTCATCCATTTGTTTGTCCTATCTATCTATCTATCTATCTATCTATCTATCTATCTATCTATCTATCTATCTATCTATCTAAAATATATATCTACCTACCTACCTACCTAAAGTCTGTCTGTCTTGCCTGTTCATCTTTTTTGTCTACCTATTTCTTTTTTGTCTTTCTTTCGGTTTCAATCTGTCTATCCATTTGCTTGTCCTCATTATCTATCTATCTATCTATCTATCTATCTATCTATCTATCTATCCCATTGTCTTCTGCCTGTCTTTTTGTGTTTTTTCATATGTCATCAACCATTTTTAGCAGTTTTGCACCCGACATGTTCCTCTTGCTCCATGAGGTGTTTGTTCTTAATGTCAAGTTCAGAAAGCACTTGAACAGATGGAGGGTCCCAGACAAAAGCGCTGCTCAGCCATGCTGAAAAGAACAATAGGCAAAACTGTAACAGCTAAAAGCGGGCTAAACCTGCAGTAATGTTGCTCATGAGCGCTTCCCATTAAAAATGACCTTCGGTTCATTCATCAGTTTTATACACATACCCACCTGATGTCTGGATCCCCTGTGGTTTGAAAAAGCATGCTGGAGCTGATCTCCAACAGTATGTGGTCCCTGTAGGTCATGTTATGATGAACACAGTGCGGCTGGAGTCTTAGGTTTCCCTCAGGGTTGCAATCTAGGAGTAAAAACCTCACTGTAATTGTAATTTCTGTGGTTTGTCTGCAATTTGTAGTATAATTAGTACTAGTGGTGTTATTAAATAGACGACCGCCAGTGAGAAGTCAATAAATCATGTCATATGTGCAAATCTCATGATTTTCTTTGTCATTTGAAAGTAACAGGCAGCAAATGAAACCGTTCAGTCAGCAAGGGATTAGTAGCTGCTGCCAGTGATTTTAAAAATTCCCATTAGAGGCCAAAAAATGTTGGCAGGTTGTGAATATGTCCAATGCATGCTGGGTAGCATGAAATCCATCAGTCTTTATGACACAGCCGTCTTTTTGATAATAGGTGGCACATTATAACCGGTAATATGTCACCAATCAGTCTGCATAAACATGCAATTATATCAGTGCATGATCGCTCCCAGTTGTTTTTTGTTTGACAGAATTCCTCTGGGATCCATATGTCTAATTGTGCTGTGTGCCCAAGAAGCTAAAAGAGATAAATGATCACATGTGCCAGCTTAACACATAAACACTTGTAAATAAAGCACAATTTACACAATATTGCCATTATTCAGTGCACTTTTTCTGTAAGACAATGAAAATATATCAGTACAATATATATTCTGCCTTCCAGTTGTGTTCAACACACACAAACATCACCTCAGCAGCCCCCTCAGTAATAAGTGTATTTGAGGCATTATATTTGGCATCCTCAGCACATTTGAGAGGCTGAGAGAAACAAAGAGTTCCTATTGGCCAAGAGGAAATTCTCAAGGTCATCGCCTGCGGTCTCAATGACAGAAGGGGAGATGAGGAAAATGTAGCATCCATGCCGTCCTCGTTTGAGACCGTCCGACATCATTTATTCATTGCCAAACCATCAGAATAAGTTTAAAGCAAGTGGTTGGAGGCCAAATAGTGTTTGTCTGCTTGACGTTCAGGTTTATTTCTAGAGATCGTTATTAGTTCTTGGTTAAATAAAAATGGTTTAAAATAAACTTTGAATGATTGTGTCTTTTTGTTATTATTTACATTATTTTATTTAACAATATGAAAACAATTATGAAAAAATATAATAAATAATATGTGTGCTGTATTCAAAGTCAATAACTTTCAAAAGCCTTCATTTTATTGTGAAACACAAAAGGAGATATTTATACCATGGATGTCCAAGCTGCTCGTTTCCATACAATGAAAGTGAATGGGGACTACAGTTTTAAAGGGATAGCTCACTTAAAAAAAAAATGAACATTTTTCATCATTTACTTACCTTCAAGTTATTACAGACTTGTATGAGTTTCTTTCTTGTGTTGAACACAAGAAAATATTTTGAAAATATGGGTCACCAAACAGGTTTGGAACAACTTGAAAAAACAAAGTGAGTAAATGATTACAATTTTTTGTTTTGAGTAAACTATCCCTTTAAGCAAGTTTTCTGTAAAATAATTTCCTCCTCTTAACAGCTTGAGAAGACTTGGAATATGCGATAAGTCATTTGGACTACTTTTATTAAGAATTTATGATGATTTTTGTGCTTTTTTGAGCTTGACAGCCCCAGTCCCATTCACTTTCATTGTAAGGAAAAGTACAGCATGAACATGCTTCAAAACATCTCCTTTTGTTTTCCACAGAAGAAAAAAAAATCATACTGGTTTTGTATGCCATAAGTATGAATAAATGATGACGGGATTGTATCACGTTACAAATGAAAAATTGGTTCGAACAAAATTTCTTGCCAAGTTTTATTAGTAAAATTATATAAAAAATTGGATTTTCAAAATAAATTGCATGATTATATTATTTTCTAATATTTTGACAACAATAATATTCACAGAATATTAGATGTAAGTAACAAAAGCGTTGTTTGAATGTTGAACTAATGTTCTAGGTAGCTATAGAGCTGTCATTCCACAGATTATTACAATATAACGTCACTTTGACGGATAAGGCGGTGACACCCACATTGTGCACTCTGAGTTGAAGGGTTTGAGGTTTCGCCACGTTTGTTTTAGCATGTTAGCATGTTTTAGAAAGAGCTGATCATAAAGCATACCTAAAGGTCAGAGAGGAACCAGAGCTGAATGCTGCTGTCTAGAATTACGACACAATAGTGTGTCTGCGTTTTACAAACACAGAGGCAGTGTATTGTTCAGCAAGGGGGGACTATGTGACACTTCGAGCCTCTGGTGACTCTAAACAATGACAATCTCACATTTAGCTCAAATAGGCCATGAAGATGGGAGTCGGTATATGTGCGATCTGCATTTGTTTGCGATCATAACTTTGTTGTTTTAAGAGATTTATTTCCAGTTTTTTGAAGCGAGATCCAAGTGTCGTCGGTTTGTAATGTTTGGACCCTTGAAACCTGTAGCCTGGTTTCAGAGCTCTTTACTGCTCTTCTATACAAGCAGGCACACACCCATGAAATGAAAGAGGCACACACCCATGTTCTCAGCCACACTGTCACATGCACATCCAACCCCCTGCAAGCCATGTGGAGACGCAAAGGCCTGATTTGGCTAAGCATTTTGCATAAATGAAACCTGTTTGCACATGCAAATTCAATAATACAGTCATTCAGTGGAGAGTGACAATCAAATTGCTCATGTTATTTAGTTTTACACATCTAATATCTGTTTGCATGACTGTCATGAGTTTTAATCCAATAGTAATTCCTCACAAATTATGGAATTATCAGGCATGAACTGCTGAGAGGATATGATGACAGGATTTTAATTATTTTTGACTGAACTTTTAGAAATATATCATGTTACAAACAAAATTTCTTGCTAAGTTTTATTAGTAAAATTGTGTTAATTTGCTATATTTTAAAAATAATATTTGAAATATCATTAAAATATAATTAAGATATGAACATGCTTCACAATGTCTCCTTTTGTCTGATTGTAAATAATACAGTCAGATTAATACTGTTTGTATTGTTTATATATATAAAGATTTTTCGATATTAAGATTTAATTTATTTTACTAAATGTTCAATAATCAATCATAAATTAAAATGAAGATATGATGTATTTGATCTAAATAAACAAGTTTTATTCAATTTAAAATATTCAAAATATTTTTACTGTAATATGACTGGATCAATCTGGCTATAGTAGTTTGGATTCAATTGTAACATTTTATTTAATGTTTTTATATATTGAGATTTAGAATATTTTACACAATATTCTGTAATGTAAACTAAAATGAAAAATATGTTTTGTATGATTTAAATTGACAAGTTTTATTCATTTTAAAAGTATTGTAATATGACTGAATCAGCATGGCTATATTAGCTTTGATTAAATTGTTGAAATGTTTTTATGCGATTTAAGGTTCAAAAACACATTATTTTCCATATACTGTACATTATTGTTTCTCCTCTATGCCCGCCTTTCTGAAGCCTCGTTTTTACAAAGCTCATTGGTTTGAAAAGCAAGGTGTGCTCTGATTGGCCAGCTATAAAGTGCATTGTGATTGGCTAAATGACCAAGCGTGTGATGGAAATGTTACGCTTGCCATACTGTGATGCGTGTTTCCTCGTCAGAACACAGCAGGCACAACAAGACAAAACAATAAAACCCATTACAAGCGAGCCATTTGTTGCATCCAGTGGGGACATAATTACGGATTATAATGAGCTTATGCTGTGTTTTATATGCGTTGCGTTGCGTTGCGTTGCATTGCATCGCGCCACATAAAACCATGTATGCATTTTTGATCCAGAAGCGACAAACAACAAGCTACTCTAACCTAGCGATTCTCAATTCCAGTCCTCACACCCGCCAGCTCTGCACATTTTGTATGTTTCTCTTATGGCTTTAGGCGTTTGTTCTATTCGAGCGTAAGTGCCCTCGAAGTGGACATCACAGGATATTCGCCATGATTCGGTTCGAACAAGCGTTATGTTTCATTCAAAGTGCATTGAAGTTTCTGCGAAGCGTGAACTTAAATTGTATTTATTTACAGAAGTATATGATGTCACACTTTTCCGTGTGTGAAGGCGTTGTGCAGCGCAAATCCGTGAATGAATGTTCGAAGTGGAGGTAAACTTCAACAGATTTCCCTGCTCAGGGAGTAGGGAGCAATGAAGCACTGTGTAGGGACCATGTCAATGAACACGTTCATGCAGACTCACTTCTAACCAGCTGATAATCTGAATCAGGTGTGTTAACAAAGAGAGTCATACAAAATGTGCAGAGCAGGGCTCGTGAGGACTGGAATTGAGAACGCTGCTCTACACTGCTCAAAACTCAGATTTGAATCATCAGTGGCAAATCCTTTACGTTACATATGTAAAGCGTCTACAGACTGTGAGTCAGAACAGCTGGCATTGTAGTCTTCTCTCCCAGGAACAGGAAACAGTCCTCCATAAAATGTGCTGCACACATCTGAATATTTGGGTTAACTCTTCTGGAACAGTGTTGTAAATACAACTTAACCACTGATTTCTAGTTGTGTCCTCTTTTGGAAGACCAAACAAAGTAGTTTCTCTTTCCAGAAACAGCGTCTCCACAACATGGCAGCAGCGGCAACAGCGAGAATAAAGTTCAGCCTTCTTTCTTTGTGTGAACATTTGAGGCGTTATGCAAATCTTTCCACATTGTGGCGTAGACATGTGGGCGTGTTTAAACAAGGCGTTTTAGGAGGGTGTGGATGAGTCTTAACTTTTATAAAGAATATCTCTTTGGATTTGAGACTTTAGTCTTTGCAACTTCACTAGATCTTCTTTATGCACCAAGAGCTTATAACACTCCAAAAGAAAGGAAAACTTGAAATGCATCATATGACCCCTTTAATTATAATTGCTATTAATAGAATATTATACATTCAAATATGATGTATTATTATTATTATAGTATTATTTAAAAAATCATATTTATAATCATTTATTCATTATTATTATTTAATAATTAATATATTTATTATTGAATGAATTAATAATTTTTATTAATGAAGATTGCAGAATATCTTCTGTCATGAAAACCAAAAATATGCTTCATCTGCTAACATTTAAATTAGTTAAAAGAAACAAGTTAATTCAAAAAATAATATTTACTGGTTACATTAGTTTACATCAAGAAAAGTCCCTTTAAAGGAGAAATTATGCAGAAATAGCTCCAATTATATTAATCATAACTGCATTTTCACTTTTAGTAAATTGAGGTTGTGCTAATGCATACAGTACCAAGACATTTGTGCCAAATGTTCATGTTTTCGCTGATGAATTGTCGACTCGTGATTATCTGAGGATAATTACACCTTCTCCCACACTGCTCCTCTCCTTCTGGCCCGCTGATTGTTCTTTTGAAGCGTGGGGTGTTTTTCTTGCGTGGCTCAGCGGGGATCTGCGGTGCACCGTGATGCTTGTTAGAGCCGAGATCATGCAGATCTGATCAGTGCAGAAACATGCCACCGCTCTCAATCTTCCACCCTCATGCCCTGACACTGATCGGAATAAAAGCACAGCTGTACTCAGAGCAACAGCACCTGGAATGACTGACTTGGTCTGCTTTTGTTCAGGTGCACTGGAGTAGTTGTAAAAGTTGGGCTGGACAAGTCTTCAAAAGCATTGACTGTGTTCTAAAAGTGTGGAGGGAAAACAGACATTTCTTTGCAATAAAAATATAGAATATATCATTTTGACAAAAGCTGAATAAATTTCAACAAACATTTCTGTGTAATTGCAGAAAAATGCGGACTAAAAGATATGTATATATTTTTCTCAACAGCTATAATTTACCATATAAATTGTGGTTGGCCCTATTATAGTTTACTAAAACTATATAGCTTCTAACTCAATCTGATATAATGACATCATTATCCACATGGCGTAGCTGATTGGTTTCTTTTCACATCAGCAGCCAATGAGCTTGCTGCTCAACATTCAAATACTTGACTAGTGTTGCTCTAGAAGTTGCAGCATGCTTCAGCGACCCTCCACCTCCCAGCTCCACCTCTGTAGATATGCTACAGGGTGATTTCATGTAGTTATATATGAGGGTTATTTCATATATGTTATCCACCTTATTCTTCAATCGGAAGTAAGCCTATGGGCAAGAATTATGGTTGAATAGGGAAATATAGGGAAATACGAGAAGAATTACAACGTGCAGTAAGCGGTAAAACTGTTTGCAGTACAAACCAGTGTGTTCATAATTAAGATAATGCATTAAAATGATATGTAAGATATGTCAATTTGCAATATCAAGCAGCAAAATTAGCGGTTTTGTATAGCTAAAAATAGCTTGAAGCGAATGAGACTGGAAGCAAGACCCATAAAATTTACAAACAGCGCAATTTTACGGGAAGAATAAGGAGATATGTGCAGCAGCAGCATGTCTGTGGATGTATTGGCAGTAGTCTAAGTTATTAGTACATTCCTTGAGAATCAAACCCTTGGCCTTACGCATTGTTAGCGTATGCGCTCCTGTTTAAGCTACAGAAATGACTCAATAACAAGAATGACAGTTGAATTTGCATCAAAATTCACATTATTGTCAACAAAATCCACCCCTATTAAGAGTCGGTTATCCTATAAGACATGTGTAGGAATAATACTGGACATGTAGCGGTTAGCATTGCATCTGAGTTATAAAGCTGATGCTGTATGTCTATAACCCTCTTTATTTACTAGAATAATTTTGACTCTCCACAACTACAACAGAAACCCTGACTGATACGGTCCTTTTTATACAAATTCAGCTAGAGTTCATTGTTTAGGCTATGCTGTTAGCACCTCCAGCTAATTAAATACAGAAAATGGCTCCATTTGTGATTAGTCTTCCGCAGCCGCTAACAAGTGTTCATCACCTGTGCTGACGCTCGCTAAGCAGCAGTGTTGTGAATAATTCACAGTAGCGCCGGGCGTTCCTCCAGCCACTTTGCTCTGTCAATATTAATTGCAAGTTTTTCGTTGGCCAATTTGCTGTCAGGTTATCTTGCTGCCAGCGCTGGTGAAAGGGAAGAGAAGTGAGTGATGAGAGGCGAGATGTGATAATTATCGCTGTCAGCTTCTTTGTTCGAGAAACATTATACGGCTCAAGTGGCAGAGTCACAGAGTGCTATGAAATGTGTGTCTCAGCATTTGAACAAGATTTCCACAGAGTGAGACTGGAGAATACAACACATGGACATGACTGTTCTCTGTGGGTCTCATTCACTAATAATGCATAGGTTATACGTATTTATATGCACAGGAGAACATTTCACGAAAAATTCACAACACTTGGGTAATCACATACATTTTTTCTTAACCTTTATTTAATTTTAAAGGAATAGTTCACCCAAAATGAACAATTTACTTACCTCAGGCCATCCAAGATGTAGATGAGTTTGTTTCTTCATCTGAACAGATTTGGATAAATTTAGCATTTCATCACTTGCTCAACAATGCATCCTCTGCAGTGAATGGGTGCCGTCAGAATGAGTGTTTAAATAGCTGATAAAAACACTATAATCCACAAGTAATCGACATGACTCCATCAATTAATGTCTTGTGATGCAAAAAAAACTGTATTTGTAATAAACAAATCCATGAGATGTTTTCAAACTATTGCTTCTGGCAGTAATATTGCTGTCTCCAGTGAAAAAGTAATTTCATCTGAATCATGAGAAAAAATATGTATAGATCAAGCACCGTTTACAAGAGAAAACATTACAAAAGCAAATATGTTGTTGGATTTTTGATGTGAAAGGACAACAGTTATGGTGTTCTCACTGGAGGAAGCATTATTATGGGTTATGGAGGTTTTGTATCTTTACTTATGTATTTTGGCCAGAAGCAACAGTTTAAAGTTTAAGCGCCTTAATGATGGATTAGTTTTTTACAAACAAGCAACTTTTCATGGTACAAGATGTTAAGTGATGGACTGGAGTGGTGTGGATTACTTGTGGATTATTATGATGTTTTTATCAACTATTTGGACTCTCATTCCAATGGCACCCATTTACTAAGAGGAAACATTGGCGAAAGGGATGTAATGCTAAATTTCTCAAATCTGTTCTGACGATGAACCAAACTCATGTCATCTATATCTTGGGATGGCCTGAGGCTGATAAATGTTTATTTTGGGTTAAGTATTCTTTTAATAAATTTTAATAAAAGGTTTCACACAACCTTTTACATGTTTTTGTCACTCAGTATGATGCATGTTCATGCACAAATTTGTGTGTATGCATGCTTAGTAAACAAGACCCACTGTCTTTTATCTAGTGTCCTGAAACAGGTCATGTCACATTAGGGTTCAAGGAAGGTTTTAGCAGCTGGACATCCTCCGTTGACTGTATTAGCCAGGTAATCTCTTTAGGGTCTTGACATTGAGAGAATAATAAATTCTTTACAATTTACCCATTAAGTGTCTCTTTGTAATTGGATCTAAGGGAGAAGAATGCTTGTCAGACTCTATTAAGGGTGGAAGTGTGACGTTCAGCACATTATACGTTTAAGTATGCCAAGAGTTGTGCTGAGGTTTAGTCTGATTCACCACAAACAAGCAGCTACAACTTAGAGCCTCCCATTAGCATTTTCCCTTCACAATTAACAAGTTTTCAGTGTATTGCAAAGTTCTGTTTTGGTACAAAACAATGCTAACAATGAAAAATGCAAAATAAACTCAACCAAATAGTCAGGAGTTGTTAGCATAGAAAACATATTAGGCTAACCAAAGATAGAAAAAACATTTCATGTTTTGTTGGCCACAGACAGTATGTCCAAACATTTTGGCACACAGATGCTATCATTGACAGGTTCGTGTCCTCATGAAAAAAATCATGAAACAACTATGGAGGGTAAAAGAAAAACAACTCAAACAGGTCAAAGATCACTTAAAAGTGTTCTGATATCTGAAATGAAATATGGCCATCTAAGGGCGTAAACTGTTGCACCTGAGTAGCATGGAGTGGAACCGCTAATGCTAAATGCTACGACACAAATGTAAGATGTTTCATGAATTTGAAAGCAAAACATATATGCTCTGTTAAGGACACACTTCTGATTTTATGGATGACAGCTCAGGGATTAGGATTTTTTAAATGCTATCAGCCCAAATATATGATGTTTTAAAATTTGAAAACAAAACATATATGCTCTGTTACAGACACACTTCTGACTTAATGCGTGACAGCTCGGGATTAGGATTTCTTTAAGACTCAAATACTCTGGTGGTAATCCAGGGGCACATAATCCAGATTTTAGCAGTGGCTAGCATGGCAATTTGAGCATGTCTCAATGACCTTGTTAGAAAGCAAGGAATTTAAATTAAAGAAAAGCACTCAAAGGACCCCTTTATCTAGCATTAGCATTCATTTTCAGTGATCAGATCATGATTGGATAGCACTTGAGCTTTGACTTTGATGGGTCAGGTTGTAAATTTAGCCTGATTACACTTCCATTTTCCTCTCTGTGTTTATTTGTGGTTAAAGTCGCTTTTGTGGATTCTTGCCTTTTAAATATTTTAATTTTGCTCTCACAATTAAAATAGGCTTCGATGAATAATTAAATAAATGCTGATTTATAAATGTAATATTTACTGAAAGTGAAAATTTAGTTAAAAAAAAAAACTGAATATATGATGGCCCAAAGACACTCTAATCTTTTCTGTCAGTTCTTGGTGTGTTCTGTTGTTTGTCTTGACCCTGTCAACCAATGCGACAGACCATTGACTGATGAGATTTATTTATTGTGACATTTTTTATTGTTTGAGTAGAAGCAATTATAAAGAACTTATTATTTTGCTTAATGACTTGCCGTTTCAGTCCGCACGTTTTCCTCACTCACTGGAAGAACCTCACGCCCGAATGACAGCTACTAGGGTCAATAAAACCCAGTGAGGGATATTAAAATTAATGCATCACATTGAGAATGCCGGACCATTATCATTTGCTGTTATTATAGTCTACTAAGTAAGCACATTCTCACTTTCTCTCTTTCTCTCTCAAGCCTGGTGGCTTGTGCAAAACCTGTGATTTATCCATTTTCCTCCAAGGTTTCTCTTCCTGTTATTATCTGGCTTAACCCCTAGTAACATGTATGCGTTCAGTAGTGATTACTTTAAAGCTACACAGGGGCCCAGTACAAACTATCTACTGTATCTATTATACAACAGTTCTTACTGGTCCTCGAATCTGATTGGCTGAGAGGAGCGTGATATTCTAGTGATAACACAACTCCAACTGTTTCACGTTGTATCACTCGCTTGCTGAATTTTTCACCCAAGTGTCTTGACAGTAGGGCTGGGACGATACGCTAATCTGCCGTTCAATACTATCCCGATATTTGTGTGCCGATTCAATATATATACTGCATAATTGAGTATTGCGATTATATAACTATTAGATCGATATTACAATTTATTTGTACTTGTTTAGACTTTAATTATGTGGTTTGTTAACAAAGATAATGTTTATTTGAAAATTTACTTTGACGTTTTGCAGATGTGAGCTCCAGAGGCTCAGCAGGCATTCAGCACTCATGAACCTGCGAAGCCAGCCATATCGCACTGCTACTTGTGTGATATTGCTCATATTTTAGTGAATGTTAGTGAATAAAACTAGTGCTGTCAATAGATTGGACTGAACACTTTCAGGGAGTTTAGCAGCTTAAAATGGTCTGATTGCATACACAGAAGCAAAATTGGGTAGTTTAGAATAAATATTGTGCTTCAATAATTTTGCATTAAATTATTTTAACACGTTAAGGATTTTTGATTTTATGCATCGTTAGACACTGATAGCCCTAATTAAAACGTAAAATGTCACACAGCACTCATGCACAAATTGTTATCTTTTTCTACATAAATATGTCCTATAGTCAAGGATGAAGTTATACATCCCCTAGTGGTGGGGATGAAGCATTGCACAAAAAATTGTAGTCCCTGTAGAAATGTTCTATTCAGTTTAAGTCATGACTAATTATTATTATTATTATTACATGTAAAAGTCAAATGCCAAAATACCTTTTTATGTGTAAAACTTTTTAATGGAAGGAAATTAAATGCAATGTAATCTTTTGGAATACAATTAAATACTTACTTCAAATAAACAAAATGTTTGTGTGTTTGTATTATTATATAACTATACAACTATTGCCACTGATAACTGGCATCTGTGCTTCCCCACTCTTAAAAATATCCTCCCTCACTGGTAGCACCAGAGTTGAATATTTCAGCATCAAAATCCAGGCTAAAAATACTTCTTAAGAAGCACTAAAGTAAACAGACATGAGTTCTTTGTGGTCTTTCTCTTAAGTTTCACCCTCTTCATCGCCTTAACCCCTTAGCCCGTTTTCCTCATCTGCACTCTCACACTCTGTTCTTGCCTCATACCTCGATTAGAGATCAGGACATCTGTTTTAACGAGGTTTGGCAAACATTGTAATGCATGCGATTACGTGTGCTGTTTATACACACACACACCGCGTGCTCACTTGTACACGTGTGTGTCTAGGCAGCAAGGCAGAGTCTGAGCTGTGATGTATTTTAGATTTATGGAAACCTAGAAATGTCCCAATTCAAAGAGCTGGGTTGTAGCTTAGCCATCTTTCACCATTACGAAGCAAGGCGATCGTTTTAGAGCATATCCATAATGCATACTATGTGTTGGCTCTGATCTCAACAAGCGTTCGAGAAGAAGGAAGCTGGTTGTCAAGAAACATATCATTCCTGCCTCAATGTACTGCCTCAAGCAAAGAAGGTTTATTAGATGTTTACAAGTCTGCTAAGCTAATATGAAATGCATCCCAAATGTAAGAATTAATTATACAATTTGATATGCCATATTTCCGAGTGGAACATTATTCAATATGAAACAAATGCAGGATGGAATGGTTATTCGGATTGTTGAATGCACTTTTATGTGCATTTCAACTACTGAATGAATGAATGAGATTCGAATGAATTCACTAGTGCCCTTAATCAAAATGATGTTTCAACAAGTATATTAGAACATAATGATCTTTAATAATACTATGATTAGTCCGACAATACAATCTCAAACTTCATTGGAATATATCAGTAGAAAAGTCAATTAGCACATATTAGCACAAAAACACTGCAAAACAATCAAAGGTTTCAGAAACCCTTGTCAAATTGGTCAGACAAAAAAAATATATACTATTAGTCCGCAACTCAATTGGTTGACTCTACAATGCTACTTAGCATTTCACAAAATGATTTGGAAACCATGACATAGAGACCATTGGCCAATGGTTTAATCACCTTAGACTTTTTAACAATGGATTAGATTATGTATAGTTGTCTTTCCACATTAAGATGGGACTGGACAGTATTGAAAGGTATTTAGAAAAAAAACACACATTACCTTTTTTACTTTATTGTACATTTAGTGGTGTTTTAAATGTTGGTGTTGCTCTTATCATTAAATTCAAATATCTAAGCTATGCTATCTATGTAACACTAAGCTGTACTTTTTGTTTTATTAGTTTCCCGAAGGTGGCTGTATATCATGTTCTAAGTATAAAGTCAACAGGGTTGTATTTTCCATTTGAACCCTCTCATATACTGTGTGTTATAGGATCACAGCAGCTCATTAGACCAACCTGTTATGGCCTTTATATTTCACACTCCCTTCTGCTTCCTCAGTTCCCCTGGGTAATAAAACTGTAAACACGCATATGAGAGCAGACCATGTGCAAACTAAATCACAGTCAGGCCTGGGCTATTTTCACTGCCGATTATGGCCAAACCCCAGGCGACCTCAGTTTGATGATCCTACCCATTTACCAAAGAAAGGAGGGCCTGGCATCTTAGAACTACCTAGGAAATCAATTAAAGGTACTTTCCAGTGTTTTATAAGGCTTGTTCTGAAGTCGTCTCTTTTAGCACATAAAGTGAGTGGCCGTCAATGCCTTTATTGCGGGTTCGTCAAGGCCTGGTTCAGGGTCACAAGCTCTTAGCGTAAGACGCATGGGCCTGGGATGCTCGGGACTCTTTGAGCAGCACCAGCGACTCAGCAGGGTAGCGGATAAGAGAGACCACAGGCATATGGTTCAGAGAGTGTGAGAAACCCAGAAGGAGGGGGTAATGAGTGCTAATAGGCACAGGAAGAGGTTGAAAGAAAGGTCACCTGGAAATGTGGCGAAGACCAGATGAGAAGCGGACATGAGCGGAGATTAAAGAGTCGCCAGAGGTGACAAAGCCCCAGATTATTTTTATACTCTCTGTAGTATAAGGACTTAATCCCTCTTCAGTTTTATTCTCCAACAGGGACCGTCATGTATACAGGAATGGATTATGCGTCCAGATGTCCCGGATGCATCAGAAAGCGAAGGACATTGAGATGTTACGTAACTAAAGCTTTCCAGAATTGATGGCCTTCAAGTGTAGATAGATTGACTGATCTAGTTTTGAACAAGTATAAAGTGTTGTCCCACCCATTTGTTTGGTTTATTAAAATCAGCTAATTGCTACACAGTTCTTGATCAGTTTGTCACTAATTTATTTTCTTTAAGTCATTTATGTTGGGGTTACAACAGTCATTTTTGTTGACTAAAACTGGCAGGGAGTTTTAGTTCCCAGCATGCTTTCCTGGAGAACTTATTGGAAAATTGACTTTACTAAAGGGGAAGACATAGCGTTTAATGTTTAGTTATGTTAAGAGTTTTTATGTCAAGAGGCAAAGAATGAGCTTTTGATAAGGTTAAGGTTGGGTAGATGAAGATTATGTTGTATAATCATTTATTTATTTATTTATTTTATCAAATTCTGTTTTATCTGTTTAATTTTTCTAGATTCAGTTTTTTTTCAGTTATACTTTTATAGACTGTTTTAAAGGTTAAATATAATGTTTATTAATCAAAAGCATGTCTAACTCTGATTAATTGAAATCATGAAACTTACAATATTTAACAGCAATTTATTTAAAAAAGCTATATGAAATATGTGTCATTATAGATAAAAATATTTATATATATATATATATATATATATATATATTATATATATAGTATATATCAACACACTACAACACACACACATTTTTTTCTTTCAGAAATTGTATTTGCATTTTCTGCTAAATAAATTATGGTAAATATTCCTTCATAAATAATGTTTTAATAATAATTTTATTAGCAGCAGTAGTAGTACTATCATTACATTAACTAATATATTTCTGTCACAGTTTCTTCAAGTTAAACCAAACTTTTATTTTGTGTGTAGTAAACAAAACGTGTCTGCTCCATTCATTCATACAGAGATGCAGAACATGCAGGATTCATATTTAAATAGTATTTTTGCAGCCTAATATTCACAGATACAAGTTCATGTGCATTCTGATTTAAGTGACCTACTTTTGATTTATCCATCCAAAATTTAGCTAATTCCTTGACATTCCATGTTATAAAGTAAATTCCTTTTTTATGACTGATTCCATGATTCCATCTGGGTTTTCAATCACAGGGCCCTATTGGTTGTAAGTTTAACCTATGTACAAGTTATGGACTATGTTTATGGTGCATTAATGTCCATTTCTGAGCCGTCAAAATATGTGACTAAGTTTGTTTCAAAGTAGCTTGCTCATTTTGCACATATTTATAAGAACTGTACCTTATTATGACAGTTTCTGCAGCTCATCAGGGCCCCTGCTGTTCTGGAGCTCTGGGAAAATGCTTGGCAGGGCTGTGTGTTAATCCGTCCATGCTTAAATTCAAATCCATGCTGCTGACACAAATGTGTAGGTGTTTGGCACACTTCTTTTACAGATAAATTGCTCTAGCTTAAATGCGCCCCCACCCCACCCCTCATCCCTCATCTCTCTTTGTCTTCCTAACCTAATTTTTCCTGTCTGTATTTTCTCAGTGTCCTCTGAGGACATTGGTCTGCTGGGGATTACAAAGATATTGCATGGTGTTCATTAAAGACAGCTTATCCTCTTAATTGAGACCAATGTTTGGGCAAGCCATGCCAACTCATAACCACATATTTAAAAGAAGGTCAGTGATTAGTGGTGAATGGCGGCAAGCTAGCGTTTCTGTACTGCAGTTGTCATCGTGTTTTGATTTGTGAGTAAACCAAATAATATGGCCCAA
Organism: allo-octoploid hybrid of Carassius auratus x Cyprinus carpio; assembly: GCA_024542945.1. Lineage (NCBI taxonomy): Eukaryota > Metazoa > Chordata > Actinopteri > Cypriniformes > allo-octoploid hybrid of Carassius auratus x Cyprinus carpio. The sequence goes on from CM045074.1 coordinate 12,252,687, forward strand.
ATACTTTGTCAACCAATTCTGATTATCTTGCCTATCAGATCTTGTCACGGTACTGTATTGCTGAGTTGCTCTGTCAGTATGTCAGCCTTGAGCTCCACTTCTGCCGCGCCTTAAATAAACCTGCAATGTGTTTCCATAAATTCTTTACTGAGCTTGTTCCTGAGCGTTGTGCTATCGGTACTTGTGTGGTACGTGGTGTGGTGTCTTGCAGAAGGGCTTGGTAGGGAAGCAAGCTTACCAAACACTTTCTCATTCCTCAGAGGCACATCGTTAATCAGGCACAGAGGAGCAAGTTTTTGGCCAGTGTAGGGATTTAAACCTCAGCCAGGCTCACCTGTAGATCCTTGCACACCTGCTGCTGGTAAGCGGTGCCTGAGGCAGCCTTTGCTCTCATCTCAAAGGAGTGCACTCAAATCCTCTCCCAGGAAAAGAAGATGAGAAAATAAAAGAACTATTCACATTGGTATGTCAGGGGCTTTGAAGATGAACTTAAACATCCCTCAAAGAACTTCCTCTTACTGTTTGGTTGTTCACTTTTAAAGCGAGGTCTCGTAATTTTCTTTCTAAAGTCAGTCCAAAGTCAATTTTCAAAAGTGAGAGTGTTCTAGTCCGTTGTGTCCACATTGGTGTTTTTAATAAATTAGCACTGATTTTCTTGTTTGAGTGTGGTCTAAAGAGCTGCCTCTGAAAATCTGTCAATATACTGTAATTCATAACATCAGTCTTTGAAAATCCTGCATAAATATTGTGATTTTTTTCTTGTACCATGTGTACTATGTATATAATAATAACGTTTTTATCTGATCATAAATTAGCTATGGTTTGGCAGAAACCTTTAAGGTGAACTAAATTGCTGCATTTTATGAAGAAAATGTAAGTTGTGTTTTCCCATTCAAAACTGTTGCAATGATGCTAGGGTTCTGTAGGCAGTTGCAAAGCGTTGCCATGAAATCACTAGGGTGTTCCAAATGGTTGCCTAAGTGTTGCAAAGCAGTTACTATGCTGTTCTCTCAGGTCACCAAAGGAGCCACCCGTCTGGGATGCGATTCTGAGTGAGGAAGTTAGTCCAAGTTCGTTAACTGTTGATATGTTGTTTATAGCTCTGAATAATATTGTCCAGTTGAATGGCAAAGACATAAAAAGAACTCTATCACCCCTCAAGTCTGAGCTAAGCATACAGAAATAGCATACATGTATATGTGTGTATAGATATTATTTGAAATAATCAAACATGTAAAAAATCACAGTAGACAAAATAAAAATATGCAGTTGATATTGAACTCATGCAGAAAATTATTAAAGCCGATTTCCACCACAGAATAAAAAAGAATTATCACAAATCTCAATTATATTCACAATTCTAAGGTTTTATTTCACAATCAGACTCTTTTATATAAACAAAATTTTGAGATATAATTTCTGAGTTTATCATCTTCACACTTAAATTTTTTTTCTTGCAGTTGTGAGTTTTATCTCACAATTGAACTCTTCTTCTCAGAATTTTGTTTAATTTATGAATTCTAAGATAAAATTAACTTACGATTAAATTTTTATTTTTCTCACAATTCTAATTTTTCACTAATTGTAAATTTTATCTCATAATTGGACTTCTCAGAATTGCTTCAGCACAGCTGGGATGCAATTTCAACTGAGGTGGAACCCCTGGAAGGTTCTGACACCCGGATATTTCAATATTTCTGTTTTAGCTATAATGGAAAGTAGCATAAATGCAGCATTTACTGTCAGTTTTCTTTTCAAGTCATCTACTTTAACAGAGCAAGTTTGAAAAATCTTGCTAAGAAGTCAACAAAGCTATGTTTTTAGCAACCTGAATAACAACACATCAGGTTTAGTAGCACAGACAGAAATGCTTGTAAGTAGCCACGTTACATTTTCCAGGTGTTTTGTTCAAAAGACCTTCATTATTTGTAATGATCTGTTCAAAAGTTGATACCCTGATGTATTTTGCAGCATGTAAGTGAATATCAGAGAGGAATGCAAGGGAGAAGAATGGAAAAGAGCACACATGGCATGAAGCCATGGAGCATGGAGCACCGCATGGAGCATTTCTTTGATTAAATAGTCACAGGCCCTGAAGGGATGCACCAGTTGGGTTGAAAGCTACCTACTAACAGTTTTACTTGAAGGGATTTGCTTCATCTGACACCACTCAAGTTTCTCCACCGTCTCGGCCTGTTTGTCATCCTGCTTGACTATTTGTCTAGCTGTCCATCTCTAACAATTAGGCTGTCTGAAGAAACCCTTGATTTTTTCTGGACAGATGGAGGTGGCTGACAGGTGATTCTCTGTCAAGCTTTGATTCAAGGTCGTGGCAGCCTGTCGATTTCCATCCAACACACGGACACGGCAGCACAAGGAAGCTTGACAATGTTTATTCAGAACAGAAAGAGATAATTCCTCAGGATTTATTTTAGCTTATTCAAAATATTGCCTTGGCGGCGTCCTGCATTCATAAAGAATGCATCATCTCTTGATCTGCCTAGAATTAGGGAGAATCAGTTTGCACATGCACACACAAGACCCATCTCTGTTAGTCTCTCTGCTGCATTCAGAATGGCTACGTCTGTTTACTAAGCAGTATGCACTGTATTCTTTATTGAAAATTGTGTGGAAAAAGTAAGCTATGATGTGATAAACATTTGAAACAGCAGTACACTACATTTGTTGTCACTTTACCTTATTATGCATGTTTAATTTAACAAGTTATCATTAATTTAGCATGTTTGATTAAATTTTGTGTAAAAGAGGACCTAAACAAACTCTACTTGAGTATGGGTAGCTAGTCACAATGTCATTTTAAACCATTGTATTTCAAAATGTATCATTCCAAACATTAGTACTAGGAGCATAGTAATCTTTTGCAAGTTAGTTCAAGTTTGTTAACTGTTAATATGTTTATAGCTCTGAATAATATTTTCCAGTTTTATGGCACAAACATTTAAAACAACCCCCAACTTTCCAACTTTACCCCATTTAAAACTTCAGATTTCCAAGTTTACATCTCACAAATCAGTTTTGGGCATTTTGCATTTTTCTATGATAGGACATTAGCGAATTGATAGGAAGTTAGTGGGAGAGATGGGGGATGGAAACAGGAAAGGTCCATTAGGCGGATTCGATCTTGTGACACCTGAAGTGCAACTGTGTCATATGTCACGCACTGCCCCAAGGCTATTTTCTCAATTGTGAGTTTGTATCTTATAATTCAGACTTTTCTTCTCAGAATTCTGAATTTATATTTCGAATTGTAAGATAAAATTTGCAATTACCTTTTTCTCACAATTTTTTCTATAATTGTGATTTTTTAATCTTACAATTTTGACTTTTCTTATTTTATTGCAATTTATATCTCAAACTGTAAGATAGAAAGTTGCAATTTTTTCTAATCCTGAGGAAGAAACAAGCTTCCATAGGAACTGCATTGCATTGTGAGATACAGTAATCCATCCAGTGTGCTTTGGTTGTTTTTCTTTTATTTTTCACTCTGTCTCACTTCTCGCTCTTCATATGTTTTATTTAATGTGCAAAAAAATCCCAGCTGTAATATAAGTATGCATATACATATTTGGGTGTCCAGGCACATTGTCACACAGATTGTTCCTTTGTGTGCCAGAGCGGGAAGAAAAGCTTCATCTGTCTTGTGTCTCGGGTCCCTCGTCAGTGCGCATTGATATGCAGGCCACACGCCTGTGCTGCTCACGGACTGCAATGAAGGGCGGGATGCGATGCGTAATGACACTGAAGGCTCTTTAACACCACAATATGCAGAGCGACACGCGGAATATGATCTTGGGATCTCACCGCTTGTTGCGTCATGAGGCTACACATTTCAAATGTGATTTAATGCAGTTGAGCATGTTTGAAACCTGGCCTCTGAGAGCCACACTATGATAATCAGAGACTTACTTATTTGTACATATTTGTACTTTTTAGGGGTTCAAGCAGAAGTGCTGAAACCCTATTGTAATGTTAGGATTTTATTATTATTAATCCGGCCTAAAACTGATCGGCAGACAAAACCGTAAGGCCTAGAAAGCTGAAACTTGGTCAGATGCTAGTAGTTTGGCTCACTACTCAAATCAAAGACTGCTACAGCAATCAAAAGCAAAACTGCTCATAACTCCTAGACCTTTTGTCAGGTAGACTCTTTTGGAATCCTTGGGACAAAATGAAGAAAATGTAGAAAGTCAGATTGCTCTACGAGGTCTGGTTTTCCTGTCACTTTGAAGTAAATTCAAAACCTACTTTTGTGAACTATTCCTAGGTTTTTGCATGATCGGAACCAAACCACTGCAGAAATATTCACTGGACAGTGAATATCAATAATTATATATATATTAAAAAAAGTTTATTTAAAATTTTTTAAAAAGTTGGAATGGTAAACGTTTGTAAAGGGTAGGGCTAATAACGAAATGAGATATCTTCACCAAAATCGGATACATATGCATGAGCTCAATCTTTGGTCAAATAAAAAAAAAAATTGCACAGCTCTGCCACTTGGTGGCACTATGAGATGGAAAAACAAAACAACTATAACTTTGCAAGAGTTAGTCCATTGACCTGAAAATTGGTTTTGCAGTGTCTTTATCCAGTGTGCCAAAGGATCTATGAGCATTACTCAAAAAGCATGGGCGCATCGAATGAAGTTTGAAAACTTATGAGACAAATTTGAAAGCTCGGTGAGCATGTTCAGCCCATGACCCTAAAGTTCTGTAATAACTTTGAAATAGATCGACCACTGGGGGTGATTTGCATTTTCAAGTCTATAAATGATTGTATATTTCACAACATTTCACACATCCTCACAATATGCATATATTGATCTCCTAATTCTAATCTCTCAAATTCTGAACAACTTTGTTCATTAAATATTCCAATTATATTAAAAACTATTTTCTTGAACTAGTCCTAGGTTTTTGCTCAATCTCGATCAAACCACTGCAGCACAATTGTCTGGACTCTCTAGATCAATAATTATCAAAAAATAAAAAATTTGAATTTTGTCCTTTGGTTAGCTATAATGGGGTCATTTAAAATGGAGGCATGGCCAAATATACTCAAAAGCCTATAAAACCTAAGCTGAAAACTTTACAAACTTGGTGAAAACTTGTCAGATGACTTTTAACAAGCATGCAAAGTTTCATAGAGATCGGATTATAGGTGGCTATAACAGTTAAAAAGGCTTCAAAACACAACATTTTTATAGTAAAAGACCTCAAAATCCCCAAAAAATGTTCATATATTAACACAAACACTAGATCTTCATATCATATGATAGATCTCCTCATTCTGAACAACTTTTCCTCTAGGCCCACATTTTTAATTATATAGTGTACCCAAATGCCTTTAAATCCTGAAAAAACTGTTAAAAATCACAAATCTATGTAAACTCATGCATTATATGATTCTAAACAATTATGCAAAACTATATAACTGAGTTCATTCTATCATTTATAGTTATTTTCTCAGGCTTGATTTAGGTATTGATATTCAGATTATAAAATAAATGAGATTATTTAAAATCATTATTACATTTAAAATCACCTTTAGTCAAAGTTTACCACTTCATCAAAATATTATAAACAGGACACTTCTACTAAGCATTTTATTACCTGAAAGTTATTTCAAATATCTATATCTACTACATAATGTGTTCTGTGTGTGTGTGAGCATGCTTAGTCTGTATTAAGCAAAGAGTGTGTCTTAAGTAATATAGTTCAATACTTTCATTACTCTGTGTGTCCATCATATTCTCAATCATGGATGTGTTCTGGTGTCTGCTATATATTTCACGTGGCTTGAGACCAGGGCTGTGTCACGGGTGTGGCCCAGTGGCTAGAGCCACTGCCCCTTCCCTCATCAGCTGAGGTGCCCCCTCACCAATCCCCCTAACACCCCAGCACTAAAGCTGTCTGTTACCACTTCCTCTAATCTGTCGCTTTTCCTGCAGCCCAGGCATCACTTACAATCTGTGTGCAGTTCTTTGAGAGTGGAGACTAAAGTCCCCGAAGGTCGCTGCATTACCAGGTACAGGGTGCACAGACATTTTGAGGGGCAGTGGCCCAAACCAAAAGGGGGCACAAGTAGGGTGGGTTTTTGTTAATAAGTAATTATCCAGTTGTTACAAATATACAGTTAAAAGAGAAGACAGCACACTCTGTAATAATTGACTTTATTGTAGCTGTTTTGATTAGAGTGGGCTCTCCACACCTCTGAGCCTGCTTCTGCCTCATCTTCAATGGAAGTAGAGGAGAGTGGGGTAAGTTGAGCCAGTGCATCTTGGCAACTGTACACTTTTAGTGTCATGTGACCATGTATTTTGAATTGGAACCACGATCATTTCTGCCAGACTGAAGGAGAAACATGGGGAATGAAGGCACCATGGCCATAGCCAGGTTTGAAATATTGTGTTCTGGGTGGGAATTGAGCTGTAATAACCCCACTCATTATATACACTGAACACTTTAAAAGAGACAGGTATGTAAATGTTTGTAGAAATATGTTTCTCTGTTTTGAAGGAATGAGCATTAATTTATATCACATTGCAACCATTAGGTTTGGGGTATATCATTTTATCAGTTTTTTATTTTTATTCAGCAATACATAGCCTATTACTGTTATAGTTTTCATTAATAACCATTGCTATATAGATTATAACTTTGTCCAGTGCCTTATGAATGTTGGTGGCATGACTACAATATGAAATAGCATAGCGTAACATACTTGTTCTACATATCTCTGCACTAATGTTATATGCAACTTTTTGATATCTTGATAACGCTTTGACAAATAATATCATGATGTGTTTTTGTTGTTGTTGTTGTTTTTTCAAGCTGCTCTTAACCGTATGTGGTATCCTGTCAGCAATAGCATGTCTGTGGGCTCTTTTGATTACTATCAGTTTAAGTTCTAGCATGTGTTGCCAGACATTGCTATGAAAACAAATAAAAATAAATAAATAAAAATATCTTTCCACCTGTAGTCACTAATGGCCAACAAACTCTGTTTAGTATGTTTTTAGGAAGATTACAACAAAACATATTGTTTCAGAGATGCAAACAAGTAAATATTTAAATTTAAACTTCATTTGGTTGGTTTTATGTTGTTAAAGTTAACTTTAAGAAAATAAAATATTGACTGTCTGTAAAATTATTAAATTATTATTTAAATTATTATTTATTTCACATGGGTTTGAATCAGATTCGTCAGATGGTCATTTTATACCCAGATGGTGCATCTTACCCACTGACTCCGACCGGTCAACTTACCCCAAACCCAGGGCAAACTGGTACAAAGGGAACACTTTTTATAAGTCATATTTTTAGAACCCTTTGTCATATACATTCTGATCATTTAAAATGATAGGAATACTTTCATTAGGATAGGATAGTTACTTTCATTGTACTTGGGTAAGATCTGGGTATAAAATGACCATCTGACTGAATCTGATTAGAACTCATGTGAAATAAATAATTACTGATAGTAATCAAAAGAGCCCACAGACACGCTTATTGCTTTGACAGGATACCACATACGGTTAAGGCAAATGCAAATGCAAAAAAAAAAACCATGTCAGAAACATTATCAGCGCTTATAAAAAGTAGCATATAACACTTGCAGAGATCTGTAGAACAAGTATGTTACATATATGCTATTTCATATTATAGTTAAATTTTCACAAAGTCATGCCAACAACATTCATAAGGGCACAAGACAAAGTTATCATCTATATGGCAATGGTTATTAATGAAAACTATAACAGTAATAGGCCTATGTATTGCTGAATGAATAATAAACAACTGATAAAATTATATATACCTACTGTAACCTAAAGTAATGGTGCAATGTGATATAATTTAACAATGCTCATTCCTCCAAAACAGAGAAAACATATTTCACAAACATCTACATACCTGTCTCTTTTAAAGTGTTCAGTGTATATAATGAGTGGGGTTATTACAGCTCAATTCCCACCCAGAACACACTAATTTTCAAACCCTGGCTACGCCATGATGCCTTCCATTCCCCATGTTTCTCCTTTTCACAGTCTGGCAGAAATGATCGTGGTTCCAAAATACATGGTCACATGACACTAAAAGTGTACAGTTGCTAAGATGCAGGGGTGGGTCAACTTACCCACTGGTTCAACTTACCCCACTCTCCTCTACTTCCATTGAAGATGAGGCAGAAGCAGGCTCAGAGAGTGAGGGGGAGCCCACTCTAATCAAAACAGCTACAATAAAGTCAATTATTACAGAGTGTGCTGTCTTCTGTTTTAACTGTATATTTGTAACAACTGGATAATTCTGATAACAAGAACCCACCCTCCTTGTGCCTCTTTATTTTGGTTTGGGCCACTGCCCCTCAAAATGTCTGTTACCGCTAAAAGATCCGCTGATTCCACTAATCTAATCAATAACTTGAGTGCTTCTGTATGTCTTTTACCATACTTCTATTTCTATAAATAAAATATTGCACTCAATAACTTCACAAAATGCACTCTAGGCTAAACTGCATTAGCACAAAAAAACTTTTCTAAGTACTAAACCGCAGATACACAGGAGATCTGATTGAAAGACTCTTAGGTTGACCATAAAATGGTGAAAGTGAGCTTTTTAGCCCCTCAGCTACAGTCTTACCACAGTGAATGCATAAAATTGTGCTTCTCTATGATTTTTCACTCTGCTGCAGTCAGGCGCATAAAAATGCATAGCGGCGATAGCATCTCTCGCTCTAGCTCCCTAAGCCATGACTCAAGACAGGCTTAACGGGGAAAGTTGTTTGCTAAATGTCAGCCGGGTCCAAGAAGCTCTTACTCTCCTGAGGACCTCACAGACCCAGTGTTCAGTGACACTCAGGGAAGCTATTTTGAAACCTTAAGGCCCGATATACTTCAACTCGAACAAAATCAGGCGAAATGAAGTTCGCTTTTGAATTGCTTCGCAGTTCAAAACAGCTGACCAAAGCAACTTTCTGGGGAGTTCGTTGGCTCTTAAACACCTTTGAGCTTCCATTGGTCCTGTCGGTTATGCAATCGGTGGGTGTGTTCTGAAACTCCACCTTTTGACGTGCAATTTTTTCCGGTTCGTTCTCATTCACAGAGGTCAGGCAAAAGAGAACAATATCTCCAGCCTAGTCACTAGCAACATGAATACACTGGAGTGTAGAATAGCTGAGCTGGCACAGATATATCCGCACCTGTCATGACGTTCGCGGAGAGATTTTAAAGATTCAGAGAAAGCATTTAATTCCTAGAAAGAAATTAACGAAGCTTGTGTCGACGACCGAGTATGCAAAAGCGACGTAGGGAACATCAAGACAAGTTTTCCAAAGCCATGAAAAGAATGAAAGGAAAGAGTAAAGATATAAGGTAGCAAGATAACGTTACCAAATTCATGTGTTTCAAATAAATGTTACACCATACTGCTGCTGCTGCTGTGTCTTTCAATAAGCGAATTTAAAGGGTATACAATAAATGAAATGCCAAATGAACATACAATAATAAACCTTTTTTTCATCAAAAGTAAATCATGACACCACATAAAATATAAAAGGTGTAATAATTTATCCAGTTTAATAAAATAAATGAACACTAATAAAATAAAGTAACAAACTGACGTAATATTTTTTTCCACATCATGCTAAAGTTTTACAGACTATGAGACATTCACACTTCCCATAAGGACTGCTTATGGTTCTTTTGTATTGCAAACATGATACTTGACTCTGAACTGCAGCAAAGCGTTATTCTTTTGTCTATAATATTCTGACCTTGGTGCCCTCTCACACCTAGATTGCTTACACTTCATCTTTTCATCATTGTTTTGTTTAGGGGATATGCGCGAGCATCGCGATGCATGTTTCAATTAATCTACACCCCCTCCAACAGCTGAGGTGTGAAATGTTCAAAACAATATACCATCACTCAGCCTTTTCGAATTTCTTTTGCCCCAAACAAAGAACAAAACTAACTTTGTTTGAAGTATACTGGGGTCTTTAGCCTGTTAAGCTACAAGCTAAAGCTACTCGCGTTCAGCTACCCTTTAGTAAACACAGTAGTTAGCTACACTACAAGCTACTAATACAAAACAGCAAACAACACTGAACAGCGAAGAGAGATTGCATGATTTATCAGGCATAAAACAGTAAAATTTCAATTTATAACTTGAACTTAAAATGTGTTGATAAACAGCAGATTTTCATATGTTGTAGTTTTAAGGATGTTGTCATTTTTTTGTTTTGTTATATCTCAGTATGAGTCACTCACACATTACAGACCTTTACAGAACACTGTGTGAGATTCATTTGTCTTTATTTATGCTTTTCCTGGAAGTGTGACATCATGTTTGGCCTTTTCTGGCATCAGTCTAAGTTTCAAATTATATGGGGTTTGATATATGATGTTATTAGAGTAACTGACATCTTTGGTGCCATAACTAGGTTAAAACTCTACTTAAATCGATTATCTTCCCATTCCATCTGCAGGCTGAGCATCTCCACATCTGCCCAAAGGTTACACCTGCTGCACCAGTGCCATGGAGGAAACACTGTCGAACCTGAGCCGGGAATTTGAAGGGCTGGTTAGGGAAGCGGACGCTCCATTCAAGCCTCTTAATGCCCAGTACAGGACCTTGACAGTGAGTCCAAAACTCAAATGCTTTCATTCTTGCAGTTGGTTGCGTTTTGATGCACTGTATTATGTCTCACAGTTGCTAACACAACTGTTCAGTTTTCCCTCTGTAATGTCAGCAAGATGATTTTCAATAACCCAAACGCTTAAGTTCTCATTTTCCACCTAAAGTGTGAAGGTGAAAAGAACTGAGCATCAACTGCAGAAACTAGATTTAGAGGTTTTACAGTGTACTTGTACTGTCACAGACAGCTGTCTTATCCAGAGTGGTAGTTTATGAAACTTCATCTGCTTTTAGTTAACATTTTCCTTTACCCTTCTGTGGCATCAGGGTTAATGAATGTGAAGGGTTAAAGAGTTGCAGCACTTTGAAGCCCAAACTCTCTCCTGGGTTGTGTCATTGTGAGCTTAGATAAAAGGAAAACTCTAAAGCTCATATGCTTTCACACCGAGTGGTCCTCACAGGGCAATTACAGTGGGTTTTATGGCCCTTTACTGCAGTGCATGATAAACTGTGGTGACACACAATAATGATAAGAGATTTTGATGCAGTTTTTCAATTTACTGATCCTAATCAGACATTTTCAGGAAGTGTGTGTGTGTGGTGTGTGTGTATTATATATATATATATATATATATATATACACACTACGATCAAAAGTTTGGGATCAGTAAGACTTGTAATGTTTTTAAATAAGTCTCTTATGCTCATCAAGGCTACATGTATTTGATCAAAAATACAGATTTTTGCAAAATGTTATTACGATATAAAATAATGGTTTCTATTTTAATATTCTTTAAAATATAATTTATTGCTGTGATGCAAAGCTGAATTTCCATCAGCCATTATCCGAGTATAAAGTGTCACATGAGCCTTCAGAAATCTTTCTAATATGCTGATTTATTATTAGAATCATCAATGTTACTGTATATCTTTTAGGATTATTTGATGAATAAAAGTTAAAAGAACAGAATTTGTTCAAAATATAAATCTTTTGTACAATATACAGTAAATCTTTGCTATCACTTCTTAACAATTTAACACATCAAAATTGACTGACCTCAAACTTTTATACTGTAGTGTATATTGTAAGAAAGATTTATATTTTAAATAAATGCTCTTCTTTTTAACTTTTTATTCATCAAAGAATCCTGAAAAAGTATCTAGGTTCCAAAAAATATTAAGCAGCACAACAGTTTTAGCACTGATAATAAATCAGCATATTAGAATGATTTCTGAAGGATCATGTGACACTGAGACTGGAGTAATGATGCTGAAAATTCAGCTTTGCATCAAAGGAATAAATTAGATTTTAATGATATAAAATAAAAAGGTTATTTTACATCATAATAATATTTCACAATATTATGTTTTTTCCTGTATTTTTGATCAAATAAATGCAGCCTTGATGAGCAAAAGAAACTCCTGTAAAAAAACATTCAAAATCATTCTGATCCCAAACCTTTGACTGGTAGATGTTAAAAATGTGGTAAGTTACCTGAATGTTGAACATATATTATACTGTATGTTATTGAAATTATGGATATTTCTTGCATCTTCCCTCACAGTAAAACATGAGGTATCACTTATTATTTGTATTTTATATTATCTGTGGAGGAATATGAAAAATATAAAATAATATCATTAAAACTGCAATGTAAACAAATTTTCCATAGAAAGAAATACTGTTTGTAAGTTCCATTTAAAGCCATTCAAAGATAATTTTTTGAAGTAGCTAGTAAAGTAACACATTAATTACTTAATAATTTAATTTACAAGAAAATATCTGAGTTATTATTTTCATGAATTAATTTCTCATTCAACACAAAAACAGATTCAGTATTCTTAACAATGATTAAAACCTGTGAAATGCAAACTCAGAATATATGTTAAATAACACAAATATACTTTATGCATTCACCGACCAATGTCTTTGCTGCTGAATTTCGTTGATCCAATTCAACCATATTAATAAGCAAAAATTACTTTAGATAAACTTACATTTGTGCTTTTATTTTTTTATTGCTGAAAAGTGTTGAAGCGTTGAAGCCCTGCCCAGTTTTCTCAAGTAACTCAAAGTAACGTAACACATTGCTTTCCATAAAAAGTAACTAAGTAACATCATTAGTTACATTTTTAGGAGTAAGCAATATGTAGTGCATTACTTTAAAAGTAACTTTCCCAACACAGGTACGCAATGTTGTTCTGAAATCTGCAACTACACTGGCAAACAGTAGTTCATTGGATGCAATTGTATGTGATTTCTTTATTACTTTCAGCTGTAATAAGTGACTTCCTTTTTATCCATGCAGCATATTTCCTGGAACTCCTAAATGGCTCTGAGCGATGGTTGAGGAGGCCTTTGTGGCGCTTTGGGGATCTGTACCGCCCAATGCGGAGTGTTTCGTGACCTTTATGCCGACCTGGCGATATTACACCGGTGCCTCCCTGAACCTCGAGGGAGGTCTTGGACGAGTTCTGGATGAGGCTCCTGGAGCGCTTTTGAAGGCGTCTGACCCCGAGACTGCCTCCCTGCTCTCCGACGACTTCCTGGAGTGTGCCTCCAAGCAGACTGAAACCCTCGCCCTTTTGGAGATGCTCCACGGAACTGAAGACCAAGCTGGTGCGGGCATTCATCGCTGCTCGGGCATTGTCCAGGGCCTTAATGTAGCTGGAGAGATGTATCGGAAGGTGTCTCAGGTACAGTGGATTATTTCTCTTTTACGATGGGTGTGATGTAGTGGTTAAGGCTCAGGGCTGGTAACGGAAGGTAGCTGGTTTGTTCACCCGAAGAAACATGCGCGTCCAAGACCATTACCCTTGAGCAAGGCAATTAATCCCAGGGTGCTAAGGGTGACTGGTAGCATTCGTGCATGCAAGTTAAAAACAAGTGGTCTACTAAATAAGTTATAAATAAAACCCTAGAGCTACACTTTGTAAGACCACCTTTGGCAATATTTTCAGTTTATACAAGCATTAGCCTTCTTGGCAAAATTGCTTAAGTTCCTTCAAATAGGATTGCGGCCTTGATGCTCAATGGTGCTCAACTGAACTGAGGTCTCATTTTCTTGATTTTAAGACTCACTGAGTGTCTTTTACATGTTTGTCTTGTTTAAATATGACTCGTCTGCCAAAATCCTCAATGTTAATGCAGATCATAGCAAATTTTGCTCCAGAAATTCTACTAACATTGATATTTCCAAATGATTATTCCAGTGTGAGCTCCTGGGTTAAGTTTTGCACCAAACATAGCCTTCACATCAAAGTCTTAAAGTTCAGTTAAGGTGTCATTAGACCAGGGATTCTCCTCCAAGTCACTGAGTCACTGACATGCCTTTTAGGCAAATACCAGCTAAGTGATGAAGACTTCCTTCTTTCACCTTCTTACGAGCCAGATTTATGAAATGTTCTTGCTTTTGAAGTGCTATTGTTGCCACCGACAGTTTCTCCCATCTATATTATGTGGAACTGTAACTCTTTAGCATTGCCAACATCTTCTTGTCCAGACAAACAGTTCTGGCAAAACTTCAATTCTTTGCAGATGCAGTTGGTCCGTATTTTCTCACCTTATAATGACAACCCTCACAGTGCTTCAAGGTGTATTTTATACAAATTATATCCTTGCCCTGACTGGTATTTTTCAAGAATCTTGGGTTAGATCTCCTTATAATGATCATTGGGTTCCTGGTAGGGTATTGCCTTGGAAATGATGTGTGTTTTCTCCTAGACACAGGTGTATTTGACATTAGAGTCATACGGTGATGGAAAAACTCTTCAATGAATCATTGTTCCATGGTGTAACACTGTGCAATTGAGAAAGTCCAAGGACACCAAGACTTTTATATATGTGGCTTAAGTAAAACCATGCATATCCTTTAATGCCAAACTCTCTGTAGGTGGTCTGGATGCACTAAAGGGAGCAGTACCTTGAGTGTCCTAGTTGCCTAGAAAGTCAATCAACAGAAACTCCCAAATTCATCAAGACTGGATCCATGACACCAAGACAAATGACTACACAGCAGCATTCCCAAAGATGTTTGCCCAAACCCACAAGAAGGAAAAATTAGTCCAAGTCCTTAGGTGGCTACCCTACCCTTCCTTAGAACTCCCTGATGCTTTGACAAATGAAAGTAGGGCACAATGGTACCTCTCTGTTCTTTAAGGGAATAAATTACAGAATTGGATTCAGTCTCCTGGTGCCAAACTCTCTGGAGATTTCTGCAAAGCAGACCCAAATTCTTGCTGATGTTGGGAATATATCAGTTTGGAATATTGTGTGTCTTGTTTAAGTGGTCTTAAGTTGACATATATAAAAGCTGAATCCACTGTATGGCATATTCCAAGGGATTAGCAGTAAATATGAATGCATTTAGTAGCTGTTTGCATTAGTAGCATAAACAGCAGGTTCACGACGGTCACAGTAAAGCGATTAAACTGATGTTGCCTTGCTAATATACAGCATGATTACTCTACCTTCCAAACTTGCCTTTCCCAAAAGACTTTAAAGTTACTTCAAAGTTCTTCTTATATAATAGATGGCCCGAATCCACATGCAGATAACATGCTTAGCTGGAGACAATAAAGAAAATCAAACTAGCTTCATCAACATTCATGGAAAATGATAACAAACTTGTTCAGCTGACGACAAAAGGCTTGCAGTGCTTTTATTACAGGAACAATTCTCCCAAAGCGATGCTGTGTTAATTTCCTTGCTCACAATAGTGTTAGCTCATGGATAAATGCCTAATGGTCACTTTTCCCACAGGTTCCTTTGAGCCTGGAGTGTAATCGTGCCATTATGAAACTGGTGTACTGCCCTCATTGCGTGGTCTGGGATCAGTCAAACCTTGCATCAATTACTGCAAGAATGTCATGAAGGGCTGCCTGGCTAATCAGGCTGACTTGGACACTGAGTGGCAGAACCTTATAGGTAATGCAGAGATTATACCACTCAAACCCTTGCTTGATTTCTGTTTTTGTTGCATCCCACTGGGTAGCGCTGTCACTTTGCTAAATATTTGGTTTTGGACATGAAACTTACTTGACACATTATTCATACACTCTGTTTTCCTCAATCAGAAACCATGCTTCAGGTGGCATCCAGTTTTGGTGCTGAGCCCAGTATGGACACGGTGATCTATTCAATTCCTGTGAGAATCTCAGAGGCTGTTCTCACCATGCAGGAGAACATGGAGATCTATACCAGCAAGGTTAGGACATTGAAATTAAGCATCTATTTTAAACTTGCAGGTGGGTTGGATTCAGATGTGAGGTGTCAGTTTAAAGATTTATTGATCACATAAGGACCATTTATACAACTATACACAACTAAGTTTGTGTTGCGTTTCAGGTTTTCAAGGCCTGTGGGGACCGTGGTGAGGAAGGAACGCCAAGTTCAATATCTGAGGAGCGAAAAGAAAGTAGTACAGTTACTGCCCTGGAATACAAACCCAGCCCCAAATCTGCAGCCAGACTGGAGGTGCAGGTGTGTGCATGTGTGGCAGTGTCCACTTCTGGCCAACTTTATGAGTTTTATACATTGTTATTGAAGTGTGTGCAATTCCCAGGTCACAGACGTGTCCAGTAAACTGAAAGAAATGCAGTTTTACTGGATCCAACTCCCCGCTCTGTGCAGTGGTAAAACAGCATCTTCAACCAGCGGTGACAAATGTTGGAATGGCATCACCAAAGCAAGGTATTACATCTTTAGGGCAAATCTATTCTACGATGAAAGGTGTCCATTCAGCTAATCAGCATGTGTAATTTGTGGTAAATGTTTATGTAATCAATTTATGCACTTTTCAAGGCTAAATAGATGTGCAGGGTTTTGATAGGATGACTTTGGGATGAAACACTTTATGAATTTATAGATCGCTACTCATGGTCAGTGCTGGCAGACTTCAAACTGCATCTTCTCTTTGTGGCCAAAGTCGTTAAATTGATTGTTTAGGTATCAATGGCACAGAGCTGAACTCCCATTGCCCAAAGTCATCAGAAGTGATTAATCACTGGAATGAGGTTTATCTTCATTTGTGTGAGAAAATTTAAGTAAGACGGCCAAAAAAACTTTATTTTTAGTCATCATTAATACCTATTAGCTCTGTATAATCAAACTAGCAATCCCTGGGGGTAATTAATGCATACTGGTATGTGATTAGTGGTGTTTGCTAACTGAGCATCCCTAATACTATTGCCCATATTATGGTCCATATACAGACAATGAATAAAACCCTACAGACATTTAAGGAGGGACATGAGCCAAATCTAAAGACTACTTGACAACATACAGCTAAAACACCCTAGCAACCACATAGCAAACCACTCAGAATGCCATCGCAATATAATAACTGCTAAAAGCATTGCATTGAAAAAATAGCAACCATATAGCAATGCATTAAATACCATTCAAACTTTTTGCAACATGCTAAAACCAAACAGAGAAGCTTAGAAATTTGCTAAAACCACAAGTTTTGCATAGCATGAAGCACTATAATTGAGTTAGTACTACAAGCCTGGTTTTAATTTTGAAAAGTGTAAAGCGTAAGGTGTTAATTGTGAAAAATGTCATGCAAGAGCTATTAACAAAATGTGCGTGATTGAAATGGTTCTGGAAAATTGATTTTTCTGCAGTTACCTCCCAGAGGTCATGGCTGAGGGCTGGCAATCAGATTAATAACCAGAGGTGGAGATCGACATCACCAAGCCTGAAAGGACTATCGTCCAACAGATCATGCTGCTGAAGATCATGTCAAACCGCCTGAAAAGCCCTCGATGGCAATGATGTAGATTTCCAAGATACCAGTAAGATGCTAAAGAACCAACTAAAAGACATGATCATACAATTGGTTTCATGAAACGAGAACAAATTTGTGTATATCATTCAGCATCAACTGATTTTAGTCAATTCACTAGTTAAGTTTGTTTTACTACTGTTACATGAATGAAGCTCAATGATGCTAAATTTAGCACCATTCTAGGGCTAGTAAGGTTTTGCCTGTGTTATGCTGCAATTTCATGTAAATTAGATGCTGCATAGCAACCATTACTTCTGTGACCTTTTTTGCACCAAAGTAATCATCATGTTTTTCCATAATGTGTCTCTAGGTGATGATTTCAGTGGCTCAGGAAGTGGCGTGTGTGCAGACCACCTGTGTCCGGGTAGACCTCCAGTTTTGGTCCGAAAATGGACAGGCCCAAACTCTACACCTATGGCCCTGAAAACAAAGAGTCAAAGGATCCGGAAACCAGATTCAGCCTTCCGTCATCTTACTGGTTCTGTTACTCGCAACCTATTGCTGAGGCGATAATGGAGACGCTAAATCAAACTTTGGGATCTGGGTCAGGAAATTCGCATAGGACAAGGAATGTTTCAAAAGAAAAGAATAGAAAAAATGAGAAAAGGTGAGCTTAAATGTTGCCAAAAGAAAAAAAAAAACCTTTTGAGTGAATGGACATTTTAATTCCTCTGGAATACATCAGAGATAGGTGGAAAAGGAATTTTGTTTCTGTGTATTTTATGTTTTGTAATATACGTCAGATTAAAATGCTGACTTGTTACATCAATTGACATCTTGCTTTTTTACCTTTGAATGTAAAAAGATGAACTGGACGGAAGAATTCTAGTTTAGACTTACAATTGAGGTTCTCAGCCACCTAAGCGACCTACCCACAGTTATTTGCTCTTAAAGTCACACAGTCACCAAGTCACCTCGTGTTTCATTTTACCACGCTTACTCAAGTTTGTCTTTACACAACTTAAATATTTCACAGATTGACATAATTACAAAACACTACATCAGTCTGATCCCTTTTAGATTACAAAATGTATGAACTATGGCATGGACATGAATTGAAATCAAATTGCTGAATATCTGAGGAATTATGTCATGGTGTTTTGTTTTTGTTTTTTAACTCTGATACATTGGTTTAGTCTGCAATTATTTTGTATGATACCAAGCTGCAATAATGTATGAATTCACAAAAAGGATTAGAAATGTCAATTTTTTCACACCAACATCAAAAGAAAAAAGCAATTATTTTGCATAAAAGAAAATATAGCCTTTTTTGCATTATTCATAATTATTTTCTTAATTTTATTTTCATACTAAACATTTTCCATTAAAAACATCTAACTATTCAAAATAAGCAATTACAATTATTACAAGAATTAACATTTTTATTAGATTTAGGGTTTACATTTCATGGAATTCATTTAGATTTTAGGGAGAAGCATCATGAGGCAAATTATTTATTTTCAGTTGTGTAATAATTGTCATAATGTAGCACATTTTCCACCAAAAAATACACATGAATACATCATGGTATTTTATAATAATAATAATTTTTTATTTGATTTATACTGTTTTTTTTCATATTGTGTCTAAATAGGTTGCTTTTCATTAAAATTAGAATTTTAAATTTACATTAATGAAAATTAATGAGAACTTCGTGACTTGACACATTAGAATGCAAAAAAAAAAAAAATTATTTAAGCCCCCAAAATAGGCTTTATTTTTAATGCAAATTTTTTTCTCTGATGTTAGTGTGAAAAATCTCCGGACATGAGATAATCTTTTCTGAAATGTAAGCGTAAAATAATAAATGTCCAAAGGACACGAATGCACAAAATATTTAGCTTCACTCACCTGGATGCAAACTCTTAACTTGCATTTGGAAACTCATGGCTGTGTTATTGCTCAAGCAGTGCAAATTCATATTCAGTAATGTCACTCTGGAGTACTTTCAGCACCAATGGCAAGTTAAATAGAAGCATGTGTCAGCCTTGAATGATATGATTTGCCTTGAATGGAATGTCATTATAGCCAAAGCCAATGGGAAGCAGTCATTTACAGAATGTGCTTTAAAATAAAACCTGTCACTTTTAATAAAAGCTCGTAAGGCATAACAACAATTTTACGATTTTGATTCCAGAGCAATGTAATTAATTCAATTTGTGGCAGTGATGTTTTAAAACACTTCCAAGGAGCTGATTCAGATTTACGGTAATGTTATGATATTTCTGAACTTCTGATCAGACAAAATAAAAAAACATTCCTACAAAATTTCTTGCACAATATCAACATCTAGTCACTAAATGTTGCATTTAAAGGTGTCAAATGATCTTCATGTTTCTGATATTCGTTCCTTTTTTCGATGCACAACTAGAGCTGAATCCACAAGGACCTGGTTTTGTCAGATCTGAAATGTACAAAGTTGTGGAATGTAAGCGAGTTGAGAATGTACATGATGTAGTGTACGATTTCTGTCACAGGAAGGTTGGTTTTGTACTTTCGGTTGTCCAGTATAAATGAAAAGCACATTGTATACTCTTAGTCGATCGCATGACTCAATGAATGGACATTGAGAAGGGCTCAAACACTGGAAATGTGTTTCATATGACAGTGACAGACTGACGCGCAGCTCATTCAAGAGAGGCAGTGATGTTTGTTATGGAACATTTGATTTTGTTAAATTTCAGCACTAGCATTTTATTTGAGGTATGAATTTGTAAATTTGGTCTGTTTTACGTAATAAACATGCACAGTTGTTCAAACTAAAAGAATGTTGTCTGTGTTTTTAAATAAGTTCTATTCATTTCTACCAGACCTGCTCATGTCTTTTAGTCTCAAAACGTTAATGTGAAGCCAAACTTTTACACAGCTAATGTTTAGCAGACCTTTGAAAGATGTTCTAAATGAATTGTATTTCTGGGGTCACACTGAGGTGGAGGTCTTGCCTTTAGCGTCTTTGGTGGGACGGAGGTGAACAGGTTCCAATAGATGCGATTTATCTCTGCTGCTTTTCCACTGTCCACTGTGAAAACACAACAAAACATTATGCATTAGTTCATCATTGTAATAAACTGACATTCTGTTCAATTAATCAACTGATATTTAACCATTTCGAGATTACACTTCCAATAGATGCGAATAAATTAACAACTGATAAAGTAATTTTAAAAATTTCAAGTAAAAATAATTGCAAGTAAATATCAGTGTACATAAGCATTGTTCAAAGGTTTAGGGTCTAATTTTTTTTTATAATTTATCATTTAAAAAAAACATCAATATTTACAAATGAATTTGTTTGTACATAATGTTAACAAATGGTTTCTTTCATTTTAAATAAATGCTGTTATTTTGAGCTTTCTTTCATCAAAAATCTTTAAAAAAGCAGCACACCTGTTTTCAACCTTGATAATAACAATAAATGTTTCCTTAGCAGCTAATCAGCAAATTAGAATGATTTCTGAAGGATCATGTGATATATTTGTATGTTGTGTGTGTGTGTGTGTGTAGTTTGGTGGCCATAAAGAATTGTTTGGATCAACATTTTATGTAGAAACATTAGTTAGACAAATCCTCCAGAGAAAAGCACACTGTGAACACTCTAAATATACAGCAATCAGGTTCTTCCAGGGTCCTCGATGCCCTGCTGAACCTTCTGCTGATTCTCCAGCACTCAGATCTGGCCTCATTTGTTCTAGAAGTGTGGCCTTTATCTCACTAAACACTTCTGAAATAACACTGTTGTTACTGGAGACCAGATCTTGACTCAGTATATTCTCAGAGGAACAGACCGCTGCAGGAGGGGTCATTTCTCATTTCATACTTTAAATCCCATAAGATCTTCTGTCTGTTTTAAAAACAAATCCTCTGCTCACACACTACACAACTGATTTTCAGAGTCTGCATCATATAGTCCATACAAAGTTTCTGTGTGATTTAAAAATAATACAATGCAGTAAAAGTAATTTATTTGTTTGAATTTATTAATTAAGGCACATTTCATGGCAGAAAGTTTAATGGATGGATTGCTTTTGTTCTTTTTTAATAAGCAAAATTTCTAAAATGTATTAAAATT
Organism: allo-octoploid hybrid of Carassius auratus x Cyprinus carpio; assembly: GCA_024542945.1. Lineage (NCBI taxonomy): Eukaryota > Metazoa > Chordata > Actinopteri > Cypriniformes > allo-octoploid hybrid of Carassius auratus x Cyprinus carpio. Next base: position 12,274,202 of record CM045074.1, read on the forward strand.
GATAAATGAAGATATACTCTGCCAACCAAAAGTTTGAAATAATAACAATATTCTTAAAGTTTTTGAAAGAAGTGTTTTACACTCACCGGGTAGCATTTATTTAAACAAGAACAAGCAAAACAGTAATATTGTAAAATAATATTTAATTTTAAAACAACCGTTTTCTATTTGAATATATTTAAATGTAATTTTTCCTTTGATGCAAAGTTGAATTTTCAGCATTACTCCAGTCTTCAGTGTCACATGATCCTTCAGAAATCATTCTAAAAATGATAATTATTCTCAATTTAAACATGTCAATATTTACCCACAAGGTTATAAAATAATAATAAAAAAATATTAAAATACATTTTAAAGAAATTTATAAAATGTTTCTCTAAAACATTTATCTTATGCAATTGACCTTGTTTCAAGGATTTATTTTATTGCTTTAATTACAGGTAAATACTTTTTATTTACAGAATTATTTCCTAATTTTCATAATAACTTAGCACATTCTGCCACTCAAAAATCCATGAAGACAACATCAGTAATGTAATTTTCTTTTTGAAAATTATTGTCTTACATGAATTTACATGCGCTTGTTCTAAGTATGTTTTATACTGGAAAACAAGAGCAAAGTCAAGTTCATTAAGTAAGGTGCTTTGGATAGGTGTATTAAAAGTCAGTTGAGACCAACCTGGCACGGTCACACCTGTCTCTGTGGCATTCATCCCACACTTTGGTTTTGCAGGTCTTGCTACAGTAGAAGACTTCAGAACGGCCGCATTCTAAAGCGTAGGCTTTCTGAAATCAAAACCACAGACACAGTTAACACAAACAGCACAAAAAAACACTTTGGTTCACAACACTGTGCTTTATTAAGTACCTCTGCACTCTCTGACTGATGTGTTTATTAAAGGAAGTCCTGTTGTTCTCCTCAGGAGAGCTCAGCAACTCGATGTCGCCTCCTGATCCAGGATATAGGAGTTCTCTGTGGGACTGACACCTCAAACAACAGATAAACACACAAACTAGCAACCAGTTTCTATCATGACAGCTGTCAAAGGGATTGGCATGTTAATGTACATGACAATGTTAATTGGCAATATATCCACAACATGCTGCTGTGAGCATGTAAGAAAAACTGCTGCTGATATATATATATATGAAATAACCCCATACAGCTTACATGAATTATCCCGTATAGATCTATACAGGTGGAGCTGGGGAAGGTGGAGGGTTTCTGAAGCACACTGCAACTGCTACAGCAAACACTAGCCGAGTATTGTTGAGTAGCAAGCTCACTGGATACAAAAATAACTAATCAGCTGCTCCATGTGATAATGATGTCATTATGTCATATTGAATTTGACCTATTGGACTGCACCGCTATAGTTTCATGACAGAATTTTGGATATATTTTCTTAATAAAATTAATATTAATGAATAATAATTATTACAATTATTATTTTTATATATTATAAAATTATTTATTTATAATAACTGCAAATTATTATAACATTTTGTTATAATATTTTTATTTAGAATACATACAATAATTTTAATATGTGTTGCTTAATATATTTAGAATATGATTATGACAGGTATTATTTATTATTAATAATTCAAAATTACAGACTATTATAACATTTTGTTAAATCAACCAACAGGAGGCATATCAGTTATTTTCATTATTTATAATATAAAGAATAATTTGACATGCTCAGCAATATATTTAGAATAATAAATAGTAATTCTTAATTAAAAAAGATTCATTTTAACTTATTATTAATTATTCTGAATTGCTTACTACTATATTAATAATAATAATTATTATTTTTATAAATTTATTACTATTACTATATATCTTGTTAAAGGTAAGTTCACCCAAAAATGAAAATTAGTCATGTTTTATGACTTTCTTCTTTCAGCGAATCAAATCAGAGTTATATTAAAACTGTCCTGGCTCCTCCAAAGCTAGAATGGGAGTAGGTGGAAGTGACACAAAATGTTGCATATCATTTTAAATATGGATTTTTTTTTTATAAAAACCCATTGATTCAGCTACAGGAGGCCTTTATTCACCCCGGACCCATGTCAGCACATTTCAGTATGGCTGTAATTGTTTATTTGACTACTTTAGACTATTGAACATAAACACCACCAATGCCATGGTACAGCTTGAAAGATCCAGGACAATTTTAATATAACTCAGATTGGATTCATCTGAAAGAAGAAAGTCATATACACATGGGATACCTTGAGGGTGAGTAAAACATGGACTAATTTTAATTTTTGGGTGAACTAACCCTTTAAAGGGATCCTATTATGCTTTTCACTTTTTCAATTTTAGTTAGTCTGTAATGTTGCTGTTTGAGCATAAAAAGATTCAAAGTTACAAAGCTCAAAGTCCAATTCAAAGGAGATATTTTATTTAAAAGAAATCACTTTTCAAAACTAAGCGCATTACTTGTTTGGACTACAACGCATATTTTCCTGGATTTGTGATATCACAAATACAGGCGAATGAGGACAAGACTTGGTTGAGTTGCACTAGAGAGACAATTAGTGTTACCACTATGTAGCGACACGCTAGTTTTCCCAAGACAGACGAACTAAGAGTGGTTACAATCATTGGGTTTAAATCACGCTCAAATTGATTTGATTTTGATGCAATATTTACACTGAAGCTTACAGCAGGTGACTATGGTAGGGCATGACATTTCCGACCAGGCCAAGTGGAGCCAATCACAGCACAGACTGGCCCAGCTAACCAATCACAGCACATTTATTATTTCAGAAGGGCCTTCATTTGGTACAGGAACTATTTGAGTCATTCATGCCTGGGGAGAGAGGTGTTGTAATAATGTAAAATATGTGAAAATAATGTGTTTTTCGAACAATCTAGTATGAAGCCTATTCTAGTACACCCCAAAACAAAATCAAGACCTTGTAAAAGAGCATAATAGGACCCCTTTAAATCAACCAACAGGAATGCTTATTAAGCTTATATTATACATAGTGCTGGTAACAATTAATTGTGATTAATTGCATACAAAATATTTTTTTTTTGCGTACATATGTGATGCATGCATGTATATATTTAAGAAAAATGTGTTATGTTTATATAATAAATATATGTATATATAATATATATTATAAGATTATAAATATATATACATGTAAATACTTTCAAAATATATACTGTATGTGTGTTTCTTTATATATCACATAATACATATACACAGTATTCACACATATATTATATAAACAAAACTTTAATTTTGGATGAGATTAATCATGATAAATCATTGCTCGAACTAATTATACATATATATTTTATTTAGAATATGTAGAATTATTTACTGTATATTCATTTAGAAACATTTAGAAAAATCCATCTAAATTATTATATTTAAATAGAATAAGTATATTTATGATGAATTTATTTAAAAAAATTACCTACAAAATCAATTCATAAATAATTTAGTTTGATGTTTCTAAAACATTATTTTATCTAATTATTACAAATACTTCTACTACTAATAGTAATAATAATATTAATTAATTAATACTTATCTGGTAGATACAAACTTCTCTGTGGAAGACACTTCAAACAACAGACAAACATACAAATTAGCACCCTGTGATTTCAGTCGATAAGACACAAACTCCTTCGAACGGTTGCAGAAACCCTGAGGGCAGTGAGACAAAATCCATAAAGCACTGCACATTTATAGAAACGATCGGCCAGTCTCACCGAGTACATCTTGGCTCCGTTCCTTCTCCATTCTCATCGCCGCCTGTCTTAGCAGATCTCCCATGAGGCCTGGCAGCTGCCGGTGGGCGTTAAAGGGTTGTCTCTCATGCTTGTTGAGGGCATGGTGCAGGTGTGGGTCATGCGCTGGTTCTGGTGGGAAAGCGGGTCTGGTGAGCGGTGTGTAAGGCTGGGGAGGGTTTAGCCTTCCCCTGGCCATGGAGACTTGGGGCAAAAAAGCCACTAAATTGAACAAAAATGCCCCTGCACAAATAAATTAAATCTATTACGCTGCTAAAAAGTGAATATGAGTAGAAAGTGTTAATTGCGGCATTAAATTAAGATCTGCTCATGTTGCACCATATTTCCTTTTAGGCGTTTTACAGTGTTGCGCATTTTAACCAATCCACACAATTCTGTTGAGTTTAGGAATGCAATGGTCAATCAGAGGCGTTCAGATGAGTCATCGTTCAAACTCATCAGTTTTGTTGAGTGTGCGCATTCTGACTGAATTCGATTCTTGCAAATTTTCTCATCATAAACAACAAAGCGAAGATGTATGTACAATGTAAGAGATTCATTTCACAGTGTATACAGCTTCAGAAATTCTAACATTTAGTTATAGTAGTTTTGTTTTTTTGAGAATGCTTAAACTGGCGATAGATCAATGCTAGTGATAACGTCAATTTATATATATACAGGTCCTTCTCAAAATTAGCATATTGTGGAAAAGTTCGTTATTTTCCATAATGTAATGATAAAAATTAAACTTTCATATATTTTAGATTCCTTGCACACCAACTGAAATATTTCAGGTCTTTTATTGTTTTAATACTGATGATTTTGGCATACAGCTCATGAAAACCCAAAATTCCTATCTCAAAAAATTAGCATATCATGAAAGGTTCACTAAACGAGCTATTAACCTAATCATCTGAATCAACTAATGAAAGTGGCGTGACATACAGCCAAGTATGGTGAACCATACTCGAAATCGTGCTCTGCTTTTAACCCATCCAAAGTGCACACACAAGCAGTGAACACACACACACACTGTGAACACACACCGAGACAGGTGGGCAGCCATTAATGCTGCGGCGCTGAGGACAGTTGGAGGTTGATGCCTTGCTCAAGGGCACCTCAGTGGTGTATTGAAAGTGGAGAGAGCACTGTACATTCACTCCCCACCTACAATTCCTGCTGGACCGAGACTCAAACTCACAACCCTTGGGTTGCAAGTCCAACACTCTGACCATTAGGCCACGACTTCCCCTACAATTATTAACTAATTAACTCTAAACACCTGCAAAAGATTCCTGAGGCTTTTAAAAACTCCCAGCCTGGTTCATTACTCAAAACCGCAATCATGGGTAAGACTGCCGACCTGACTGCTGTCCAGAAGGCCATCATTGACACCCTCAAGCAGAGGGTAAGACACAGAAAGAAATTTCTGAGCAGAATAGGCTGTTCCCAGAGTGCTGTATCAAGGCACCTCAGTGGGAAGTCTGTGGGAAGGAAAAAGTGTGGCAAAACGCTGCACGAAGAGGTGACGGACCCTGAGGAAGATTGTGGAGAAGGACGATTCCAGACCTTGGGGACCTGGAAGCAGTGGACTGAGTCTGGGTAGAAACATCCAGAGCCACCGTGCACAGGCGTGTGCTTTTGAACCAGAAACAGCGGCAGAAGCGCCTGACCTGGGCTACAGAGAAGCAGCACTGGACTGTTGCTCAGTGGTCCAAAGTACTTTTTGGATGAAAGCAAATTTTGCATGTCATTCGAAATCAAGGTGCCAGAGTCTGGAGGAAGACTGGGGAGAGGAAATGGCAAAATGCCTGAAGTCCAGTGTCAAGTACCCACAGTCAGTGATGGTCTGGGGTGCCATGTCAGCTGCTGGTGTTGGTCCACTGTGTTTTATCAAGGGCAGGGTCAATGCAGCTAGCTATCAGGAGATTTTGGAGCACTTCATGCTTCCATCTGCTGAAAAGCTTTATGGAGATGAAGATTTGTTTTTCAGCACGCACCTGGCACCTGCTCACAGTGCCAAAACCACTGGTAAATGGTTTACTGACCATGGTATTACTGTGCTCAATTGGCCTGCCAACTCTCCTGACCTGAACCCCATAGAGAATCTGTGGGATATTGTGAAGAGAAAGTTGAGAGCTAGAGACCCAACACTCTGGATGAGCTTAAGGCGCTATCCGAAGCATCCTGGGCCTCCATAACACCTCAGCAGTGCCACAGGCTGATTGCCTCCATGCCACGCCAGCATTGAAGCAGTCATTTCTGCAAAAGGATTCCCGACCAAGTATTGAGTGCATAACTGAACATAATTATTTGAAGGTTGACTTTTTTGTATTAAAAACACTTTTCTTTTATTGGTCGGATGAAATATGCTAATTTTTTGAGATAGGAATTTTGGGTTTTCATGAGCTGTATGCCAAAATCATCAGTATTAAAACAATAAAAGACCTGAAATATTTCAGTTGGTGTGCAATGAATCTAAAATATATGAAAGTTTAATTTTATCATTACATTATGGAAAATAATGAACTTTTTCACAATATGCTAATTTTTGAGAAGGACCTGTAATTTATTCGCTGTTTGAATAACCATGGAAAGGAAGCGTTATATAATTATCAATTTCTAATATTTTTATTAAATTGTAATCACGTTAAATACAAATTCAGTCCCATTAAACATTTTTTTTTAGCCTACATGACACACATCTGGTTCTTGCCTAAAAGAGGGGTTTATGATGTTTAATACATTTGGCTGCTTTTAGCCTTACCCTGGAGCTGGTTCACCCTCGCCTATGGTTGAGGTGATAAATGAGATTTCAGATGATCTGGAACACGGGATGAACTGGTGATGAAAAGCTGCACCTGCTGGAATGCGAGTCGCGATAATCCATGACTGTTCCACAGCGCACCTGCGCCCTCACCCACCACGACAGGCATGAGGATGTCAGCCGCCTTTGATCAACTTCTCTGGCTTAACCAAGTGAAACAAGAAAAGAGAGCGCAGTGATTAGAAATAACTGTTTATTTTTCTCTATTTACTCGACTGACAAGCCTCTGAGGTGCTAAATTGATCCTGAAGCGTGGAGTCAACAGATAATTCAACCTGATTTTGTGAGCAAAACATGAATGGGCATATGCTTTATGCAAAACATTAAATGCATAACATGGCCTAATGTATCAGTGAAATACTTGTTTTATTATTTTGTTTTCCACCTGCATATAAAATAAAAGAAATAAAATATTTTTTATTTAATTTTTCAGAAATGCATTATTATTTAAAATATTTTTCTAACCATATTAAAACACAGGATGTGACCCTTTTATGTAAAATAGTTCAGTTGAATCAATTAAATTCTCATTACTCATCCTTGATTTGAATTATCAAAATAATTCATTTAAATGCATGTTACAAATACCAAAAAGTAATTCCTTAGAGGGCAATTTTAGTCTCTTTTTTAATTTCACTGCCTTTTTGTCACTTTTGGTGCCATTTTGCCCCAATCTTTTTAATTTCTGGACACCATTTCCAGTTTCTGCTGAGTGACACTTATGTTTAAGTTTTATTTTGATAAATACAGATGATGCTTTAAAAGCTTAATGTACTATTACATCTATTTTATGAAATGTATCTTTACAATAAAATATATAAATAATTATTTTTACTGTTTAATAATATTATTTATTACTATTACATATGTATTTGCATATATATATATATATATATATATATATATATATACACATATATATATATATATATATACAGTATATATATTATTCACTTATAATATTACTATATATATTTATTTTAAATATCTAGAATAATCAAATATGTTACTATATATATATATGAGAGAGAGAGAGAGAAACAAATATTTATTGTTTTAAATAAAAACTACTCATTCAACTATCTATTAATTCTGTTTATATAATAATTTTAGCATGATTGTTCAAAATTATTTTGATTTATATTGATATATTTTTAATTAATATATTAATGTTCACATACTCCATATATAAAATACAAAATGATAAAATAATTATTTTCATTTATTTTAAATATTAATAATATTATTTAATATATTTTTTATAGAATATAAGAATAAAATTATTAGTATTATTGACTTGATTGTAAAATACACCAAATACACATATAACATATATATATAACATTCAGTAAAATCACAAACATGCATTTCCCTAAGCCTAACTAAATTTAAATGCATATTTCCACTTTTATTTTGCAATGCATAATGCAATCTACGAGCAACATTGCAGAAACATATTTCACAAATGCACAGTCAGCATTTTCCCATGCGACCATGTAGGATAATTAGTTGAAGAAGATCACCAGCTTGACTTGATTCAGTGGAGTGGCCACGGTCATAGATGATGTTGGCAGGCAGCACAGGAAGGCTGCCCACATGAGCAGTGAGAGGGAAGATTAGGATCAGCCCTCCAGCTAGCAGTTCATCCACAGCCTGGGAAAACAGCTGCTTAATATACATGCACGCTGATGCAATGCCATAGAGTTCTCACCCTCATCCTTCAGTAATGACTTATTATTCCACATTCATTCTGTGCCTTTGAATAGACAGCATTTAATTACACCATAAAGATGATTCCTTCCAAATAGCAGCACTACAAATGATTCAGTTGGAAGAAGTGATGTCAAAATGATTAGATACAAGGTCGTTGCTCGCTGATGGCCAGAGATAGGGTGAATGGCTACTCCACACATCGTGGGGTTTGAGTTATGAGAAAGCAGAAGCGCCACCACATTTCTAGCATTCTGAAAGAAAAATAAGGCTTCTTCTTATTATAATTCACAAATAAATTCCAATTCATTTGATTGAATACTCCATTGAAAATTACATTTTATGCATTTTTTGTGACTTTTAAATTTTAAATATTACTTTATCTAATAATCTTGTAGATTTTAATTAACAGTGTATTTTTAAAGATTTATTTTTGGTGTTTTTGCTATTATTACTAGGACAGTGTAGACGAGACAGAAAGTGGAGCGGAGAGAGGCGGGGATCGGGAAAGGTCCTCAAGGCGGATTCAAACTCAGGACGTCACATGTCAGCACACTGCATTTCAGTTAATAATTATATGGTAATAATAAAATTACATGCAAATTAAAAGCTATAAAATGATTAAAAGAAGTTTTTTTTTCTAGGAGTATTATGTAGTTTCAGTGTATATACTGTATTATTACTGTATGATCGCTGTCTCTTTGGCAAACCACATGTAGTGGAGTCTTCCGCCTTCCTGAGGAAGTTCAATAGGGGCTTGCTGAATTTAGCCAGGGGTCCAGTGTCACTAATCAGCCAGTTCTCCTCACCAGCCAATCCCAGCACACTCCCTCACCTGAGTATTAATCACACACACCTCCTATCCATCTGCACCCTCATCATCACTAGCTTTATAAGCATACCCAGCATCTCACTACAGCATCCGGTCTTGTTAATCACGTAAGGACTACATGCCAATAGCTTCTACACCTGTGTCTGTTCCTGAACTGACTCCTTGTTGTCTCCCCAGCTGTTCTCCTCGCTCTGAGTCCTCCATTCGTCTCCATGCCTATGGTCATCAGCTCCTACCCGATCTCCTGGTTCTGTAAGATAGAGACTTTCAATATAGTCCTCGTCCTCTTGACTCCAGAATTATCATCCAGTATACCCACCTGATTTCCTGCTGAACTCACTATTGTTGTCAATAAACACCTACTTACCTTTATCTCTGTGTTTCGAGTATACTTGCCAGCAGCCATATCATCCTGCAGCCCAAGACTGGCTCCCCACTGAAGCTAAGCAGGGTTGAGTCTGGTCAGTACCTGGATGGGAGACCTCCTGGGAAAACTAGATTGTTGCTGGAAGAGGCGTATTGAGGCCAGCAGGGGTGCTCACCCTGTGGTCTGTGTGGTCCCTAAGCCCCAGTGTAGAGGCGTTAAGCCAAGGTCCTGACTCTCTGTGCTCATTTAAAATCCCAGGATGTCCTTTGAAAAGAGTAGGGTGTAACCCTGGCATCCTGGCCAGTTCTCACCATTGGCTTCTGGACGATCATGGCCTCCTACCCGTCCCCTACACTGATTGGCTTCATCACTCTGTCTCCTCTCCACCAATAAGCTGGTGTGTGTTGGCCATTCTGGCACAATAAAATTTTTGATGCAATACATTTATACAAAACTTTTACTCAGACCTTATCAAACTCAGAATTCATTTGCATCCAGAGCTTTGGCGTCCAGGATCCCAAGGGCATGCAGGAGGAGCTCTGTGATTTCAGGACCCTCTGCTCCAGATAAACCCACTGCTATGTGAAGAGGGATACAGACCCTTTTGCTGACATAAACACAAAAGAAGAAATAAAATGACCAAATAGATGCCTTGCTGTCAATATTTTATTAAAATTTAGTGATTAGTAGTTGGTCAGTAAGAATCTTTAAAATATTTGTATTATATTATTGTTTTATATTGTCATTTTAAATGTATTGTCAATATTTACGCATTACTAATATCAATAAAATTAAATATTTGAAGATTCAATTATTATTATTTTTAACTTATAATAAAAAATTATATGATTGTCAAAATTTATGCATTTAAAAATATATTAAAATAAATTAAATGTACCTCTGGAAGTAGAGGTATGTTTGTAATGAGCTGCACACTCCAATAGAAGACGGACGCCTTGACATGGGCAGCTTTGATAGCCAGGAAGATGATGGGCATGGGATGGTAGAGGCGTCGGGTCTGCTCCTCTCTCCAACAGAAGCTTAATTGTAGTCCATCGATTCCTGTGTCTGTCAGACCAGACAATCTCCAATTACAAAGCAACAAACAATAACATGCCCACCATATTTCATGCCAATTTTTTTTTAAATCTCATTCTCATTGCTGAAATATATTATATATATATTAGTGCTGTCAAAATTAGCACATTAAAGCAGGCATTAATTTTTCCACTTTAGCAGTGTTAAAAATATTTTAAGGGGTCATATGATGTTGCTAAAAAGAACATTATTTTGTGTATTTGATGTAATGCAATGTGTTTATGCAGTTTAAGGTTCAAAAGACACATTATTTTCTATATAATGTACATTATAGTTTCTCTTCTATGCCCCACTTTCTGAAACATGTCAATTTTACAAAGCTCATCATTCTGAAAGAGAGGTGTGCTGTGATTGGCCAACTATCCAGTGCATTGTGGTTGGCCAAATGCCTCAGCGTGTGACGGAAATATTACGCCTAATATACTATGTCGTCTCCCAGGCCAGCAGCACTAGACTCTTTTAGTAGTTCAGTCAATGTACTGTTAGGAGTAACTGAATAACTTGGGATATTGGTTTATTTCGTGTCAGAGGGAGCGTAAAGCACATTTATAAACCAAATAACTTAAGTTATTTGTGGATTAGTGCATTGGAGACGCAACCGTTTCAAAGCGATTCGGTTTGATTTGGTGAACTGGTTCGACCGGTTTACTAAGAAGCAGGGGCTCAGACTGGGGGCAAAACCAGTACTGATTACCAGGGCCCCAAAGGAAGAGGGCCCTTGAAAAGTCTGGAATATATATTTTCAAGGGGGGATGGGGGGGCATGGGGCCCATCAGGACTGCTCTATGCAGAGGGCCGGATCTTGTGCAACACCCTGCTAAGAAGATCGGGTTAAATAGAAAGATTCGTTTGCGATCCGGACATCACTAGATGAGACAAAACAAATAAAACCCACTACAAGCGAGGTATTTGTTGCATCCAGTGGGGACATTATTACTGATTATAATGACTTATACTGTCTTTTTTACACGTTGCATATCGTGCTGCGTAAACATAAAACCATGTCTGCATTTGTGATCAGAGAAACAACAAACAAAAGCCTACTCTACTGCTCAAAACTCGCTTTGAATCAGTGGCAAATTATTTAAATATAAAAAAGTACCTACAGGCTGTGAGTCAGAAGTGCCAGACTGTCCTTGCAAAGTTTGAATTGCCCCACTTTATAGAAACAGCCGTTGTGCCACAGACGCATTGCAGACTACTGGTTCGGAAACAGTCCTCATCCTCCATAAAATGCACAGCACACGTTGGAATATTTGGGTGGGCTGTTCTGGAACAGTGTTGAAATACAACTTAACCACTGATTTCTAGTCATGTCTGTCCTCTTTTGGAAGACCAAACAAAGTTTCACTTCAACTGAAACACACAGCGACTCCACAACATGGCAGCTGCAACAGAGAGAATAAATGTTATGCCTTCTTCTTTGCTGAATATTTGAGCAGGGTTATGCAAATCTTCCCACATAGTGACATAGAGATGAGGGGATGTGTTAGAATGAGCTGTTTTAGGGGTGTGGTTGACCCTTAACTTTATAAAGAATATCTCTTTGGATTTGAGACTCTAGTCTTTGCAACTTACAGATCTTCTTCATGCACCAAGACCTTGTAACACTCCAAAGAGAAAGGAAAATTTAAATCGCATCATATGACCCCTTTAACACAGTTAAAACAGGGCGAGCTGGCCACCCACTCACAGCTTCGCCTCTTACTCTTTTTTCTTGACAAGAATTTGAGTTCTTTTCAGAGCGAAACTCCACTTCACCTCAGCAACCAGCGCAAGTCAAGCAGTGTGGAAATGGCACTGATGAGCAGGCAGCTTTAGTAGAACAACAGTGAAATTCAGTCAGATGAGATGTTGTTAGGCCATATGTCAGAAAAACTAATTTTCTTGTCCTGTCAGCTGTTATACTGTGCTCAGTGGTGGTGCTCTTCAATTGCACACAAAATACACTGGTGCACTCTGTAGCATGTATCATTTCCTATTAAAGTGTGAATGAAACTATGAGCATGCGTGTCATGTTCAGCAGCGCAGCTCTTAAAGTAATATCAGCCCAATAGCTTGTAACCCAGCAGCTGTGATATCTGTTAATCAAAGAACAAAAGAAAAAGGGAAATCAATAACTAATGTAGCTTTACAGATTAATCCATATTTAATTTAGAATTTAGTGATTGATAACTTTATTCAGTTTCTGTATAAGGGCACAGGTATATATGACATTTATTATAGCGGTTTTATGTGAAGATTGTTTACATTCACTTAAATTAAAGTTGTTATTTTTAAAGTCTAATAAATGCTTTGTTAGAATTAATAGCTCTCAATTATACTGTAATGTTGAATGGCTATAGTCAATGGCTAAATATAGGAAAAAAATATAAAACCCTAGAGACATCAGTAGTATTGGTGTCAACAATAAAAATTCTATATGACCAGATATATTTTTGAGATTCAAATAAATCTACTAGCTGTCTTAAGAGTGCAATTATCCGGACTGTCTCCAGGGTGTCTGTCGAAGTCACTGTTCCTGCCTGGCACAGAATCTCAGCACTCTTCTGCAGGATCTCCTCTGTGGCGTGAATATGAAAACTAGCCATAGAACATACAGAATCAAAAGTAGGTACAGCTGATCTAATGTTCCTTTCCAGGGTTTCATCTCCAGATTTGTCACCTCTTCCTCAGAGTTACGACTGTCTTTGCTTCCTTCTCTTGGCATGATACAGAACCCACTGGAATTTTTCAACAAAAACTTGAATAGATCTTGACATTATAACATATGGTTCTTCTGCTGGTTTGTCTTCTTCATGTTCAAGTTGAACAACTACCTCCTTGTTTGGGTCTGTATTTTGATTGATTTGATGAAGTTGAGGCTCCTCGAGGCTGACAGTACAGTATCTCATCTTCATTTATGTCCTCATTTATTTGCTCTTGAGCTTCAAGTTTCTCCAAGTTATTGAGGTTCTCTGGTTCAAGACTTTGGTCAATTCGGTTGATTTCTCTTGGTGTCTCAAATGTCTCTTGGCCACTTTCATCTTTGGGTGTTCCTGTCATTGGATCTGGAGAGGATTCATGGGAGATGTCTTCCAAAGGCTTGATCTTTAGCGTTACAGACAGAAAGAAGGGAGGAGAAAGAACGAAGAATAAAAATGATCTGAAAAACAAGCAAACCAAAATACCCATAATGCATCCCAAACATCCTCTCTGTATTAGTACCTGTGGCTCTGGGCTGATATTCTATGTCACTCGCTCAGCCAGCGTCTCATGTAAAGACTGAAGTGGGTAGTAGAGGACATAACAGACAACCAGAGCAGACATGCCTTCATCACTTAACATATTAACATTGGCCCGCTTGTCCAACAGCATGTGGATGACATCATCATGACTATTAACCTACACATACACACAATAAATTATTGTGTATTGTTATTAAAGATCTGAAACCTGTAGTTTATCCATTTATCCAATGTTTCTTCACAACTATGAAAAATAAAAGCAATACTGCCACCTCCTGGCAAATATTAGTCACTATTTATATGACAAGAATGCTCAAAGAAAGAGTGTTCTGTCACAAAATAGACATAATGCAACAAAAAAAAAAAAAACCAAAAAAATTTTTTTTATATATATATATTTATAATTTAGCAACATCTGCTTCAAGGGAGGGGCCTACGATAGGTCATGGTCTCGTATAATATTTATACTAAATATTATTTTTATGATTTTAAACATATTGCAATATTCTGTGATACATTGCAATTTATTACCTTTACAACTTCAAATTATGTAACCAAAAGAAACCTTTGGCAACATCTGTTTTAACTGAAAAAAAAAAAGTTTTCTCCGCTTTGTTTATCTCACTTCAATTTTATTGTTGCAGTGCAAAATGGGATTGTCAAGCAGTCAAACTGACCAACACTTCCATGAAAACCTGTCATAAATGTTGTATGCACCTGGCAAACTCAACTATTTGTATCACAGTCTAGTCTAGTCAACCTTAATTAAATGTAAACAGGTATGCACTGTTGTGCTACTACAGGTATTTTGAAAAATGCAACGAACTTGTATCTAAAAAACTCTTCAACAAAAGTTGTGCAGACCCTTCAGCAATTGGGCCTTTGAAGGTAAATTACTGTTAAATTTGAAATAAATTAAACATAGTCTTACATTAAAATAAAAATGTTACATTTAAATTAAACATAACATGTACTCTTAAAGTAAACAATGTTCTTCAACAAGTATACTATGCACTGCTGTGCTCTTAAGAGTATTTTACTTTCATTCATTCCATGTAGTTCCAAGCCAGTTTAATCACCGTTCTATAATAATGCACTGCTTTAATTGATACACACACACACCACTCGCACATAAACACAGTGAGAGGGAGAGGTCGGAGATTTGAGATGCCTCCACAGGAACTTATTTTAGACTTTTATTAATGCAATAACATTGATACTAGATAGCTACATTAACTTCCTTAGCAATGAGGTAAAATCGAAGTAACTTAACAGCTTCATTGTTTGTAGAGAGAGATGCACAGACGAGGTAATTCACACACACAACTGTCATCTCTCTCTCGATCGATAATTCATTCAAATAAATGCTATGATTCATTCAAATAAATGTGGTCTTATCACACTATTTCATCTCTGTATCTGATTTGAAGCGGGCAGAAAGTTAGAGCTAAGGAGACGTAACTGACGAAAATAGCCATCATGTTTACCCTTCCGGTCAAATATTGCACAGCATCTTTAAGTAACATCTTAAGCTTTAAGTTGTCAATGCTGGAAAATGGCCATGGAATAAGTGGGACATTTAATGGCTTGCCGTGCATTAAAGGATTTTAGAAAAAAAAAGCAACACCACCATCTAGATGACTGTAAAGAAATTGATTTTGTTATTCTACCAAATAGTGTAATAAAAGATCGATATTTGGCATCCGTGTATCGATTCAGTATTGCGGAAAATATCAGCGATACTATGCTGTATCGATTTTTCCCCACCCTAGTATCTATTAAGTTCAAGATATCTTGGTCTAAAAGATACTAGTAACTAAAAAATAAGTAATAGTTTTTCTTAATAAGAAGAGTATAATTAAATACTATTCACTACTGGATTAAGTACTAGTATCTAATAAATAAGAACTAGCATCTAATGAACAAGTACTAGTAATTTTACAAAAGACACTAGTAGTACCTAAAGAATAAGCACTAGTAGCTAAAGAATAAGCACTAGTACATAATGAATAAGTACTAGTACTTAATGGAAAAGATACTAGTTTCTAAAAAATAAATATTAGTACCATGAAAATAGATACGGCTTATAGATTAAATGTTAAAACGGCTTTCCATACACCTAGTGGCAAAAAATGAATCTGCGCTTTCATTCAGACCAACGAAAAGACCAACAATTGGGCGGGCAATATGCTAATGTTTCATGTTGACGTCAGCATGAAGAGGCTTGGGATTCGTTTTAAAACGACTTGTTTCTATACTTTATACACGGCGCACTTTCAGATGTACAACTTTGCAAGATGTTTTCATTCACTTAGAGCTGTGTTACATGCTGCATGAAAGATCATTTTCAAAAATCCATAATAGGGGACTTTAATGAACGAGTTCACAACTTAAAACTTCTAAGAACAGACCATTATTTGATATAATGCTGCATGTGAAGTGAAACATACCTCTCCATTTGGAAATCTCATATTTACATCCATCCGGCCATTCCTAAATCCCATGTCCATTTCTTTTATTAAAATTATCCCTTCCCCACGTTACTGTTTATCCTTCTTTTTCAGTTCATATCATAAACACTTATTTACACAGAGCGCGACTTCTAGTGCGTAATTTTTCGCGTCCAATGCATCTGTCTGGCGAAAATAAAGTCTTCATTAAATTAACGGCAATTAAGCCGGTTCCTCTGTAAGATAACTGGTACTCCAGATGGTCTATTCGTGACAAAATATACATGACAAAGGCCGGCGACCCTCTTCATATAAACACTTGTCTCTCGTTGGTTTGTTTTTGTGTTTCAAGTGACCTGCTGTAGTAGTTAAACACCGCGCAAAGCAACAGGGCACGCGCTAGCTGTGCTCTCGCGCTCCCTCACACACAAGCCCATATCTGATTAAAATATCTGTTTAAATAACTTACTACATAATCAATCTATGTTTTCTTGCCTTCTTTGACGGCTGTCAGGTATGCAGCAAAGCAGCGCGTGCGCAAAGCTTCCCGAGCGCGCGACATACGCTACCGCCAGGTTAAGTGGCTGAACACACCTGAGTGGCCTTACAACGAGATCAACATTTAATTAAGAATCAAGGATCTTCTGAGACTATTGGATAAATTTATAGGATATATAAAATACATCGGATATTTTGGCTTGTTACCAGCTAACCTGAAAGGAACTATCGCCTGGAAGACCAACTAAACCATCATAAACCAGCTACATGATGAAGGAATATATATTTTGTAAATATTTGTAATGTTGTATTCTGCCCATTAATTGTGTGCCGCTTAGTGCTAATTACTATGGGAATGTTCTAAAATAAACATTAAAAACATTCCTATTTTAATATAACCAATATTATAACAAAATATACAATCATAGCCTACATAAATCTATTAAAATATTTCATATAATCAACACAATTCTAAGTGCTACACACAGGTGAGTGGGCTGGACAAACCACCTACGCAATCTTTTTCTCTCTATATGCAGCAGCCACTTTTTATAAACTTATAAAAGGACTTCACAGGAATATCATGTTTACTTGTGAATGCACCACAAATCACATTGCCTTTAAATACCTCTTTTGCACAATATCATGTACAGACATTATGTAAAGTTGTATAGTCTGTCTTAGTACTTGTATAGACTCTGAGATTATGTGTATGTACAGTCAATTATTTATAATAGGCTACACTATAGTTAGATAACCACTTTCAGTAAGTTAGCTATGTATAGGTTTAAAAATAGTTTCTTAAGCCTAGTGTTGTATGTTTATATTTATTTTTAACTATGTAGCACTGTGGTCCTCTGAGACATGACATTTGTTCCACTGTATGTCCACACATTTAACAGAATGACAATAAAGCTTCGACTTGACTTGACAACAAACAGCAAATACTTGTCTTAGGTCTAATTTGATGGTTTCAAAGGGGTTTTACGTCAGTTGTTACCATCTAAAGACCAGCCTGGAAGACCAGCTAAACCATGACAAACCAGTTTCAACCTGCATAGTGGTTAACAGCATCATGCACCACAGAATTTACATGGTATTCCAAGGTACTTGGAAGAAATAACATGTTAATCATTGTATCACCTGTACATTCATTGACCAACTGTTTTTTTTATTTATTATTATTTTCTGATATGTAAAGTGGCAGATTTTATGAAGTATAATCCAGATATATATTCAAATTCATGCCCACAGGCACAACATCCTCTGTCATTATTATATTAAAATATTTGACCATGTCCAGCAGGTTTTTCCAGATGACAAACCTCTGTTCAGAATGTGTTGAGTCAGAAATTCAATGCAGCATAGTGAAACAGAACATCACAACAAAGAGACTGATGTTGTCATGCTATTCAATGACAATAAAACAAAAGCAATGGGTAAAACCACCCATCTTTATGTTTTTATCTAGTAACCAGGTGCAAAAGGAGGTGGATTCAAGTACTCCAATGGTAACTGTCTATCTGCATGGTTGGGAATCCCATCAGATGCCTGATGGCCTTCAACTGTGTGATTTTCAGGTATTTCCTGATAGTCATTTTCCTCCAGTTGTTTAGGGTTCACGTTACTCTCTCCAAAGCAGAAAAGATGCATTTTCCTGATCTTGAGCAGTCTTCTCATTCATGTGCTCCTTGAAGCGGTTCTTTTAAGCTTTTTCTTAATTTCGCAGGCCCATGACCACCGGTTTCAATGGTTGTTGGTTTTTCTGTTGGTGCGGCCTTCAGCAGGTGTGTCGGGTGGGATATGATGTCTGTCAGAGCTTACCGGCATCAACCCTTGAATCTGTCAGCCTCTGGCGGCTTGCTGGCGATTTGGCAAGCATGCTCTGGGCGGTAACTGTGGTGGCGTGTCATCCGTGGTGTTTTTGGATGTAAATATTGTTCTAGGCTTTGGAATGGGCTTTGTGGGCTGATCCTGAAATAAAAAAACACATTATTAGATTTTTAACAAATGTTTCTTAATTCACAATATAATAAATCACACACAAAAAAAAAACATTTTAAATGATTAGTTCACACAGAATTTATCCAAGATTGAACAGATTTGGAGAAATTTAGCATTACATCTTGCTTGCCAATGGATCTCTGCAGTGAATGGGTGCCGTCAGAATGAGAGTCTCTTACAAACATGCAGCTTTTCAGTTCACAAGATATTAACTTGATGTACTGGAGTCGTGTGGATTACTTGTGGATTATTGTGATGTTTTATCAGCTGTTTGGAGTCTCATTCTGGACGGCACCCATTCACTGCAGAGGATCCATTGGTGAGCAAGTGATGAAATGCTAAATTTCTCTAAATCTTTATGGGAAGAAACAAACTCATTAAATTCTTGAAAGGGCCGAGGGGAGCACATTTTTTAGCAATTTTCTTTGGTAATTCTTTAACTACAGAAAATTATATAATTTGTAATTGTATTAATATAATTATATAATCTGTTGATGTTGTATTACCGTGCTCTGTAGATTCAAAGAGCTCATTTCTGTTTCCAAGCTGGGATACAGTCTCAGCAGAAGGACATGTAGGTAGGTAACTGATTCGTTTTGGAGCGCAAAGTTGGGTTGTGCTCAGAAATATTTGAATGAGCTGTAGGTGTTGGAGTTGAAAAATGTATCCGTTCAACCTGTCCAGGGTTTAGATCTTTCTTTTGAGGAAACAACAACTCAGCGTGAGTTATTATTGCACCCTGCACACAAATGAGACCACAAAAAAAAAAAAAAAAATGCTCAAGGCCAGAAACAGTATATCTGAGCCACATATTCAAAGATTATGAACAATGTTGATGGTGAAAATGCACATTGGCTCTTTCCCCTATCATGTTGTTGATGAGGTAAACAACACAATTATACTATTTAACAATGCAAAAGTGTACAAAACTTAATATAATAATATAATCTTCATAATTGTTATAAGACATGTGACTATGTTTAAATGTGTATATGATATATATTTAATATTGTATTATTACATAATTTCATATACATGTGTGTGTCATGACACTGAAGTTTGGTAGTGATCCATGATTATCTACCAGCTCACTGATTGACGCCTGTGTGGTTTATCTTGATGGATAACAATAACCAACCTGTTGTGTGGTATATCTAGAAACAACAAGCTAGCATGCAAATGTAACTCTATACCTGTTCGAGCCACAGTGAGCAAGTCATTGTAAGGGAGAATGGGGTTTCTGCATGAAGGCCACCAAGTCATGGAGGGAAGAGAAGTGTGTCTTTTCTCCCACTATAATATACTGGTTATCTGGCAAGCGCCAATCATGAAGTGTCTACAGCATCTTCAGCTCTAGAAGAAAGATTTATATTGAATCGTGGACTCATTCATGTACAGTACTTGTGAATGAAACTTCAGTATAGTGGAGTTTATTGACTGACAAAATGGCCACATGACACAGACTTACCGATAAGATAATGTAACCCATCTGCTCTCAGTACACGGATGAGGAAGTAACCAGGAGGTTTGCACATCAGCATGTCCTCGGCAAGCCCTATGATACAGAAATATTTTATCTGACAGGTATCAGTAACCTGATTTTCTGCTCTAGATGTCATTGTGTTCATGATAAGACATAGTCTGAGCACTCAAGCACATATTTCAGAGTCTGTCTGCTTAGTTTTGTTATGGTACAGTATTCAACCCATTACTTCCTGGATATTATTCCATGGAACCATTCTGGAACAATTCCGTTCTTCAAAATGTAGCTGCCTTGAATTCATTGAACCAGTCGAATGCTGCATTACTGCTGTCATTCGGTAAAGGCACAGCCATGGCATCCAGTTTGTCCTAAAGGCACAAATAATTTGCAGAAAATGCACACTTTTAATAAAATGAATGCAGGTCGATGACATCATTTTGTCTGAATTATTAAAGTATTTTAAAAAATACATTAAAATACAATACATTCAGACAATGAATTAAATACACCACTTCTATGATGAACAGGTTTTCAACATCTAAATTAAATTATTATTTTTTTTTAATCTAGGTGAACTGTCCAGAGTTTAGAATAAACAATAAATTGTCAACAAATATAAATAAATAAATAACTACATTTATACTTACGTACATACATGCATACATACATAAGGATTAAAGTTACATTAAATTATAGCAGAAATTATATCACACATAAGAAAGTTATAAATATTTAAAATTTGTCAAATTGAGCAGCAGTTTTATGACAAACAAAATCTTGATTATAACCAAACATGTTTAATGTGGACTTCACAAAAAGGATGTTTCGTTTCGTTTAGCGCGCTTATTTGCATAGATTAAAACATTACAGTCTATATTCTAAGTAATGCTAGTTGATGTAAAGGTGTTTTAAAAGACTGCCGCTTTACATACAGAAAAAAGATAATGTTTTCATAACGCATAACTCACCTGCCGAGTGACACGGTATAGTGACGGATCCGAAGTGACCTCACCTGTTAAAACTGCTGTTTTGGGTGTGGTTTAAACAAAAGTCCAACGACACATTTCAGATTACGAAGTATAAGCATTTATAGCTTTGAGTCATCAGTCGGTTTCTGGTGAAAACATGTAATCAGTTTACAGACGCAGTTGATTTGTGAACGAACTTGCGTATGACTTGATGTGATGAATATTAACTTCGTCATTTTCACTTTCCTATGATCGTCCAGTAACACAGCCTATAATATTCATAAGGCAATGCCAGCCATTCAGCAAATCAAGAAGGCCTGCTCGACATAACGTAATGAATATTAATTAGTCTAGGCTTCCACTAGTTTTAATACGCTCTCAACAAATCAGGTAGGTCTGCTTGAAGAACGTCACATAACGTAATGAATAATTCATGAGCAAAGCCTTCGCTGTTGTTGGATCTCGTATATTCACGCAATTAACAGGTCTGGACGATTCAATTATGATTTTCTTTATGCTTCGTTTTGTGTCAGATGGTCTTATACTGATACTCATTTATGTACCAAATATTTTTTCACAGAAATAAAAATAGGCAGAATCGAGTCACCTTTATAACCATAACTTGAAGTATGTAAAATGTGAAGCTTAGCATGTTGTTCATGCTACTGGACTGTTCTGGACAATAATCAAACACAAAGAGACTTTTATACAAATTTATTACACAGAAAAGTGGAAAAGAAACGTTTGCGGCATTTTGAATTTAACTAATTTGACAGGGGACAAGCAACAAAACGCATTCACTGAAATTACTAGGTTAGAGCTAATATTTCTTTGGTCTTTTTGGTCCCTTTAGTGGTGGTTCCACAAAATTTCTCTTTGATATATACCATGGTACTGTGGTGCACGTATTTCAATGCATTATCAATGGAGTAATGTACTGCAGTGCATCATGTGGCCAGTGGATGGAGCGCATGATGTACATATGAAAAGCTGAAATGAATAAAGCACCATCATTAATGTCTTCATTTGACCGGAATACTTTAATAGCGCAACTTCAAGTGAATTTCTGCTCAGCACATTAACATTTAATCACTTTCCATGTGGTATGGCATTTATTAAACTATTTATAACGTTGTTTTAGTGGAAAAACTCTGATATAGCACCTCAGGTTGTTTGGCTATTTTTGGAAGTAGCGATATCGAGCCAACTTGGATAAAAGCGCAAAAGAAATACCTCAGATCAAAAATTAAATTATTAGCCCATTCTGTGAGAAACAGGGCTCAATAGCTTGCGAGTTGGAATGAAGGAGAGTATTTGTGGAATGTTGTAGTCGATGGAAGTCGTTCTCTCTCATCGTCTCTCTTATAAGCTGTTCAGCTCCTGAAGTGTCTGATCCAGCACTTGATGCATTCCGAGGTTTTCTTCTTTTGCTGAAGATAATTTTTCTAAAGCAAAAATGGAAATAATTAGACTGCTATAATACTGTACACAATCGTGAAACAGGCTTACACTCTTAGTTTAGTGCACTTCATCCACAACCACACTATAAAAAACAATTTTTGCTTGCATTAAATGGTCAGTGTCAGTAAAGGTATTAAATTACAATGAAGTGTTCGTCTAAAGAAGAACTTTTCTAATGTGAAGATAGTACACTAAATTAGAGGTATAAGTGAGAAATCGGTGAGAATTGAAATGTTACCTCACCTTTGTAGTCATGAGAAGATTATATGTATGGAGTAAGAAACTTTTTTTATAAAAAAAAAATAAAATACATTCAATGTTTGTAATATAGTTAATATTTTTAATAAATGTAGAACTATCTCCATTATAAGGTCTGAGTCATCTAGGCCTAAAATTTTCCTCATATTTCCAGGGTTTTCACCACCTATAGGACCCTCCCAATCTTCATAACAAACCATGAACAATGAAAACAGAAGATTGAGAGTCTGAAATGAAACAACAGGAATGTTTTATTGAGACTAGCTAAGACACATCAAGAAAATGAAGCAAACATGAAGAAAGTGACTAGAAATCTGAGATAGCAGGAGATGCAGCAGAGCGGACAGAGATGGATCTACAGGAGGTCATGTCATTGAGAGCATGGTCCAGCTCCTCAGAGATGGCTTTATACTTCAGCTTCTGAGCATAGAGTTCATCTGAAGATCGGCAGGAAAAGCAGGAAAGCAAGAATCAGAAGCAGCAATGGACAAAACCAAATGAAAAGAGAGAAGAAGAAGTTAATGGATGTATGAAGACTAAACATGCTATGAAAGATCATGGTATACCAAGAACAATGTAAGAAAATCATGTGCAAACCAACAATGACTGTAAAATTTCCATATGGCCCTGAGAAGATATGCTCCCTAGTTACTTTTACTAGTCGATATACTTTATTAATAAGCAAATGCGAGTTTGGTCTCATAAAGAGTTGACTTGCTGTAGGAAACAGACATACTTCATTTCTCTTGGGACAGAAGCAATACCAGGCTTGTTTAAACTGATTCCATATACTGAGCTGAATATATCATCTTCCACTGAAAGGTTCAAGCAGTTGAAACATAAGCCGTGGAACTCTGACAGAATTGCTCTAAAACAATATGGTGTAGTGTGGTTCAAAAGATTGTATGGCGTTATATGGACATGGAGCATGACCATGCCTGTGATCTGTAAAACCCTCTCCATGCAAGACTTTCGACCTGTCCTGCTACACCACTGGTCATTTCTGAAGGTGAAAAGTTCATTTAGCCACTTCTTACCTTCACTGAAGTTTTCATAAGAACAGTTTAGTGTGTAGTGTTGATTTCAAGTCAAACTATAGTCAAAGTGACCCTTTTGAAAAATTTTAATCGCATAAATAGATAGTTATTCAATCATTACCCGAACCAAATCAGTCTTAAGTGTCAATTTTTCAAAACTGAGATTTATACACCATCTGAAAGCTGAATAAATATGCTTTTCATTGATGTATGGTATATGGTATATTTGGCGAGATACAGCTATTTGAAAATCTGGAATCTGAGGTGCAAAAAATCTAAATATTGAGAAAATTGCCTTTAAAGTTGTCCAAATGAAGTTCTTAGCAATGCATATACTAATTAAAATGAAGTTTTAAAATATTACTAGTAGGGAATTTACAAAATATCTTCATGGAACATGATCTTTACTTAATATCCTAATGATTTTTGGCATAAAAGAAAAATCTATAATTTTGACCCATACAATGTATTTTTGGCTATTGCTACAAATATAGCCACAGCAACTTAAGACAGGTTTTGTGGTCCAGGGTCACATTTAGAGTAAAATATCTTTTTTAATGTTCTATCATCTGAAGAAAGCAATTTGTTAAAATAAACCACCCCAAAAAAAAAATTCTAGTTTTATACCAGTTAATTCTGCCTGAATGAAACCATTTGCAAAACAAACCTCCCAAACCAATCGAATCTAGTTTTTGAACCAGTTCATTCCTTCAGAATGAAGTGATTCACTAAAATGAACCACCCAAATAAATTATATCTTGTTTTTGAACTATTTCATTTTTTCTGAATGAAGCGATTCACTAAAACAAACCACCCAGATCAATCAAATCTGGTTTATGAATCAGTTAATTGCTTTTAAACAAAGCCTTCTGTACAACTGCCCAACCAATCAAACTCAAATGAATCATCTCCCCTATGTTTTTGTTGAGCTAATCTTGATTTACTGGAGATAATATCTCATTCCTGGAAAAGTAACAATGCTTTGAAAACAGCTACTGTGAAGTTTTGAAATGAACTATTTGAATAAAATCATTCTTAATGACAAATCATCCAAAGGAACCGAAGCACTGGAATGAGTCAACATGTTGTCATGCTACACAGCTACAATAGTAGTCATTACAAATTACGGGAAAAGCTACAGTACAGTGTATATTAAGAACAGATACTTGCACTTCCAGAACATGAAGTTAAGCCAGCAGAATCTCTATGTTCATTTACTTACTCTCTTCCCAGTACTGCAAAAGATTTTAAGTTGAACTTTGGCTCAACAGTAAACTTGCTTAACTCAGTTAACACAAAGATTCGTCACCTTCCAGGTCATCGATGGATTTTTCCAGTTTGGCCACTGTCCTCTCAGCAAACTCTGCGTGGTCTCGCCTGAAAAACACAATCACGGAAGTTGAAAAAAGACATTGGGATGAGAAAGGGCAGCTTATCTTTGACCCTTGTCTCATTTATTGCCTTCTTTACCTCCTTCAGCTTGTCACTAAGAACTTTAATTTCCTCTTCATACTTGTCTTCTTTTTCTGAGTACTGAAACATGCAGACAAAGACAGATACAGCAAATCTGAATAAACTTTGCATAGCTTTCAGAGCTATTGTGTTGTGAGACTTAACCGTAAATCACTGTTTTAGTTTCAAAGCAATTATCGGGACTCTGAAGTCGGCGATGATTATTATTTAGGGTTTTAAATTATGACTTTGTGAACATTAACAGATAAAGAGAGATGTTGACTTACTTTCTCTGACTGAGCCTCTAGGGATTTCAGGTTGTTGTGTACGTTTTCAATTCCTCCTCTAAATCACTAGCTTTGCTGGAAGTGTTTGAGAAGAAAACAATGTTTTAACTGGTCAAGCAACAAACATTCACATCTTAAAGTGTGAGAACAAAAGTGTGAGAATAGGCAGGCGATACCATTCAGCGACTTCAGCTCTCTCCTCAGCTCGCTCCAGCTCAGCCCTCGAGAATCACCAGTTCGGGCCACCTGTAGCAGACATGCGTTCAGATGAAGAACTTCAAGCTTTCACACATCTGGAGCGTTGTTCCCTCAGGAGCTTGTAACTCACCTCTTCAATATTTGCGGTGGCCTCCTCTGCGATGTGTTTGGCCTCCTTCAGCTGCATCTCCTGGATCTCCATCTTCTCTTCATCCTTCATGGCACGGTTCTCGATTACCTTCATGCCTCTGGAGGTGAAACAAGCAGTTAGTGATTAGATCATCAAAGGAGATGTTACTGATGATGACCTCTTCAGCTAATATGCTAAAGATCAACAAATTCATTGAGTGTTATTTCACAATAAACAGCATTCCCAGGGTCATGAAATCTGGAATAGGAACTGGCCAATGAATTTCCATGAACTTTCTGGTTGTTTGTGATTACTGTATAAGATTTTTGTAACATTGATTCAGATAAATTTGCTAATGAATCATTCAAAACAATTTGTGAACTGGATTGAACAATATAAATATATACATAAACTGATATATTGAAAACCTTCTTAGAGAACAAATAGGTAACACTTTATTTTAGGGTCTCTTAAAGGGATACTCCACTCCAAAATGAAAATTTTGTCATTAATCACTATACCCCATGTCGTTTCCAAACCTGTAAAGCTTTTTGTCTTGGAACCAATTTAAGATATTTTGGATGAAAACCGGGAGGCTGTGACTGTCCCATAGACTGCCAAGTAAATATACTGTCAAGGTCCAGAAAAGGTATGAAAGACATCATCAACCATACGTTATGAGCGGACGAGAATACTTTTGTAAGGAAGAAAACAAAATAATGACTTTATTCAACAATTCCTTTGTCAACAGTCTCATCGAAAACAAAACGCTGTTTTCTTATCACATCACAAAGCTAATACATTGCTGATGAAAGCAAGCGATCCTTGTGGCGGCTGATACAGAAGAGCATACGCAGCATACAGTGATATGGAGAGACACAGAGGAGACTTTTGACAAAGGAATTGTTGAATAAGGTTTTATTGCTTACAAAAAGTATTCTGCGCTTCATAACAGTTGAATCACTGATGGCAGATGGACTATTCTGATGATCTCTTTAATACTTTTCTGGACCTTGACAGTGTAACTTCTTGGCAGTCTATGGACAGTCGAGCTCTCCAGTTTTCATCCAAAATATCTTAAATTGTGTTCAAGACAACAAGCTTTTACAGGTTTGACGACATAGTAAGTATTAATGACAAATTTTCATTTTAGGGTGGTGTATCCTTTAATAGTTGGTTGTTAGCATGCATATTACTAGAATATTAGCCATCTATTAGGTACTAATTAAGCACATATTAATGCCTTATTCTACATGACCTTATTCTACATTCCTAATCCTACCCAATACCTAAACTTAACAAGTACTTACAAACTATTAATAATCAGCAAATGAAATTTAAGAAAGTCATGGTTAATAGTGAATAAGTGTTCCTATTCTAAAGTGTCAGCGAACAATAACCTCTCAAACATGGTTAAAAGTAACTACCTTTATGCTTATAATTATATTTAGTTTTGTCACATTGTGCTAACATCTTATACATTTGCTTGTGCATTGATGAGACAAAGATGTTCTGGTCCACCAGAGCCATGTAGTTTGTACCCAAGCAACACAGCAATTCATTCCTTCCACCATTATTTAAAAATTAAAGGTTTCCATTGACCTCTGCCTCGTCTGCTGCTTTCTCCGCCTCTTCCAGTTTCTGCAGTGCAGTTGCCAGCCCTCTCCTGAGCTCGATCCAGTTCCTCCTCCACCAGCTGAATCCTGCGGTTCAGACCCCACATCACCCTCAGCCTGATGACAAAAAAGTCAAATGTTACTTGTATACAATTATATGCAAATATACATGTGGCTTATAAAACAATGTTCTAATATTTTCATGTCTGTGGGGATTCTCAAGATGATGGCATGTCATTTTGTCTTTTTTTTTTTTTGCACAAAGCACAATCAACTGCGACAGAAAAACATTTTTACACCCTTCTGACCACCACCACGTTGCTAGATTCAAACAAAGTTTAGCCTCAGAATGAGCACAATGGTGCCTCTGTGACATTTCTCTGCTTTCAAGAGACCTCACAGCCAAACCGACCAGTTATTTTACTGATAATTGCCACTATAATTATGACAAATATCACCATGGCTCTCTTACAGACACTCAACAGAGTGAGCAAGCAATGCTCTCAGAATGGTAGGAAAATCTCGCAGCCAGGAAACTGCATCTGGGTTTAAACTTTAAGAGGAGACAGAAAAACAGGGCATAGGGGAAAAGTTAAGAGGAGTAAATCGTCCATTTTCTGATAGCATCTTTATTTTGAGTCAGAGCTGCTGCTACCGACTCCTGCTGCTTTCTTTAAGGTCCAATAGACTATTTGGAGCTTGAACGGTGTAAACTGATCAAGGCTGACAAACCACACTACTTTCAAGCTTTTTTTATAGCTAGTTTGCTACTGGATAGCATAAAAGACCTTTAATAAAACAAAACAATTAATGTAATAACTCACAGAATAGGCCAAACCTCACTATTGAATGTTTTCTCATTATTTCAACTTCTTTTCTAGAAATGCAAACTTTTTTCTTAAAATTGTGACTTACATTCACTTACATATCTCACAATGTGACTTATCATATCCAAATTTAACTTTATAACTTAGTCGAATATGTGGTTAATGTGACTTTATGTATACAAATATAACTTTTTTTTCATAATTGTGACTTAATTGTATATATCACAACACAACTTTATATCTCCATTGTGACAGTAACTTTCAAACCAACTATCAATGTGACACTAAAAATATAATTTTATATTTCACAATTAAGAGGAATAAAGTCATATATAAAGATATAAACTTGTATTTCAAGAACTTTTCCTCATAATTGGGAATTTATTTCACAATACAACTTTATATCTGGCAATACGAGAAATAAAGTTATAATTCGAGATATGTTTTATTTCAAGATATAACATTTCTTGTAATTAGGACATTTTGTCAAAAATACAATTTTAGATTTTTCAATGTGTGAGCTTGTATCTTATGCATTTATCTCAAAATGTATGTATTTCACAAAATGCTATTTAAATATGCTATTCAATATCGACACTATTAAAGAAGGGGATCAAATGAACCTTTATTCATACATACTTCACAACACATATAGGAAGTTGACCCCTTTCGAATAAAAGAGAGCCAGAGAGGGAGGAGAAAATGCACAGGAAATGGACACACTCGACATCCTCTCCCTCCCAAAATGCTCATTCAGTTCAGGGTCAGGATACTCCCTCATGAGCCATGCCCTTCCCTTAGTCACCGCGTTCCTGACTGCTTTAGATGCAAGCCATATATGGTAAAACAAACTCTAGAATGCTAGTGGTGAAGTGCCAAAAAAGATTTAAAGGCTAAAGAAGACCAAAAACACAACCATATTTTATCAAAAGCGCTCTAGACGCAGCCTTGAACGTTTTATCATGTACCAAATGAACCCAAACACCCATATGTGTGATATGAGCGCGACATTCCCTAGATCTATGGATTCCCAGGCCCATTTAAACCCCAGTGCACTCATATCTTGTTAGAGCTGCTGTGATGTCCGTATCCAATTATACGCTTAGGGTTGAAATGTGGGGAATCACCTTGACTGCTGTCGACTTCCTGAGGCACAGTACATTGTATGTGACATTGAGCAAACACTGGCGAACCCTATCAGTGTAATGACCTTTCTATGGGCTGATATTATGAAAATAAGGCCTATCGGATGAAACGAACTGTGGAAATTAAACAAGGAAGTAAAGGAAATGAAGGCTCGTTTTCAAGTTCATATTCTAGAGACCTTACTGGCAAAAGAGTCAAAGAAAGAGTGCAGATGCAAAATGATTTAGGTGATTTCTCACCAAATGCAAGGAAATGCAGGAGATTGTTGGAGTATTGTAAAGTAAGTGAACACTTGTGTGACTAAACTTTGAAAAGATATGCAAAGAGATGTTTATCATTTTAACACCATGGGAACCTGTCAATGCAAATTTGAGGAGCCTAATGGTTTTCTATGAGCTTCTCCATATGTTTCTAGTCATGTTCTTGACTTTTAACCCTGCTGTGAATTATGGCCTACATGAATTAGGACCATCATGGAGGTTCATTGGTCACATCATGACCAAGTACAGCAGCATTCTGTCACTCTCAGGGTGGGAAAACTCCCACTTAAAAAGCAAAAGCCAGCAAAATTTGTATTACAAGCATGTGACTCGACACCACAAAAGAGACAGAAGGAAGTTGACGAGAAGAAGGATGGGACCAAAACCTTCCTAACATTTCTTAAGATCTCCATTAACAGTAACAGGTCCAAGACAAAAGACACTATTGGTCTACAAACACCTGAAGAACTGGACTTTTCTTAAGCATGCCAGCTTCCTGCATATCTGCATAGTCATCTGAATCTGAAGAGGGTCCACAGGAAACTCCAGTGTGGAGTAAGAGACAACATCCTGACTCAGTTCCTTTGGAATCTCTGGATGGGACATCCTTTGGGTCTTTCTTGAGTAGAGCAAAATCTAATTCTTGAGTTCTATGAAAGATCTAACAATTCTTTCCATTGTCTAAACCCAAGCAGGAGAACATTCACGTTTCCTAAAGTTCCTTTCCATTCAAAGAGAACAGACAGACTGTAGGGTTCTGGCCATGTTTCCTCATAGCAGCTTGAACATTAAGTGCTCCACAAGGGATGAGTCAGAAAAGTTCATAAGATGAAGCATCTTAATCCACCAAGGACTGTGGGGAGAGGGCTTCCTCTGACAAGCATTTTCATATCAAGAAAAACTCCCTGCATTCAACATTTAGTCTTATTCTTCATCTAAATTAAGTGGTTTAATTATAAAAATATTATTAATTAGGCCTAAATGAATTTAGAATTTTGATTACACCAACAGTAGAGGTAGAAATCGATCCTTTAACTGCAATAACTACCATTTTTCTTAGTTTTTCTTCCTGTTGGATGGATGGATTAATGGTTGTATGACCAAAAAAGTCAGACAGGGTAGAAATATCTCTATTGATAGATAGATAGATAGATAGATAGATAGATAGATAGATAGATAGATAGTAATCTTTAAGAATGATGAAAGTACTAAACAAATAGCCTAAATAGACAAAAAACTATAGTTTAAACAGATAAATTGTTAATTTTGTAAATTAAAATGGTTTGTGAGACTAAAATACGTTAAAATGGTGCAATAAACTTGTATGAGAAAACCTGAGGCCTAACAACTGCCCAAAAGCAGATTTGGGGTCGGACTGTCCCTTTGGACCAACGCCTTTCATTCCACAACCTCACGTCTGCATCCAGGTCTCACTGTTCAGCTAAACATACAATTATAGTCTTCAGGGAGCCCAGGAGCTTTTATAGACGCCTGTGCTCACAGAGGGAACGCGTAGAGGAGTTCGGAGATTGTAAAGACGATATGTAAGAAGAAAGAAGTAAGAAGATGTGCCTCACTTTCTCCCGGAGCTCGCGCTCATTGTCCAGCTCGCGCTGTAGAACCAAAGCTCGATCTTCTGCGTCATCCGCCTGCTGCTGCAAAGTCTGGATCTTTCTCTTCACTGCGTCCAAAGAAGTCACACCTGTCATTTTAGATACTTTTACTATATTATGTTTGCTACTAAAAACGAAAGAAGCCGCGACTTTGGTCGGGAAAAATGAAACGATGTGCAAAACAACGGAAAACTTTTAAAAGGCTATAAAAAAATAAATACGTCAAAATATAACGCCTAAAAATATAATCCCGAATATAGGGATGTTAAAAATAACGCAATGCTATTGTACTTGGATGGCCAGTGCAAAAAGGAAAAGAAATAGGGTGAAAACGACACGAAATGTGCAATCCCAAACTCTTCCCAGTCCGGATCAATACAAAACGGTTCAATGAACAAAAACGGTCTTCGCTGGAGGTTATTTGTGTCTCATGGAGTCATTGGAATGTGAGAGAATGTAAGGAGGCAGAACTTCTGCAGGAAAGTTTCAATGTAACTGTGAAAAAGTGAGGTCCCGGTGACGTCACGGTGGGCGGGCGTCCATTGAGTCCAATTCAGACTCATTTTCTGTTAAAATTACGTTTTTGTATGAAGTTTGACAACTCTGATCCATAGAAAGAAGTAATCTTTTAGTTTATATTTACTTCGTATTTTTCTTAATTTTGCAAATAATTTAATTACTTTATACTACACTATAAAATTATTTTTAACAGAAATGTAACGTGCAAATACATTAATTAACCACAAATAATTTCGTAATTCTACACGTCTCAAGAAGGGTCACATTAAAATCATATTATACATCTTGATTTTAGTTGTTATAATTTTAATGAAGTTACATTATAACTTCTTATGAATAACCAACCATCATCTTGTCTCCCTCTTGGCAGTTTTCTGAGGCCACTTATTTGAGGAACACTGTCATTTCTACCCAGTCTGTCCATTAAAATTACTTTAGGTGATGTAACTTAATGTTTTCAGGTTGATTCAATCATATTAAATAATATTTTTAAAATAAAACTATGCGGTTTTATATTTTCACACACCAGACAAAACATTTCACAGTATATACATTTATTTTAAAGCAAAAAAAAATGTTTTAATCATATAAATGACTTGTTACCATCTACTTAATTTGTTAATAATTTGTTTTAATTTCAATTCTTAAAATGAAAATCAACGTAGTCAAAAGGCTAAATGCGCTTCTACTGCAGGTTGGGACTTTGCCACCACTTACTAATTCAACACAGCAATTAACGCAAGATTTCAATTACAACCCTCACAATTAAACCCTCCAGTTTTGACCTAAACACCATTTCATGTGTGACACACTGTCCCTCAGAAATGTGCTTTTGTTCTAAAGACGAGCCAGCATTGATTTCATTAGTCACAGGAGTGTGGCCCTCTGTGTTTGCTTTTCGCTGCATTCTTGGGATTCCTGGAGCTGCTACAGGCACAAAGTCTCAGTCTCCTCTGCTATTCACTGACTTATCAGTAACAGGCCTCAAAATCCAGAGTATCTTACTTCTGTGGCGTTGAATGCAGATGTATAATTAGTTTACAGTTTCCTCTAATGCATGGCATGTGGTAGGCTTGTCTGGAGCACATTTTCATGGCACGCTCCAAGGAACTCAAAATGTGCATGTATTCCCAGTTTTAGGCCCCTCAGTCTGTCTAAAGAAAACTAGAACGTTCTACAGGAAATGAATCTTGTTCAAAAATACATTTGACCTCTTATTGAATAAAGTCTGATGTTACGGTTTGTCTTGTAAGAGTGTTTTGTGGTCAACGACAACATCTCTCTTCAAATGGATTTACCCCATACTGGAATCATTAAGGATTGCAAACAAGTGATTTGCCCTCCTCAGCTTCCTTCTCAAACTATGCAGTCATTTCCTTTGAGGTCACATTGTGAGGAGTAACCCGAGCTTATCAGAGCAGAGGACAGGATGGACCACTTCAGACCCATGCAGGTGTGATTATGGCAATTTTCTCACTCGTCCTAAGGCCAAACACGTTTCTACAGGTGAAACACTTTGTGCTTCGTTTCAGCTTCAGAGGAATAGTTCACCTAAAATGAAAATTTGCTGAAAATGAACTCACCCTCATGCAAGTTGAGATGAGTTTGCTTCTTCATTGGAACAGATTTTGAGAAATTCTACATTTTGTAACTTGCTCATCAATGGATCCTCTGCAGTGAATGGGTGCCGTCAGAATGAGACTCCAAACAGTTGATAAAACAACACAGTAATCAAGTAATTCACACTACTCCAGTCCATTAATTAATGTCTTGTGAAGTGCAAAGTTGCATGTTTGTAATAAACAAATCCATCATTAATGCAGTTTTAATTTCAATACATTGGTTCCAGCAAAAATATGAGTCCTCTATCCATAATAATTGCTTTTTCCAGTGGGGAAAAAAAGGTTGTCTTGTCTGAATCAGGAAAGAAATATGCACAGATCAAGCACTGTTTACAATTAGAAAATGTTGGTGGACTTTGATGTGAGAGGACAACAGGGGATGGACTTTTCACTGGAATTGTTATTATGGATTATGGACTCATATTTTGGCCAGAAGCAATGGTTTAAAGTTTAAACACCTTAATGATTGATAGATTTGTTTTACAAACACACATCTTTTAGCTTCACAAGATGTTAACTGATAGATTGGAGTCATGTGGATTACTTCTGGATTACTGTGATGTTTGGACTCTCATTCTGACGGCACCCATTCACTGCAAAGTATCTATTGGTGAACAAGTGATGAAGTGCTAAATTTCTGTAAATCTGTTCAGATGAACAGAAAAGTTCATCTGAATCCTGGATGGCCTGAGGGTGAGTGCTTTCAGCAAATATAAATTTTTGTGTAAACCGTCCTTTAAAAGTAATTAATTTGTGTGTTTAAATCTGAAAATTATCTTTTCAGTGAGCGATGTGCAGTTTCAAGGCATTACAGAAGTAAACCTGAGGAGAAAGGTATTTTAAAAGATTCATGTCTTGTGTTGACATGTTTTATTGAGGTAAAGCTTTTATTGCCCTATAAATCCCCATTTGAAACACTTGGAAATGGTGCCGTGACCCTGAAAGGGACCAGGTGGGGTAAGAGCCGCAGTGACAGGAAGTGAAAGCATCATAACATAGCCTGAATGACTCAAGTTGTTTATCACAGAGGAATCATGTCTGATTCTGTTTTATTGAACCCTAGTCTAAAGAATGTGTCACTTACATCAGCAGCTTTTTTCTCAGACAGTTCCAGTTTCTCTTGGTCTTTTAAGGCCTCTGAGTACTTGTCCAGTTCATCTTCAGTCTGTTTGAGCTTCTTTTGCTGGCCGACCAGCTCATCCTCCAGCTGTATGAGGAAGAGTGAGTAATGTATCAGAGCACTGCACACATGACACAACTCAAAGGAATTTATCCCAGACGTCCAAACAAAAAACTGTCTGGAATGTGTATAGTAATGAATGTTGATAAATGTTAAATATTTTTCTGGTGCATAATATTATTTTTAAATATACTTATACATACTATACATATACATAATTATATACACAATGTATAAAAATATATTTCATTTCTGTAGTCTAGTGGTTAAGACATATGCCTAAATAAAAATAAAAGTTTTTGCATTTTATGATTTATTATATTATAATATTTTATGACTGATAATATTATTATAATTACTTATAATAATTATATCAATTAATTATAAATTAAATAATTTTACTTATTAATTATAATTATTATATGACCATATATAATAATTGCAATATTCATCATACATAAGTTCTTTTTTATTGTTGTAGGCCAATGACTATTTATATCTGAATAAACAATAATATCATTTAATAATAAACATAATTTTATTGCTGTATAGTCTAGTGGATGTTTTGTGCTATGTATAAAATATTGACAAAAAAAAAATACATGATTTTTATGAATGGCATGTTAATGCATTTTATAACATATAATAATAATAATAATAATCATGTTATTTATCATGTTGTTTTATTGGTATCAAAGAGTAAAATAATTATATAATAATAATAATAAAACAATTAAATATGATTTATAATTAATGCAATTATTAATATGATTATCATTGTTGTCATTATTATTATTTAAAAAAATAATAAACACATATTTAAAAAAAGTTTTGGTAACCCATATTAAAATCATAGGCCTTCTCTCTGTAATGGACAGATAACTATATTTAATTATAGTCAGAGGTAAACTGTCATATGGCAGTAAGTGAGATAAACACTCACAGGCACTTGCATATCTGTGGCTAACAGTTTGGCTGGGTTCTTGTGTTAAGAGGAGGTCTGTAATTAAAGGATTCCAGATATAATGGACTTCTTTGTCCATTTATAACCTGAATGTTTTTCATAATAGATGGTATTTAATTTTAAGCTCAATTTCTTGACTGAGATTTAGTCTGTTTTCAAGAACTTGCAAAAATTTCAGACAGTGAACTTTCTAGTAGATCGTTAGTAAAGACACAATATAGTTTTATTAAATATATCACTATATTATATCAATAACTCAATATCATATAATCAGCTTGAAAACTAGTTTACTTATTAGTTGACTAGTTATATTTTATTCACCTATTATTTCATTCAAACTAAGTTTACCTTACAGCTTTTTGACGTATCTGAAAGTATTAACATATGAAAAATAAATACATTAACCAAGTTAATTACAATTTCCTTAAATAATGTTCAGTTGATTAGTGTGCAGATAATTATTAGATTCCTAGTAATTGTAAAATGCAAGATAGGCCACTGTTGTGGAGATTAGGACCAGAATTCTGCTCAAATCGCATACAGATCTTTGCAAGACAGTTGAACGACCAAATTGAACTCACTTCTCCTTGTTCAATCATACAGTCCAGCATTGAGTACAACATAGTCCAGCACTTTTGCTATTGGGACTCTAAGCTTTAATACATTTTTCACTTCACTCTCCTCTGGATCTTCCTGAAATTTACTAGTTCTTACCTGCTTGCATTTGTCCTCAGCAGCTTTCTGTTCTGTCTGCCTGCTCTGCCCGGTCGATGGATTCTCCTTGTCCAGTTTGAGCATCTGCATCTTCTTCTTGATGGCCTCCATGGTTGCAGGTTGATCTAGTGTCTGGGTCGAATATGAAATTCAAGGGAGCTCTGAAGAAGTGCAGTTCTTGGTCCCTCAGCGAAAGTGTGGTCAGACTGATGGATGCATGAGATTTAGGAGAGGAGAAGAATGCAGCTGATGCTGCCTGCAACCAGAGCTGCCAGCAATGCGGATCACTTTACATAACCCAACCAAAGTCTAAAACACCCCTCCCCCACCCGTCTCCATATCTAACCACTTGTGAGAAGGAATGGCCTGGACCAAACACAGTCAGAAGCACTTTTCCTTATTTGGAGTGGTGCATATTGTTTTAAAAAGGACCAAGAGATGGAGAGGTGAGCAGATAGGAACTGTGTCCAGATTTAACCAGCAATTGAGCTTAAGGGTGGAAGAACTTTTGTTTCATGTTCTTGTTACACTCTTAAAAATAAATGTTCTTTATTGGCATTGAAGGTTCCATGAAGAACCTTTAACATTCATGGAATCTTTCCACCCTACAAAAGATTCTTTATTGTAGAAAAGGGTTCTTTGGATTATAAAAAAATCTTCACATTAAGAAAAAGAATGATTCTTTTAAGATCTGTTCACTGAAAGGTTCTTTAAGCAACCAGAAATGTTTATTCAGTAGAATTGCTGCCAAAACCTCATTTTGAAACCTTTATTTTTAAAAGTGTACATGACAGTCATCAAAAGCTAGTCTAAAGAACTCACTAAATACCCTAAAACCCCTAACCCTTAGCAGTCATGATGATACCTCAAATTGTGCGGTTGCTGTGGAAGCGTTATTATTTTTCTTATTATGCAGCTCTCTGAAATACTCCATTCTTATTGGTCAATCACGCAGCTGGGGCACTCAGTTATTTTTACCATTGTTCATGGCATTGATTCAAACTACTCAACAGGAACTAAAATCAACATATTTATTCTTGTTTCATATGCAACTGGCACCATCTTGCATCTCAGTTACCAAATCACCGTGAGAGCACTTCAGGTGGTGTTGGTCTTGTTACTGATTTTTTTGTGCATTGTAATGGACTTTTTTTTTTTACTTTAATCGAACTTTAAGCTAAAATTATAAAGTAGCCAAACAATAAGTCATATAATAAGCTTACCATTTATGCTTTTAATCTGGTGGCCAATAAAATGTACAAAACCCACTTAGAACACATTTGAAACCCCAATTTAGTAGACAAGGGTTAATCATATATATATATATTGAAAGGAAATAAAGTGGCTTTCTATTTATTAAGTCTGACATAAAGCAAATGACACACTTGATTAGGAGTTTTGAGACCCAAAGTGCTAAATTGTCAAACCGTTGGGTTTAACTGCTTTGGCACTAAAAAACTAGAGCAGAAGTGCAGAATGTAACACATTTTCCCCACTGGCCCTCTTAACTGCTATTGGACACCAGCCATTCCATTAGACGTTTGTGAATTAACAAACAAGTAGTTTAGCTTCTTCTAAACTAGGTCTTCAGTTTTATTTTCGCAGAAGTTGTCATTTTAGCATTTTACTAAACAAATGCTTGAATTCCCACCATGCCTCAAACTACAACTTTAACATCAAGGTGGTAAAACTGCGAGACATGTTCGGCATGTTCCTTAGACATACCCGTCTGTCAAACAGATGATTCACTCTCCACAACACCTGGATGAACTTTCTGAGAAGAGTACCTAAAAACACCTGTGCTCCAGACAGACGGCTTTTCTGGACGCTTGCTACATGTCCTCGTACATATGGACGTCCATAGCAATAGACAGATGTTTGGCACCTGTATACCCACTCCAGTGTGCCCTGACTTTGTTGGCCTCCCTTAGGCACTGTTGTAAGGAAAAACGCAATGTCATTTGGCATTCGTTCAACTTACTTACTCATGTCTCTCCGCTGAGCTTTAAGGATGAAGGGAAGTATGAATGTGTGTCATGTTGGAAGAAGTTTAACGACGAGTACAACACAAAGTGTACTTTGTAAAATCAGTAACGGACAATAACATGTTTTAGGGATTCATTAATTCCAGGTAGTGTTCAATACAACATTCCAAGTTCAATACAAGTTAAAGTCGAGGTCGATTACCACAATAAAATATTGTTCCTCAGTCAAAACAAAAGCATTGACATATCTTTTCACTTACAAAACTGGCAATAATTCAATCTGTAAAGTTCAAAAGTTCTTTTATAAAATAATAAATTGTGTGAAAAAAAAACTGTGAGAAGTCTATATTGTCATTGTACGACTACTCATTTACTGACAACAATGGAGCAGTTAGGATCTTTAGAAAGTATAAACGTATGCAAAAAGTGTAAAATATTAGCCTGTAAACTTTTGTAAAAAGAATGAAAGTGTAAAGTCTAAATCATTGTTCTTATTTCTCTGATAAGTAGGTCAAAATTAAGTAAAAATCTTGTATTCTATGCTAACACAGAAACACTGCATAGTCAGTTTTTTGTCTGTAGTAATTAACATGCCACAAATGCTATCGATTGATATTAAGATTCCTTTAAACTAAGCTTAATGTGTTGGAATGTACTGTACATATGAGATCAGTATGTACTAGTCTGCTGTCTTTTCTAAAACATGTTGACATGTCAAAAGGGAGTAGACCACACTAAACACAAAGAAAAATGGCAAGGAGTGTCTCTTTTCTTCGGACATCAAAGTAACTAAAATTAGTGCCACTAATGTAACTACATTTTTCAGTAGCGTGACAGAAGCCCAGCTGTGCTTTCAAAATAATATAGCTTTTCCTAGTTTTTTAACAATTATCATAGCATATAACATGACAAAATTAATAGCGATAAAGTTCTTTTGCTGCTTGCGTAGGCTACTATTTGCTAATGGACCTAGTGATGATTGGCGTCACTAACGCTTAGATGAGCTCCATGTTGATCTTTAATAAGTTTTCTGTCACTAAATATAAATATTCTGCAGAAAACTTTTTCACAACTTGTCAAGCAAGCTACAGTTGTAACGTAGCTTCTCCAAAACTAACATGCACATACACTTAACAACACACACACACACACACACACACACACATACTTCCCTCTCAACTGTTGATGTATTTGTATGCTTCTTTTAAGTGCAGAATGATCTGTTCTCTGGGAAATGCAGGCATTCAGCTGGAGATAAGACAAGGGGAGATGACTGAGGGAGTAATTGTGAGTGAGTGAGAGAGAGAGAAGAGGCAGAATATCACAGGCCCCTCCCACAGGAAACCCTAGCTCAGCTCAGCATGACCTTTTATGGTAAAAATGCCCCAAACCACTGGCTGCCTGTCTTGGGAATAGCTGTTATAACTAGATTTAAAGAAACAAGAGCACAGAAAGTACAGCCAAAGTCTGATTTTAAAAGTAGCAAAGTGAGATGAAAACAAAACAAAACAAAAAAAAAACAGCCACATATAGTTAAAGTTCTGATCTCCTGGTATTTATTAGAACTGTACAGGATAAACAGGAAACATAGCTTTAAACCAACACAGCTGTACAGCTATCTGTGGCTGTGTAGTTCACAATCCCACTCATCATCAATTTGTTTACAAATCCACCTCACATTAGGTTTGGTATTAATTATAAGTATCTATTTTAACATTACATTAAAGTTTAGCCTCAAACGTTCCAAGATGCTTCATCTATAAAACACTTGAGCCTATCTGAAACGCTTTTGGTAGCAGTCTGTACTTAAACGCTTAACAGCTAGGCCTATGCAAACATTGATGACTGATTCTGGAACTGTAGCATACTAGAAGACTGAAGTGCCTCCTCTTGTGGTATATTAGCGGGCATGCAGGCACTGTAGGTCGCTATTTTGACCACAAATTGCTCATTCATATTTTCCAAACCCAATCTCGCCATTTTGCGAATAAAAGTAAGGGACAGATTATGATGATAGATTATCATGCAGATAATGTAGGCTACTTAAAAAATAAAATGCACTGCACCATGCAAATAACTGAAACACACACACACAACGCTAATAGCTACAACACAATACAACAACCAGGATACATTTTATAAATGTTTATATTAATATTTCATATTCTTAAATTACACACAAAAAGCACGTGTAAAAACAGTGAAGGACATGGACTCAGTCATACAGAATTTTTTTTTTTTTTAGAATGATTGAATATATTGAATGAATTAATATATCGTTGAGTAAAGTTTATAGGCTACTTGTCATCCCAGTTAACTTTATAATGGCCAGCAGAGGGAGCAATGACTCCAAATATGTATAAAACCCTGCTGTTATGTCTGTTTTCTCTCAGATTTTACATATTGCTTCATCCTGCTAATAAAACAATAGAACAATCACAGACTTTGTAATGGTTTTACTGGTTATAGTGGGAATTGTATTGGTTTTATTGGAAACTATAACCCTCATGCTCCCTGTGGGTCTCTACTGGAATTTGTCACCTTCTATTGGTGGCTTGTTAAAACCACTATATGATCTCAAAACACACCACAGGAAACCATTTTAATGGTTTTAATGTTTAATAGTTGATGGTTTAGTGAATGGTATTTGTGGGAAACCATTAGAATTTTGTATTGGTTTCTATTGTTTTTTTTTTGTTTTTCATTTTTTCAGCAGGGTAGAAATTTGCAGTTGTTTTCATGGAGGAAATTAAGTACTTTAATAAATATTTTATTTATTTATTTATTTATTTATTAGTCTAGGTCATAAAGAGCTTTTTCTTTAGTGACTCAAAATCAAAATACAACGAAAGTCTTGAGTTTACCTATCTGTTTGTCCAACCAATGGCAGACAGGTGGCGCCACCATTGCCCTTATTCTCGCAGCTGCATTTAGTGCAGCTGTTGGAATAGAAATGCCATGCTTAATGAAAAACATGAATAACTAACTTGACTAAGTAAGGAACTATTAAAGTAGACTTGCAACATAAATCTCTTCCAAATCCAAAGACCTAATTTCAAAAGTTAATCCGTCCTATTCCCAACTAAGCTCTCCGCTTACATGAAAAACATTCTTTCCAGTTCCTCTATTCTCTGAAAACAATCAGAGGCCCCTGCATCCCTGCCTGAAGACACACATTGAACAGAAACAATAACTGATGTTCTCACTTCGTCAAGAAACTGGGCTCAAAGCCCTTCAAGCATCAGGTGACATTATGGTTTTGTTAATACACTGCATGACAGACTATATTCTGCAGTGGCAGGCTTCCAATCTGTGCAACATCAGAGAGCAATCTAGGACACAGCTATCCCAAGCTGTGAAAACATCCTTATAGTGTTTCTGTGGAATTCAATCTTGGAAGTGGGAGTAGAAAGACGATAGCTTCAGATTATCGAATAATGAAGAACCAAAAGTATTAGCCTGGACAGACAAAGAAAAATGGGCTTTTAAATGGCAGCATACCAAAAACAACACAAATCATTTGGATGTGAACTTCGGTATGCTCTAATCAGAGTATTGTGAAAGGCGAGGAGAGAGGTTGAACATGTGTCTTCAGTGTGATGCTCCTGGGAGTGAGGACTTATGAACACAGCTTACAGTAGTCTGTGGCAGCCCCGATGAGAGAAAAGACTCCAGGTGCCAAGTGCATTTGAGTTCCTTGGCAGGCATTGCCCATGAAAGCTGCTGCATAAGATACTTCAAATGTTACACAATTGCTCACAAGATGTTTACACACACCCAAGCAGACTTGCAGAGACAGGTAGGTATCACAGGTGACAGGTATCTTTAGAGGTTTTCCGATAACTAACAGTGTTATGGCTGCTCTGAAACTCTGCTAAGTTAACAAATATATTGTTTTTAGCTTGAACAGGTATATGTTAACATACACATAGCATTAGCAACAAAAGCAGGACTCTCCATCAGTTTTAGGCTCCTAAGTTACAAGCTAAGCCTAAATTAAGTTGTTCAATTACAGTTGAGCTATAATTTAGGAAAATTATTCTTTAAAAAAAACTGTGTTCAGTTGTTCAGTCTTTATTCCTGGAATGACACAGCTAACAAAAAAATATGTTCTAAGGACATTCCCATTTCGAATGTCTGAAAAAAAATCATTTAAAAAAAAAAATGTTTTATTGATTGATTGATTGGTTGGTTGGTTGTTATATTAGAAAGTAGTTCAAGGAATGTTCAATTTTATGATTTTGCAAACATTATGAGAACATTACTTTTGAAAGTTCGAACAATATTTTGCATTTGAAACTGAAATAGCAGGAAGTAGTATCCAACTAAAAT
This sequence comes from allo-octoploid hybrid of Carassius auratus x Cyprinus carpio, assembly GCA_024542945.1. Lineage (NCBI taxonomy): Eukaryota > Metazoa > Chordata > Actinopteri > Cypriniformes > allo-octoploid hybrid of Carassius auratus x Cyprinus carpio. The sequence goes on from CM045074.1 coordinate 12,317,027, forward strand.
GGTTCAGAAAAATGTTCTATGAACAACATATACATAACATTTTTTGCTTACATTTTGACAACATTATTAAAAATGAAAGAACTTTTAAACAAACTATTAACTTTATTGAAAGAATGTTCTTAACTTTACGTAACCTTGCAAAAAAAAAAAAAACCAAAGTTCTGAGGACATTCCCTGTTAGCTCAAAACATGAGGTAGCCTATTTTTGAATAAACAAAATGTCACACTTTATTTACTTTTAAATGATTTATCTTTTAAATGAAAACTTATATAATAATATTTTTTATGCCAGTGTTTTTTTTTTTAAAGAGGCCTAACAATTTATTTTTATTTTTTATACAACATGATGGCATAGAACATAGACTTCGGCATTATGTTACAAAGGACCGACAAAAAATGCTCCAAACCAAACAGACTTTTCAGTGAGTAGTATACAAACGTTGCACTGATGTTGCAATTGAATGGAAGCTTTTCTCATATTACAGAGAAACTCTTCCACTGAGAATTCTGGCAAAACATGCATGTGGTATGAAGCTTCTCATTGCGTGCTTTACGTACATGCAACATGAACATGTGGCGTAACAGATGTCGGCATATGGAACAGAGATCTTTATGCTACTGGTGGGAACAAGGGGATGTACGGCAAGAGTATCGCTGACAAAAAACATAACTCAGAGTCCCTACTGACAGCCGTGTTATTTCACATGAAACAGCGCTGCGCCGCATTCAGCGCCGCGTGAACTGATGCATCACATGTGCTGTCGTTGAATGAATCACTTTTAAAAGTCACGGAACGGATTCATGTCACAACGGGGATTAAAGTCAACTGTATGTGTCTTATAAAGTCTGATTCATCCGCAACAGCGCTTTCAGTGAAGGGCACCAAAAATAATGGTGTGCAAAGGGAGTCACATGGGTGTTCTTCATCAGGGGCCAGCTGTCTAGAAAGATTAAACACTTGGATCTCTCCCACAGGTCTCTGAGAGCAGCGAGTCGACCAGCTGCTCACTATGACACCCAACATTTTGGTCGACATCCCCTTTAAAGGACCCAGAAGAGCGCGGCTGAATGTAATGCTAATCCATAGCATTCGCTGAACTTCACCATTCGCGTTTTGCAAGCAAAACAATGAGGCTTATCTCACACTGAGAGAAAGCCCACATCAGCACGTGACTGCATTCTTCCGGAAGGCTTGTAGCAACAATCTGCTCTGACAAAATGTCTAACCCCTCCTGAATAAATCTAAATACGCAGATGTATAATACTTAAGTGGGACTATAGGGGAAAAAAACTCTATTTAAAATCTTACGATATCTGCAAACGTGCATATTTTGATTGAAAAAAATTATACTATATATGAAATTGTACATTTCAGATTAATTGACAGAAGTCTTACTCAAAAGTCTTAAAACTTGTCCTCAGATATCAACCCTTTTTTTTAAAAGTAGCTAGAACTATTCATCATCATCTAAATTCTCAACTTTTTCAATTTATCATATCTTTTGTGTGTTTGTCAGTAGAGGGCAATCTTAAAATGTCAACCCTGTTCTGAAAAATAGCCACACTAAAACTTTATGCACATAAGATCCAAAATGCAATCAACACATACATGTATCTGATAAAATGTTTAAAAAATCATATAGAAATAACTTTAAAACCACCTTATTATTTAAAAAAAAAAAAAAAAGTTTCATAATGACCTATGTTGCATTTTTATTGATGTCCATGAATAACAGCTGCCTGACCATTCATAGGCTATTTATTTGACATCAATATTTGTCATAATTTGACATTTTGCATTGTCATCTGCCATAATTTCAGCATGACTTCCATGAGTGGACGGAATCTAAAATAAACATTCTATTAAAAAACTAAGAAACCTCTTACATATTAATTTCGAAGCGAGACTTCCGATTATTTTATAATCTCCTCACATCCTCTTACAATAGGTGGGTGAAAAAATAAAAAAATATGATTTTCTTTCTCAGAAAGTACTGAATGCATTACATAAATACATGAAAATATTTTTTAAAAATTCTTAAAATATATAAAAATAAATACATCAATTATAATTTATTTATATTATCTATAAAGATTATGATTAATTTAAACTTATTATAATCAATTGACAGAATTAATAATATATATTTTATTATTTTAAATTATTTATATATATATTTTATTATTTGTAGTAATCTTTTATAGGTTTCATAGATGTAACAAGCCAAAATCTAAATCTTTCCTATTACCCCTTTTGAGGGTTTAAGCAGACAAAGTTACAACATTCACAGCTGAAAGGGGCATTAGTTTCATGCCCATCGGGATCTGACTCTGCAATCCTAATGTTTCAACATGAGATGCAGTAGATGCAGCTATCAAGAGACTTGTGCACTGGCCTCATTTATGTAATCAAAAAACCTTTGCTAAACCAAGATGGGAATAAAGGATAAGACTAAAAGATGAAAGCCTTTAAAGTTTGAGTCATGGCCTTGACCAGATGGGTTTTATTTAGGCTCTCGCAAACATTTGGAATCACTGTTAACATATTTCCCGAACTGTGTAAGATAAAAGATGCAAACCCTGTGAGACTGATGTTGTTGTATTTAGTGTTGCTATTTCATTGCACTTCATACTGCAACAATTTGCATCTAGTTAAACGGCAATTGTAGTTAAACGTTAGCATGCAAATGAAGTTAAATATGCATTTCAATATATAAAACACATTTGTGGAGGCCTGCTAGTACAGATCAAACTGTGACAATTTTAGGTGGAAACTACATCTCATTTGCAGTCTTTCATTAAGATAATATTACCAGAGCACAGCAAACTATTAAATTTTAACACTGATTACTATGTGACAAACCATAACCATAAACGGGGTTAGCGTTGTCTGCTTTGGAATGTCTGGGTTGGGCCATTTAGGGATTACCTAAGTTTTCCAAAAGTTCTTCAAACAAACCAAAATACTATTTTTAACATTATATTAAAGGAATAGTTCAACAAAAAATGAAAATTGCTGAAAATGGACCTGTCCCTCAGGCCATCCAAGATGAATGAGTTTGTTTCCTCATCAAAACAGATTTGGAGAAATTAAGCATTTTTTTTCACTTGCACATCATCAACTATAGTGAATGGGTGCCGTTAGAATGAGTGTCCAAACAGCTGATAAAAAATTATAGTAAACCACAAGCAATCCACATTAAAGCAAAAAACTGCAGTTTGTAAGAATTCAAATCCATGAATAAGAGTTTACTAGACTAGCTTCAAAAACATGAGTCCTCTATCCATAATGTTGTTTTTTTCCAGTGAAAAATATGTTTGTCTGAATCTTGAGAGAAATATGCCCAAATCAAGCACTGTTTGCAAGTGAAATTGTCCAAATTATGTCTAAGCAGGTGGTTTTGATGTGAGAGGACAACAGGATAGCGTTTTCACTGGAGGAAGCATTATTATGGATTTTGGACTCATATTTTGGTCAGAAGCAACTGTTTGAAGTTAAAACACCTTAATTTGGATTTGTACTCACAGCTTTTCACTTCACAAGATTAATTGATGGACTGGAGTCGTGTGGATTATTTATGGATTATTGTGATGTTTTTATCAGATGTTTGGACTCTCATTCTGAGGCACCCATTCACTGCAGAGTTCACTCTGTGAGACAAGTCATGAAATGCTAAATTCTCTAAATCTGTTCCGATAAGAAAACAAAAGCATTTGCATCTTGGATATCCTGAGGGTGAACTATTCCCACTAAAGGTTTTTTCAGAAAACTTCAGAAACTCAGCTCACATTTTTAAATGAACATGGTTCATTTCTCTGTATCCATGTTCCTGAGAACAGATGGAGATATGATGTCTGGTAAATATTACATATTGCAAAAATCAATGGTATACACAAATTTGGAACTTAGAACTATAAAACAATAACCAAACGACTGTTTCAAATCGACACACAGCAATGTTGCATTTTTCCTCTATTGTATCATTCATGTTAGCATGATCACTTCATCTATACTTTCTTACATGTGTTTGCATAAAACGTAGTGCCAGAGCAATCCTATCCAACTTCATATCTTTGTGAGCTAATTTTCTTGGTAATGCGTTATTGAGTATAAATGATTATACATGTGTAATCAAAGAGTATAAATGTTTATACTGCGCTTAGGCATGTACCGTAGGAGTGTGTTTATGAAAGGACGCGTGCATGTGTTTTCTTCCATTTATTTTAGCATTAATCCCAAATACTGTTGCATCTATTTGTTTAGCACTTTTATCCAGATGAAGACAAACAAAAGAAGTGCCAAAACATGGCGTTCCAGAATTGCTCACATATTTGATAGCAACTGTATATTTGTTCTCAAAAGCCAGTGATTTGTGTGATTTTTCTTGCTAAAACATTAAAAGTCTTGGCTGTCTGTCAGCTCACTGCTGTCTGGCCAATGAGGCAGGGGTGGCTAAACAGCCCACTCGACCGTCTCCCTGAATGGAAATCACACTGACATTTGTGACCCTCTTCCATATGCTGCCAAGAGCAAGCACACATCATATAGTTGGTTTTAACTTGGCAAATATTCCATGGTGTTTTTTAGTCGAGCGTAGGCATTCTGTGTGAACACAATGTACAATGTTTGGATTCAAAGTAACATTTTAATTTGTAGCAAGCGCTGCTCAAACAGTGTGAAGCGATTTTATCAGCTAGGTTGTGATGACCTTGAGTAGACCGTGATGATCAGACAGGAATGAGTTCCTTAACATAAATTTGAAAATCTATCAGAAATGTAGGAATACAAAGGCAGGAATATTGCCAACATTTAACTAGTAAGTAGGTAAGTAATTAAATAAATAAATTTACCACACAACTTTAACAGAAGTCCCTGATTATTTTTAAGATTGTTGATTATGCCTAGTTACAGTCGTGTAGCTAATTCAGTTTTAATAGTTTTACAATATACAGTTATAGTTACTTTTAACTGATGTGAGTTTTAAATAATAAAATGACTTTAAATGCAAAGAAACAATTAAAGCGTAATTTAAAATATTCTTCATTACTTATTAACAATTTACTTTTAAAACAGTGTGTCATTTTGCACTTTGCAATGTATTTTTATGTTTTGCAATACCTTAGATTCAGAAAAACATGGAACTGAATTTCACCACACACAAAAGAAAGGAAAAGAAAAAAGTGTTTGATAAACCGATTTGCTTGTAGACTCTCAGGGCCTCACAACTTCATAGACATGTAATTGTAAGTGATGAGTCAGTGTGGGGTTCCTGACTTTTATTGGTCATATCAGGCCTTACCCGCCTCTTTCGACCAATAGAATTTCGCTGATTTGCATGCGGTCCCGCACGGGAGAATAAAGACACACTTGTAGCGGTACTGATTTAAACTCTTGAGAGAAACTCTGGACACGAGACATCGTCCAGAAAGCAGCTGCTACCTCCCAACTGGAACATTAACCTGCTGTAACGCTGTAACTACCCGGACCTCAACGGCTTTCACGCTCAGTTTAATAAGTTGTTGCATCCGGATCATTATAATTGTATTAATATGGGGAGTAAGCAGCGCTTGTTTTATATCTTGGATGTATTTGGTCTACATTTCCTCGGGTTTTGCAACTTCGACTGAACCAGCGAGTGAATTTTCCACTTTTAGTAAGTATAAGCTTATTTGTTTTAGAATCATAGAATGAAAGTTGTTTATAAAGTTTTAAAAGTGTTAAAGCTTTAGGTTTCCGGTGCTTAACTGGAAGTCAAATTATAAATATCAGTGACAAAAACCAGAAAACGATCTTATTGCACCAGCATAAGTTATGTAGGAGGCATGACCTTATTTTACAGAATTTTATACCTTTAATGCATTACCTTTAAATAAATTTATACTTTTATATTTATAAATGATGTCTCAGAAGATAATGTTGAATGGTGCAAAATGTTACATTTTTTATTTATTTATATAATTATATGTTGTTTTATATAGGCCTACTGTATTATTATTTTTATGTCTTAAAGAGACCATGTTTGGTGGTACAAAAAATTTGTTAAAAAAAGTAATGTACATTTTTTCTTATTTTTATTAATCTTTTGTATTTTTAAAGTACATTTATTATTATATGGTGCTTGTAAATATCATTAATTACTTGTCTTCTTATGGTCAGTCTATTTTCATCAACTTTTACCTTTTGATGATTAGCAAACATTATCTATAAAACGTAATAGTATCTTAATAAATGGTAAACTTTGACTTTAATATATACAATACAGTAATTATCATGTCAAATGGTTATTTGACATGCCAGACCAGTCAGTTATGAACACATATTGAAGGACTTGTAGCAAAACTATTTTTTATGTATAGTCATTCAAGCACTGGGAAAGGATCCAAGCTTGCCATTTGGAAATAATTCCTCATATACAACATAAGGGAAAAGTATAAGCACATGCAAGATAAGCTTCTTTAGAACTTCAGTTATTACATTTTTTATAAGCAGCTTACAAGTAAAAATCATTTAATGTAAGCAGCACTTACCTTGCTAGCAGTTAACTTCTTGATCTGGATTTTGACAGATAACATCATGGAAAATGCCACAGAATGGATGACGGACTTAAGTGACATCGAGTCCAAGTTTTCCTTCAGGACCAGCGAAGAACCCGAAGGCGATCTGTGCTACATAGTTCCAGGCCAACCCAAACCATCAAAGAATGTAACTTCAATCCAGACACCAAGACTTTCATAGTTATTCACGGATGGCGGTGAGTGTTTCTACTACACTTGTTGACAACTCTGAGTGAATGTGCAAAGCAGTCCAAACCATGAGCCAATGATTTTAGCCTCAGGTCACGGGTATGTTTGAAAGCTGGGTTCCCAAACTGGTAACAGCCCTGTATGATCGAGAGCCAACAGCCAAGCGTGATTGTAGTGGACTGGTTGTCCCGTGCGCAACAACACTACCCTACATCAGCTGCCTACACCAAACTAGTGGGGAGGGATGTGGCCAAGTTTGTCAACTGGTTACAGGTATGTCAAACACTCAGAGGTGATTTGTTCTACGTCAAGATGGAGTTTGTTTCATGCAGTAAACTTCATATTTTCTGGTTTCTTCATCCAGGCTGAGATTGACTATCCTTGGGAGAGGCTGCATCTGTTGGGCTACAGTCTTGGTGCTCATGTAGCAGGAATCGCTGGTCTTCTCACCAAACATAAAGTTAACAGAATCACAGGTAACTTGATGTTGTTTCCTAGGTGTAGCCTTTCTAATTTACCCATAAAATGCATTGATCAACCATTAAAATGGACCAATCTTATTGTATCTTCAGGCATGGATCCTGCTGGCCCTAGTTTTGAGTATGCAGATGCCCAAAGCACTCTTTCTCCCGATGATGCCCTTTTAGTGGACGTTCTTCACACCAACACTCAGCGGTTCTCCAGATCGCAGCATTGGGATTCAGAGGCGGTGGGCCACATTGACATCTACCCTAGCGGAGGAACCTTCCAACCGGCTGTGACCTCCAGAACACTGTGTTGATGGTGGCCACCTCTGGTTTAAGAAGATCGTTCCCATTGTCCTCCTCAGGACGTTCTTAGATTTCAAATCACAAATACAAGCTTTAACGTTTTTCTTGGTTCTCCACAGACATGGATCAGATGTGAAGTGCTCCCATGAGCTCCATTCACTGTTCATCGACTCGCTGGTGAACCAGGACCAAGAAAGCATGGCTTACCGCTGCAGCTCAAAGACAGCTTCAATAAGGGCATGTGTCTCAGCTCGCAAGAACCGTTGCAACAAGGTGGGCTACGGAGTCAACAAAATTCTGCATAGAAGCAGCAAGATGTACATGAAGACCAGAAATGTGATGCCATATAAAGGTTAGGAGCACCAAAGTTTATTAAATTAATATAACAATAATGATATTTTTATATATATTTTATATTAAAATCCTTTCTAAATATAACCATCTTTCCACAGTTTTCCATTATCAGATTAAGGTCCACTTCTTCGCAAGACAAAATTAAGCTACACTGATCAGCCCATTAAGATCTCACTTATGGAATCCATGGCAGAAGGAAAATATCCCTACATTTTGTAAGTTTGCAGCATTTCCTGATTGATATGTCAGGACTTAGTCACACAAGTTCTAAATGAACTACAAATGCAATGTTAAGATTTTACCAAGAAAGATCTTGGACTTTTTTTGGTTTCAGTGATTTTTTTATGGTACCAAAAAACCGGCCGTGCAGCTAGTTTAGACCATGTTTTGCCTCAGATTGGACTCTGAACTGAGATAACAGAGAAAGTGATAGAGATGGTTTTGATTCCACAGGCCTGCTTTGAACACAAACACCACCGTGTCTTTCCTGCTGACCACGGACACAGACATCGAGAGCTGCTGATGGTAAAACTTCTCTGGGAGAAAGACACCCTCATCAGCTGGCCATGGTGGAACCCGATACCTTCCACATCCAAACTGCATCAAATCAGGAGAAAGACAGTCAAGTAAGCATATTCTGACAACTTAAATATTTTTTATATATATTATATATTATTTTGCCATAATGAATACACAGTTTTATCTTTATTACTATTGATGTGCATTTTATTGCTTCACATTTTATTTTTGTACTTTATACCTTTAAAGCTTGTGCAAAATTCAGAATGTATGTGTTTGTTTTGATCTAGGATCATCTTCAGTGCCAAAGAAGGTGAATTTTCCTACCTTTCCCGTGGAGGAGGCCGCGTCTTTGTGAAAGAAAAGAAGCCCAGTCAAGCGCAAAACCAGAGGTAAGTTCTGCCATCTGCCCCATCTGTTGACACTGCTCCATAAAGTGGCCTTCCCTGCTCAGTTATTATGTTCCTGTTTTATTTGTTGTGGTGAGTTCTGTTTGACTAAACCCTTTGCACTTTACACTGACAGATTGCACAAGTTGAAGATGCATGGAAGTTCGTTCAAACAGAGCACAGAGTAAAACACCGTCAAAATCCACCTCTGCTGGGATCTGGCACGGAATCTGCCAGGGAAAACTGGAGCGGTAGAGACAAAACCTCTCGAATATTCAGACTAGTAACCTTCACCCCATGCAAATCCCAAAACACACCTGCAAGAAACCACATCTTTAAAATGTTGCTGCTGTGCAGTTTTAAAACAAAACAATCACTTTGGATACCACTCAAGACACATTACAGGTCATCTGAGATCTGGCTAGACAATCTTTCCTGCGTCTTTAATCCATAAAATGATCAAGTCTCTATGCAACATATTTATGCAAGTAATCAGTTCCAGTCTATCTATAAATGACTTGCACTTAGTTAAAATGATTGGCTAGTTGTCCACCAAAGAGACTCTTCTTTTGGAGAAAAGATGCCACTCAAAACATGTTACGGTTTATTTGGTTTATCAGTATTACTCTTGAAATTCCACTTAGAAACTGGGTTATTTTGCTTTTAGCATTTGTTTGGTTGTACTGTGAATCAGGTTGTACCAAAACTGTTTTCTAGTTATGCTAATCCTCTTTGCTTCAGTTCCAAAAGCAAAACTTTTAGATTTGTCTGTTGCAACCGAAAATCAGTCTGAATTGCTTTAACAAAAGTGGGACCAATTCTCTCTCTGCTGAATCAAGTTGAAATGATTACTGTAAATATTTGTAATTGTCATTATATATACTTACAAACAGCTCTTTAAATGTCTACCTTTCTTTCATTTCTTGGTTATTGTGTCTGGCACAGATCACTTTAAAGGCTTTGCCTCCCTTTGATTCAGTATTGTTTGGTAAAGAGCAAAATCAACAAACGATTCTGCTGATTCAATTTTTTTGTTTTTTGTCACTTCTTTCAATTCAGTTTTGTTTGGTAAAAGAAAAAATCAACAAACGATTCTGCCACTTTTGTTTAGTCACCCTCAACAACTCAACCATTGTTCGTCTGCATTTTGAAAAAGTAAGCAAGAAATTACTTTAGTTTATGCATGAGCCAGCCAAGAAGTAAAACAAGATACATTTGATCTAAGAAATGTTGACAGTTGTCCAGGCCTGACAGGGTTGACTGTCCCACATAATAGCCACAAATACACCAAAACTGTCCCTTTTTCCTATTTATTAAATGTATATATTTGTATATTAAGCACATAATATATGTATTCCATGTTTCTGAAGTGCTCTTTCCTTTTCTTTTGAATTATGTAGCCTCTCTATTTTTATAAACAAGCGTTGACTGATTGAAGTTACTGGAAGGAAAAGAAATGATCAGTTGTGATCATATGAATCTATATGCCGTGCACTGTATGATGTCATTTTAATAAACATTATGTTACTGTATGTGAGCTTTGCAATTTTTAATTTAAATCTTTATTTTATATGCAAATGACATGTCTGCATTCAATTTGTATAATTTCATTTCACTTTAGGAATGTTTTGATATTTCAGGTCTTTTAACAAATTGAAACTATTTTGAAATTGGCTGCAAATTCCACAGCATCAACAGAAATCTGGGACTTGCATTTGGCGGGGCCTTAATCTTTTAGAATGTGTTGTTTAAATATATAGATTTTAATCTAATCTAATAAAAGTAATTAAACAAATAAAACAACCACATGTCATTGTTTTGTTCACATTAGCTTAATTCATATAAGATGTTATGTGAATGGCGCTTCATTCATTCAAATAACAATGTTGTTGAAAAAAAAAAAAACAAGAGTGAACTGACTCATTGTTACGGGAGAGCAGCTCACATGCAGTAACCTCGAATCAAAACACAAGGAGCTTGTTTTTCAAAATCCCCTCCCCTTTTGCGTGGAAGTACAAATTCTTGGAATGAAAATACAACATTCTGATACTTTCATTAGTCAGAACCTTCTGCAAGAGACTGTTGTGAAATTTCAGAATACATTTTTGGAATATACCCTACTTCTGCCAGTTTATCACATAAGGAATAAAAAAGCTGGATACAGAGATTTAAATGAAGACTTTGATTTATCACTTTATAATTCTTCTTAGAAATCATATTCAAGCTCCACTGAGTTCTTGAATGGTGGACAATGATTTCACGTTCCAGCATAAAGAAACATGATAGACAAAGTTACATTGAGTATATCGATTTAACTAATAGACTTCGGAGGCATAGCAAAGCACAGAATACGGACTTATCAACACGAGAGGTCATCAGGTTCGCAGTCCCAATTCCAGGCAGCGACGGTTGCAGAGTAGGGGTGAGATGATCAGACACATCCACGCCTCAGATACACGCATGGCGAGAGATGCACCATATGAAGACAGAAAGACAGCTGACAGACACACGCAGTATGACTCCCAGATAGCTGGCAGCAACAATAGCTTCACCATCATGAAGGTGTACGGTTCACGACGTAGTCACGTGATTTTGTGTATCCTACACTGACTGATTGTGTGCACTTGAATGGGTTAAATACAGAGCATACCAATTCTACAGGTAATGGAAGTTAAACCATCATACGAGCAAAATGCACAGAACTTACTTTGTTTCACAGAATAATTTATTGCATAAGAATGCCACAGACAGATTCTGAAGTGACCATCGCATCACGTGGTCCTTGTTATAACATACATGGAAGCAAAGACCACAGTGCAGATGCACATAGAGTTTTAGCTAAGAGCTGCACGATGCAGTATGACAGTACTGACAGTGCACGACAATGCATGCAAGAAGCACTGAGGTATGGCACCATATTCCATCAAACATCAAATAAAGATACAGAAGCCGCGCAGTTGCCAGCATACAAAAGCTATTCAGTTTGAAGTGAGTCAAAGCTGTCTGACATACACTATGTTATTGAACACTATGAATGGACATCGAGCAATTCAAGACTACGAACTGGATCGTCAGCTTTGATAGAGAATATGTGTAAGAAGAGACAAATCATGACAGGACATGTATATCAAAAAGAAGCAGTTGTCAACATTGCTTTTAAATGCAGACACAGATGAATAGAAATGATCAGCTAGCCATATCGCAGTCAAGACAGTAGAGATGTTAGCAAGATAGATAAGCAGCAAACGACAGACCAGACAGATAACAGACAGACTAGACAGAAGACAGATCAGACAGATAAGATCAGACAACGTAAGCATGATCAGAATGACATGACAACATACGACAGACAGACAGAACAGACAAAGAACAGAACAGAACGAACAGAGAACAGACAGACAGACAATGAAGACAGACAGACAGACAGATAGAAGAACAGACAGACAGACAGACAGAAGACAAGATAGACAGCAACAGACAGACAAAGACAGACAGACAGACAGACAGACAGACAGAAGACAGACAGACAGACAGACAGCACAGACAGCACAGATAGACAGACAGACAGACAGACAGACAAGAGAGAGACAGACAGAGCAGACAGACAGACAGACAGACAGCATAGCATCAGAATAGATCAGGACAGCAGACAGACAGACAGACAGAACAGATGACAGACAGACAGACAGACACGACGAACAGATAGATAGAGATGATGACATGCAGACAGACAATGAAGAAAGAAGATAGATAGATAGAAGATTGTTCATTGGGTAAAAAGGTCAGTTCAAGGTGAAAACTGCATGTTTTATTATGGTCAAGAACCTCATGAGACTTCAACAGCTCTTAAAACAAATGTGTGACTGTGTTTACCCGCCTGGGCTGAGACCAATGCTCTTATTTAGGAACTAAACAGAAGTCCAGTCTCAGATTTCATTAAAGAGTATTCAAGCAACACCGGCAGTCTGCGAATATTTTATTTTCTCAGTTTGTTATAAAGAGCGCGATTTATGTTATAAGTTTATGCAGAAAAGACATGAACATTTTGTCATTCCAATGCGTTTCGTGGCTCGTATTAAAGCTTCACTGGTCTGTTCGTCACTGCTCTGGAGAAAGAAATCTTCTCGAACGAACTCTTTGGTAAGATGTTTTTAAATGCTTGTTGATGCGACGTGAGAAATGCATTCGGATAACCTGAGGCGTTATTTATTCTTTAATTTGTAATGTCTGTGTTTTAAATTCCTGCCGCAAATCCTGCATTTATGATGGAAAACTTTAATATCCGGCATCTGTCTGAGCTTTTAAATCCATGAATTAGCCTGTAGAAGACACCGGTGCTCTTTTATTAGCTAAACATTTCTTCGAGTCGACTAGATGTGTTATGTTTTATGGACGATTTCTTAAAAGTAGGCTACATTTCAAGTTCATACTCATCACAGGCTAGTCTAATCTTCAGTGCAATCTGATATCTCATCGATTGAAGGTGTGATAATTATGTATAGTATAGTATTATGTCAGCTGATCTGAACTATGGAAATATTTATTGTCCTCTCATAACCTGTTTTAAGCATGCCAAGTATGCCAATTTTTAAACCTAATGTTTATTATTCCGTATTTAATTTTATAGTATGTATATATTATTTTTTACAATAAATTTAATATTACATGTTTAATATTACTTAAATATTAAAATGTTTTTTTTTTTTTTAATTACAGTTTTCATGTGAGATTGTCAATTAATGGCTTATATTCAAATGTTATTTTAACGGGAATTAATAGCTATTTAATTATAATTAATTACAATAATTTAGAATAATTTTATTTTAATAGCATATCTTAATATATAATATATTTACATAGCCTACAATTTTATAATTATAATGCAGATTTTTTTATAATATTTATAATGAAAATTTTTTACTTATTTTTAATTTGATAGACATTTTTAATTGTACTTTTTAAAATGTTATATTTAACTTTCAATGTATTTCATGTATTTTTAATTACATTTTAAATTTTATAGTTTTATTTAGAATTTTTCCTTTTAGAATTTTTTCAATGATATTCAGTCATATTTATGATGATATTATATTTTGCATGCTCAGTTTTATAATTCTAATATTATAGAATTTTAATATACTTCACCCCAATATTTGACTTTTTTTAATTTAATATTGCATTTTCACTTTGACTTTTAATGTATTTTATTTAAAGTACATTTTAATAGTATACTATATTATTTTTTCAATCATCTTTACATAGATAATTTTCTGGAGGATCTACTGAGACCTGTCAGATGTCAACAAAGCCAACGCAAGTTTTCTGAGAAGCCCGCCCCATCCAGATGAAGAGCGGTGTTACATTGTGCATGGCAAACCAGAGACTCTCAACAGCTGCAGCTTCAATAACACTTCAAAACCTTTATGGTCATTCATGGGTGGACGGTAAAGCAACAGTTACAAACATTCCATAAATTCAGCTGATTCTTTTTTAATATGTTAGTGTTTAATTAGCTCTTTTCCTCTAGGTAAGTGGATTGTTTGAGAGCTGGGTTGAGAAACTAGTTGCCGCGACTTTATAACAGGAGAAAGGATGCTAATGTCATTGTTGTGGACTGGTTGGACATGGCACAGAACCATTATGTGGTGGCAGCACATAACACGAAGATGGTGGGACAAGAGATCAGACTGTTCATAGACTGGTTAGAGGTTCAGTGTTAGCAAATCAAATCAAATCAAATGACACATACTGCTATTCTAGGTTTTATTTCCCATCACTTGCCCAATTCATAAGGAGACTGCCAGGATTCCTCTGGAGAAGTTGCACCTCATTGGCTACAGTCTTGGTGCCCACGTTGCAGGTTTTGCAGGAAATCATGCAACCAATAAAGTTGGACCAATCACAGGTAGGTTAATTGGTGTTCTTTTGGAAATAAATCTTAGAACAGGTCTTAAACACCTTGACAACAATTAAATTTTTTGCAGGTCTAGACCCAGCTGGACCAGATTTTGAAGGGGTCCACTCCATGGACGACTGTCTCCAGATGATGCCCATTTTGTAGATGTCCTCCACACATTCACCCGAGGTTCCCTGGGTCTCAGTATTGGCATTAAGCAGCCAGTTGGCCATGTGGATATATACCCTAATGGAGGAAGCTTCCAGCCTGGTTGCAACATGAGAGGAGCTGGAGAAAATAGCCAGTTATGGAATATTTGGTAAATATTTTATCTGGGATATTCAATCAAATTCTAATTTATTTGTGTAGCGCTTTTCACTATGACATCTACATTACAGGTTTGCTCACTATTTACCACAATATTTCCTCAAAATACATGGGAAGATTACACATACATGCACATGGGGCCACTGATTGTTGGCTGTTGAATTGTTGATTGATGAAAAGTTGATTGTAGCATCATAGAAATTTGACACACATTATGTAATATTTGAAAATCTAAATGTTTTAAACAATGTATTTTTTAAATAATATATATTTAAAAGCATTTTAATTTATTTACAATAAGTGTAAATAAATAAATTCTTATTTTAATAAAATAAAATAAATATTGATTTATCATTAATCAGAACAACACTAAAAAGTCATTAAAGTGCATTAAAAATAATACAATATAATAAATAAATCAATCAAAATAAATGTAAAATATATAAATGTTTGTTATTTTAATTAATAATGCTGATTTGTTGAATATCCTAATAACACTAAATAATATATTATGTTGTAAAATATTCACTTAATCACACTAAAAAGCATTTTACATTTTTCCAACACATTTTATGTGTGAATAAAATAATTCTGCATTCTGCACTGACACAAATTTTCTAAAAAGCCTATTATTTGTAACTTACCCAAAGATGGATAGAGATTAGTTATGTATCAGGAGTAGGTTGTGTCACATTTTTCATTATCTGGCTTTCTAATCTGTTTTGGCAACCTTTCTGCAATAGAAAACCAGATTATTTACAAATATGACTTATAAGATCATATTTAAGTTCATATCAATTATGTTTCATTAATACCCTTAGCCTAAATAATGCCATCAGATCGAGCATGAGCGGTCCGTCCACCTGTTCATCGACTCCCTGCTGAATGAGGAAGAAGCTAGCAGAGCGCATAGCCTGGAGCAATGACATGTTCGACATGCATGTGCCTCCAGTAAGTCGCAAGAACCGCTGCAACACCGTGGCTATGACGCCAGCAAAGTTCGTAAGGCAAGAAGCATCAAGATGTTCACCAAAACAAGAGGCTCCATGCCGCTCAGAGGTCAGTGTCAAGTTTCAGAGAAGGAATTTTGAAACCATCATTTAAACAATAATTTTGTTGCCATCCTGTTTCCTGATAGTTTTATCAAGTTTTAACGGATTTCAGACAATACCGCTTTCAACCAAAATGGAAACCTTTTACTGCTTTTGGCCATTCATTTACACGCCTACAGCATTTTGGAGAAAATATGTTTTAAAGTGCATGTTTTGAAAATAATGCAATTATCACCTCCATGTGAATTATAAAGATGTGAATTTGTGAAATCATGGCATGTGTATTATGTTCAGTCTTTAGGTATGTGTGAGTTTCTTTAAAAGTGACATTGCCAACTACTGGCCGATAATGTAATACAGCATTTTTTGTAATTTTCATGATCCGTGGAACAAGGACCATTTTGTCGCCTATATGCTACAGTTTATTCGTTTTTTATTTTTTTATTTATGGTTTTAGTTTTAGTTAACATAATAACCCTGGATGTGGGACATTAAAACATTTATTCATTTTTTATTTTCAGTTTTCCATTATCAGCTGAAAATCAACTTCCTTGGAAATATAAATCAATTAGCGATGGAGCCAGAACTGACAGTCTCATTTTACGGTACCAATGGCAAAGCAGAAGATCTCAAGTTGAACATGTGAGTTATCAAAAAATTTTATTTTAACAATCACTATATAGTGTGCATATGAGTCAAATTCCGCTTTGCTAATTATCTTCACTTCATCAAGCAGACAGGAGAAGATCACCCCAATAAAACTCATTCTTTCCTGGTGGTAACCGAGAAGGACATTGGAGATCTTCTGATGCTGAAGTTTAAATTGAGGAGTCCACATCCTCTTTACTCACTCTGCTCTCCTCATGGTGGTATACAGATTCTGCTAATTCTGGCATACAGGTCCATAAAATCAGAGTCAGAGTTGGGGAGACACAAAAGAAGTATGTTTCTAAGATTTTTACTTGATATAGTGAGCATAAAAAGCTTTTGGACAGACATCTACTGTTTTATCATTTCAAACTAATTTTTGCAAAATATTTTGGTCGAATTTAGCTTTCTTCACAATAAAAGACACCTGATGTGAATGCATTTCCTAATGCATTACCATTCACACAATTTTAAGAGCTTTCATTCTTCATTTTTAGGATTGTGTTGTGTTTGAAAGATCCCCAAACAGGAAGTTCATCTCAGGATGTTGTATTTGTGAAATGCAAGGAGCCATGGAGGTCTTTATCTAAAAGGTAACAATAGCTATAATTGATCTATAATAGAATTTGACTAATATCTTTCCATTTAATCTAAAATATTTCTATAACTACAATTTTTGTTCCAACACAGGCCCAAACTGAAAAGCCAATGAAAGGATTTACAAGTGATTCTGATAAAGCACTTCAACAAATATATTTATACAGCTGTTATTTATTAAGACTTCAACTGCACTGTCTGTACTGTATTGGATATATGATGTGTTGCTATGAATGTGATTCATGCAAATGGATTGTGGACTTTGTACTAGAGTAAGCCATAGGCTTGAAAAGCCTTGAAATGTGATTGATTTTATGAAATAATATTGGATTATCTGTTTTACTAAATAATTTAAGCATTTTGATCAAATAATAATCAAGAAGTTTAACATTATTGGTCCATTTAGCCTACTGTTGTTTGGCAAATTTTCGTGGCAAAATCCAGTCACTTCAATAGGAATCCATGTGATTAAGAATATCAGGAGGGCAAAATATTTCACACACACATTTCATAATGGGTTAGTCTCAGAAATTCATCATGTTAACAGTGTTGCAAAATAGAAATTTTGTTGCTAAATTTAGCAACTTTCCAGACCACCCTAACGACTTTTTTCCCAAAGCACCAAGGAACAAATTTAGCTATTTTAAAAATGTTTTGGCAACTTTTAGAAACTTTTGATAAGTGACTCAAACGATAAAAGGCACACATTTTCAATCTAAATTACACAAAAATAGGGAACCAAAAATTCCTAGCAGTACACACATCACATGAAATTTGAAAGCTGCTATTTGCAATCGTTTAATTTAATAATAATAATAATATTGAATAATTAAATAATTGTACATTTGTGATGCAC
Organism: allo-octoploid hybrid of Carassius auratus x Cyprinus carpio; assembly: GCA_024542945.1. Classification (NCBI taxonomy): domain Eukaryota; kingdom Metazoa; phylum Chordata; class Actinopteri; order Cypriniformes; species allo-octoploid hybrid of Carassius auratus x Cyprinus carpio. The sequence continues at coordinate 12,335,179 of CM045074.1, forward strand.
CTTGTTAGTAGCTTGTTCCTGCATATGGAAATCAATCACGATTCCTCCATAATAACATAGTAGATTGTGCCCTATTTTTACAGACTTTTCTTAGAGTGTAGCATACTAACTACTAATACACTGTTTAAAAGTATAATTGTTCAGAATGTGTAGTTTTGTTTACTGGGTAATAAAAAATCGTAGAATTGTAATCATTCAAAAATGTGTATGCGTTTTCAATAATTCAATGTATTTAAAATAGTTATTTATATTTTAATATCATATGCATTTATATTATTTTTCGAACAAATCTAAATTAACATATATAAAATATATTTTTGTTGTAATTTGATTTAGTGACAATTTTTGCGTTCGATTACATAATGACTTCATCGCACAATGACATCACAACGCCATTTACCAACAAATCAACCTACCTTTAGCAACTTCCCCAGAAAATTAGTTGGCAACACTGCTGTTAAAGCTGCTTGGTTTGAAAGTTACGCTTTGTTTCAGCTGTTTGAACATTGCTACCCTATAGCAATAGACCTTTAGCCTCAAATTTGTCTTGAGTATGTCCGGATAAAATATTATTAGGTAAGAAACAGTGGTTTAATTTTGACTGAATTATCTGTCAACAAGGACAACATTGAGGGTACATTTTCTCTGAGGAAAATGTAAACACACAATATCATCCCTGCTGAACAACAACAACAACAACAACAACAACAACAAAAACAATAGAAACCATCACAGAAATTCTAATGGTTTCTCATTACAAATACCATTGCAAATAATCAGCTATTAACCATTAGAAAATGGTTCCCTGTAGTGTGTTTTGGGACATAGTGTATCCCATTAGGATTATTTTTAACAAGCCACCAATAGAAGTTGACCAATTACCAGTAGAGACCCAAAGGGACTATTACAGTTTCCATTAAAATCAATACAATTCCCATTATAGCCAGTAAGTAAAACCATTACAAATTCTGCAATGTTTCTTCTTCTTCTTTTATGAATACTTAGGTTGTTTGAGCAAAAGGAAAAATTGCATCAAGAAAACACCTGTTAAATGCCACATAAATAAGAAATGTGTTACTGGTACCTTTTATATTTTATCTTTGCACTTTAAATAGATACATAATCGACTTACCTAGGCATACTGTAACTGACATTTAATCTGTCTACTGCATCATACAAAGTACTACAACACTTTACACATTTATTAAAAAATGTGATGTACTGTATATCAATTAAGTGAATTGTACATAACTGTAAAAAAAAAAAAGCGTCTTAATAAATTATATATTTGAGCTAAACATATGCCTTTTTAATGTCTTGAAATCTAACTTGAATGTTTTATACATTTAGCTTTTTTCCACATATTACTCATTATATACAATTTAACAATTTTAATTATTTACACATTTATATCATTGAACATGTTAAAACAACATTAAATAATGTCCAATTAAATAATTTTTTGTTTTTTTACCTCATTCGAGCTAAAATGTCACTTTGTTTTTAGTGCTTATCATGGTATCCCCTCTCAAGGACTATATGAAGAGATAAAATCGGAAAGCAAATCCAGCAGCTCAAACAAAGTGGTGTCGTGAAATCACTCATCATCAGGCAAGTTCAGGAAACACTAGATTTGAACCTTGCTGATACCGTTCTGAACTTATAATTTCGAGGAAACAAATGACCAGAGACAACCAGAAGTAAGCCATTCATAGGTTAACATATACTGTATTTTTATTGTACCTCTCCAAAGACATGTTGTCTTTGTTAGATTTCCATGAATCTACAGCCATCTGTTGTCATTAGCTGTGTTGAGATAATCGGCTTTCTCAAAATCGAGTCACATGTTCTTGGATTTCTTTGAAATAAACGTAGGCAACATTGTGTACAAAGTTACTGAGAGCACAGTGATATATTGTTAGAAAGCTGGACAGTATTCAATTCTCAAATCAGCAGTGGAGTTGAAATAATTTTGTAATGACCAATGGTGTGAGACACATGGCTGGAAGAGGCTAGGTAAACTCAAATCATGTTTGGACAGATGCAGTCGACTCACAGCTGTGCATCTGGACAGGCTTTAGTGATCAGTCAGATGTTTTAAACATTCAAAAGTAGCCTCAAAAGCAGTGTTTTCTTGCTTGCAGGGAGTGTTTTTGCCAGTTGAAAGGCTCCAAGTGGAGAGATGTTTACCTGTCGCCATCAATCTCAAGTGGCTGTCCAAAAATACAGATAGTTCCGCCATTACTGCTGAAATGGCGAGAATACCCAGAAGTATTGCCCACCAATGTACCTTCAAATGAGAAGAGAGAAGTTTTAAATAATAGCAAATATATATTCACTAGAGTGGTTTTAGCTTGCAGTTATGCAGTTGGTTCTCTGGCTTGTTCCTTATTGGTCCATTTGGTTTTGGTGCCCAAAATATGTATCCTTGGAAATTTTGACAAATGTTAAATCTATGTCCTACTACTGTACACAAGACCAGTGAGGCCATCTATGCAGTAAAGGCAAAAAGAGGAGATGGTAGCACACTATAATAAAACAAATGTTAACAACAAACCTTCATCCAACCGCCAGGTCTTCAAACTCATCCAATTTCAGGAAAGAATTTTTAAGTCTTGCAATTGGGCCATCGGCATCTAGGATTCGACACACTTTGAACCTGTCGAGTAGCCTCGGTTTCCAGAGCACGGAGCCCCAGGAACCAAAGCCACATGTTTCCCACTAAAGTAGTGTAAAAGAACGGAAGAAGTGGTGCTTGCACAAGTATTAGGTTTATCTATGGGGAGAAAATACCAAAGAAGAAAAATACAAGTCAGATACAAGAACATACGACTTTATATTTATGGAGTAGTAATGTCAGCGAAACAGTCCATTAAAACAAATGGCTGTTTATGCATCTTATTTATATGGAGCAGTAAACACGTTCTTTGTGCGGAACATTGTGGTTACCTCTCTGCTGGCAACACATGTGGCACTTTTCCGTCCCTGTTCTCTCCCAGGCAGTCACATTGCACCATGTCATACAACTGCAAGAGAGACAGGCCACATTCCTGTGACATCATGCCACAAGACTTTGGTTATAGAGGACATCACATTGTGTGATAGGATAATAGGCTAAATATACCCAATTTGCATGATTACTATGCTCATTAAGCCTGAATGATTCCATGTGCTCAGTTCCCAACCACATCATCCCAGAAAAGCAATTATTTTGGTTTATCTTGTCTTTTCATTTCTTCCTCAAACAAATATATACATTATTTATGACAATATAATGTTTTTTATGACTTTGGCCCAAGAAAAAAGTGTCTGTTTTCAATTAAATCACATATTTGTATTTCTTAATATATGTCCTCAGGGCTGTTCTGACTTTTGTAGAACTCAGATACGCTTGTTTCATTGTATTTTGAATGGAAAAATGCATGAAATCTGATTTTGACAAACATCAAATCAGTTTGAGACTGGTATAAAATGTGGATGAGTCTGAATGGTCTAATCAGAAACCAATGTAAATATGCAGATAGACTGAATATGGATTACACTGGACTGAAAAAACAAAACAAAGATCAGATTTTATCAATTACAAAATGCAGATAGCAAGTTCTAAATATTACAATACAAATCAGAATAGTACATAGTCAAAAAATTGCCAGATTGTCGGACATACCCCTTTAAAACAGACACGTGTACCATCACTGCATATTGTCATGTCTGGCTTGGCGAGGGTTCTGGACATACAGCAGAGGAACCGTGCATACACTTTGGTTGCGACACTCAGATTGGTGCTCACACATCAGCCCAGAATCCTTGAAGACACAATGGGAGCTGCAGCATAGACCCTGGCTAGGACTGTGACAGATAAAAGGTAAACAGTTACCAATGATCATATTCAAGAAGGTAGATTTAGTGTACAATAATCAGTTAAGGCATTATTAGGCCCCAACCCAAATAGTATTGTTTATATAGACATAATTTACAAATTTCCATTAAGTCCACAAGACTCTACGAAGGCCCCCAACCCAGCTCCTGGAGGGCCATCTTCTGCCAGAGTTAGGACTGGACACCTAGCTTTAGGAAGGGAGTCCAACCCAGTTCCTGGAGGGCCACCTTCCTCCAGAGTTTAGGACTGTACACCCTTGCTTTACGGAAGGGGTCCAACCCAGTTCCTGGAGGACAAACTTTTAAGAAAGTTTAGCTCAAATGTTCTCCAAAACACCTGCTGTGACATTTTTATAGTCATTTTGATGACCTTGATTAAGTGGTTTAAGTATGTTTAGGTATCTAGGGTTGGAGATAACCTCCTTGGGGTTGGCGTAGTAGTTCCAAACCAGAGGGGTCCAAACCAGCTCCAGGAGGGATTTGTTCCAATTCACCTGCTTAGTTTCAAATAATCCTGAGGACCTTGATTAGCTGGTTCAGGTGTTGAATTAAGACTAGTAGCTAAACTATTCAGGTTGGAGGTTCCTGACATAAGGTATCAAGTTTGTCATTTAAGGACTCAAAAGGAACTCACTAGCACCCCAAGCACTATAAATACATCATTCTGGAAAGCCTGCACTCTTGCAGTCTTCACAGTGGTCTACTATCCAACAGTCGATTTGACATTACGCCACCAAGGCATGGACCAAAAGGGTTAAAGGTGCTATTTGGAACCTTACAGTGAAGAAATTTAATTTATCCAAAAAGTCTACACAAAATGGACTGATGCAAACCTGCATTGTTTGTCAGGCTTCAGCGGCATTCAGTGCCTGCAGGTTCCTTTGAGCTGTAACAGCACGGATCACTTTCATCATGGCCCACGCCACATTCTTCCCCCTCTTCTACGATACGGTTTCCACAAATGGGATGCTCACTCTCTGACAAGACAAAACAGGTACATCTTCAACCAGTTAAGTTTACCTCAAGCCCTGATCAGGCATGGAGATAAAGCCCATTGAAGGTGAGATTTAGAACTGAGATGAGCTAAATTCATTAGCATATCTATCCCATCCCAGAATCTGTTCAGGCATCTTACCTACAAAGCATTTGTCCTTCTTAATATTCAGAATGTGACTCATGCCGCAGGCTGCAGGGGAGAACTTGTCGTTGTTCTTCTGAACCTGTAGGAGGCTTGAGGGAACATCAAGAACCTGCCTTTGTCACCGTGATCTCCAGGCCTCCACAGTCAGAACCCTCATCATGCTGCCACAGAATATATGACACATTAAGTAAAATGTAGATCGGAGTCTCAAACTAAAATTATCTACTACTAGTTAGTTGTTCTCCTCCATTGGGGATCAATTAAACAGTTGCAACAACAATTGTACAAGCATTCATTTTAATAATATATATTTATTTGCCCAAGTAATACAAGTAATTTACTTGCTTCCTAATTAATTCTATATTTCAATGTCTAGGAAGTAGTACCAGGTATACAAATTATGCACACTATAGTGTTGTGTTGCTTTTCATTCACAGAAGCTCTGCAGCACAATAAAGCCTCCAGAAGTGAAATGAGATAAGTGGGCCAAAGACCACTGGCCCTCTTCCCAGGCCTCCCCATAAATCAAAGAAGATGTGGATCATCCTTTCTGCTCTGCATCCCAAATTCATTCTGGAAACAAAGAGCCATGCTTTGTCAGCCCTTTCACTGTCAAATGTGACTTAACATGTTAAAGGGAGATGGACAGGCACTAATCTGCCAAAGAGCCGTAGGGAAGTGTGAAGAACTTGGCTGCTACAGTTGGAAAGGTTCACCAATCAATAAAAGACATATGGATATGCAGCAAGCCCATCATGCTCTATAGCCACATGCTACATAAAGCCTGCATTCAAACAAAAATAATCCAGCATTCCAGCAACAGGTAGCAGCATGCATTTTCAATACAAATGACGCCAGTGGAGATTGCAGCCCAAACCGGTGTTAATCATTCATGCATGTGTGAGTTGTTGGTTTTAACTACACATGTTAGTCTGTGAAAGGCATCAGACTTACAGGGGCTCCAAGACTATGGCCCAACTCATGGGCTAAGGTCAGGTGCACCTGTATGGGAGAAAGATAGTTGCCGTAGTTCTGAAGGGTGATGAGACCCGTGTTGTGGCTGAAATTGTGACCATCCTTCAAAATCATCTCAGAGCAGATCCCTCCCCAGTTATCTAAGAATAAAAAATAAAAGTAAAGAAAATATACAACCTTCAGGCACATTTGTTAAAGCAAAGATTAGATTGACTCAGGACATTACTCTTGAGTTTTAATTTAGAACCCTTGGCTATAGGATCAGCTAAAGGTACCATGTCTCCTGGAAATGGATGTGTCCGTGGCCAAAATATCTCAAGTCATGATTTACATACTAAGAAGGACCCTAGCAGAGTTGTGTATTTTTATTTTTATATGGTCTCCCTTTGTTTCAGACTTATATAATGCCAACCGACGCATTTTACTGCTGATCACAAACATCTGGTCTTTTCGCACAGCACTAACCAATTACATCATTGCTGACTAAAGTCTGCTGGTGGGTGGTAAGAGGGGTTAGACTTGTAGTTGGTCAAGATCAGCCTGTCCATCAAAGTCTAAAGTCCTGGACTGTTTTAAACCAGGCTGTGAACTCTTAGTCTGGCAAAATCAAAGGTCAGGCTTATACCTCCTCAGATGTTGTGAGATTTGTGTTCATGCCCAAAGCATCAAGAACCCATTCACGCTTTTTTATGTCTGTCTCGGGAAATTTACAAGAACCATACACTGAGGCTGGATAAACTGGCTCACATAAAACATATGTGAACTGTGGGTTTACAGAGGCTTTATGGTTGTCATCTGTCTCTCATTTAGGGCTCTCATCATCACACCAGGAATGGGTCTGCTTTGGAATTGCTGAGTCATTTGTCACTATGGTTCAAACAATCATAGACATAGTAAGTTTCAAATGCAAATGTCTAAAAATTCTTAATGGCAGCTACAAAATATTTAGAAATTTGAAGGTCTTGCAGACCATGTCCAACTGCCAGTAGTGCTATTGAAGGACAATGGTGTTGTCCTGACAAACACATTAAAATAACTTTGTGAGCTATATTCAAATAGACAATGGAATATAAATGCATTGCATGGCAGAGCTTACTCATTCCAACTGACTAGGAAGAGTGCCAAATGAAATAAAGGTGAACTGTTTACTCCGTTGTACTCTAGGTCAGAGGCATCTTTACAGAACGCTGAGCTTGTTCAACAACATGCAAGGTGACTAGGATGATGCCTTCATAGTTGCTATATCAGGCTTTTTTTCCACTAGACTCACATGGAGCCATTTTTTCACAAGGTTTTAGGGCATAAGGCTGTTGATTTGCACCACAACACAGCCATCATGATTGTTCAATCAGTAAAAAGTCCAAACCAACCACAATAGCCAAGATTAAGGAAGTATTTAAGAGATGGAAAGTAATCAGGAGGAATATTTTAGTCCAATAGAGTACTTAAGTAATGACATATTTTAAAGCCTACCCAGAGGTTTGTAACACCTTGGTTCCCCAACAAAACCTAAATGATTTTTCCATTGTTTTTTTTTTTTTTTTAAACAAACTCTGTGACCAACAAATGTTTATGATTTCAATGTTCACCACATTTAAGTTTGTTTGTAGAAATTCTGCAGGAATGTTAACAGGAATCCACACAATCTGCAATTTCATTTGAGGGACATCTGCACCAAAAGAATTTCCAAATTCAAATTAATGAACCATTAACATGGGCTTTGCCATGTTTACCAATATAAAGCTGGTTGGTTCGAAGTGAATGTTCATACATAGCTACACTATGACAAAGGACCAACTTTCCCAAGAAATTTCACAAATTCCCTCATGTGACCACACCATATGATTCTGTTCATCGTGATTAAGATTAAAATCTTCACAAATGAACACAACTTCTATGCATTTTGAAACCTAAATACAACTGCCAGAAGTAAAAAGCTAAGTGTAGAGATAAAACAAATAACACACCACAGTCGATGACTTTAACGCCATCAAGCTTTTGAAAATTCTTTCAATCTTCATTTAAACAACATTTTAACTAAAAGTTGGAGTTAGAATTGTTTTCAAGAGAGCAATCCAGGGTTTTAGCATTATGATGTTTAATGTCCCAAAACAACCTCTATATTAGCTCATTCAGCCCCTTGTTAACAACCACAAGTAAAGACCCCCTTGTTAACAACCACAAGTAAAAGCTTAAAACATAACACTGATGTATTTTATGTCTTACAACAAAATGTGAAAACATTATGAGATTGTGTTAATCCTTATTTCATGCATTTAACCAAAACCTATTTAAAAACACTGACTTCAATATAAAAGAAGTGCTCAAATGCTAATTCATTTATGGGTTTTGGCCTACAAAAATATGCCATTCCTGCAGAACACTATACAACAAATAAAATGGGAGGACACATTAACGCCGATATGTCCAAATCATAATGCATTATAATACTACAACTACCACCCACCTACAAAACACTGACCTCTCTATAACCTCCCAAGCTGCTAAAGTAGGGTAGTGCATCTTTCTGTGGTTGAGTATGATTGATAGAAAGCCCCTACACACCCCTTCAGCCCACTCCACTGTGAAATAAATGAGTGTGAACAAGCCCAGTCAAAACAAGGCCAAAAGACTGTTAGAGGGCTTGCAGATGTCTTGATTCAGCTTTCCAAGGCCAAACTTTAAGATGTTAGTGTTAGCATCCATCAGGTTTCTTGACATGTTTGAGTGCATAAGCACTAAAAGCTCATATCAAAGTCACTGCTGCTTTTATGTTTGTCCAAAAGGCCTGAATAAACAAGTTTACACACAGGGCCATCCCATATGGAACTGCATGCAACTTGATACTGGATTTGCATGGTGGTTAAATGCTAATTGCGTGAAGGAACCTATGTGCCTCCTCACTGGGGTTTCACCATGGAGCCAAATGCGGATAAAGGAATGCGGTTATCCCAGTTTTGCAGTGGGGTAGAGGTCTAACATGCATAGCTCTCTGGTCACATGTCACCACTTCTGTGGACTCACACCCCTTTCTCAGCCAATCACAGTGGCGCCATGTCAATCCCATGGCAGCATTCTAGGATCTCAGCTGGTGGCCTGCACCTCCAACACCCAACATAATAATCAAAACAATGTCTGCTCAGTTTGCTGGCCGTGGAGATCCCAGTGACATTCAGATACCGTAATCCAATGTTTTCAAACTCAGTTTCTGAGGGGCCACAGCTCTGCACAGTTTAGCTCCAATCCTAATCAAGCACACCTGATCCAGCTACTCAAGGTCTTCAGGATTACTAGAAACTTCCAAGCAGGTGTGAGTTGGAGCTAAACTCTAGAGAGCTGAACTAGTTTACACCAGACCATTTTGCTTGACTGCATGACTATGTTATTCCTAGGAGCTAGACCAGTATGAACTATGAAGATTCATGCTGGTCTAAGCTGATATTTTCAGCCAAGTAGAGGAATTAATTGATCAATAAAGGCAGGAGATTCTCATTTATAACATTCAGGATGTTGCAGATGTCCAGATTAAAAGGGAGTGACAGCTAAGGTCATGTCCTGTCGGTAGAGGAGCTGCTAATCGCGGAATTCAGCATTCATTGTGCCAGGAGAGGAATGTTAATTACGAGGTCAGCTTAGCACCGGTACTAGCTAACAATGTACCAACAAGACGCTTATTGCTTTGGTTAAAAAACAAAACAAAACATAGTGGGATAATACTGTAAAAAAAATATATATATTTTTTCTGAACCAATGCAATACAGTATAGTGTACTTCTCAATTTACTATTAACTATTTTTTTTTAGCAATTTTAAACACTTTTCCTTCCATGTTTTAATTTTCACAACCACCCAAAAAATAAAAGGAATTGTTCAAGTTTAATTTGATTACATTTCAAAAGATTAATTAAATTGTTTAAAAGATAGTATTATTATTATTATTATTTATTTTATTTTTTAAAGTCTACCAGGGTTGGGGTAGGTTCTAAATATGCACAGTTGCTTTTTGTTTTAATATTACTATTCCCAGAAGAAAATTCAATGACAGTTGTTACCAACAACAACAAAAAAAAAAAGTTTAAAAGATTAATTAAATTGCCTTCATTTGATTACCAGAGTTTTGATAATAACTTTATATTAAATGACAAATTCAGAAAAACAATCAGACAATACTGGCTTTGATAAGAAAAAAAAGTCTTATTATTATATAACAAAATAAATAAATTATTAAATTGTTAAAGTTTATGAATTTAAATGAATAGACATGCTTTTAGATAATTACAATTTAAATAGAACATTAAAATGGAATCCAGAAAAATAAACCAGAAAACACAGAATTAAAAAAAATATATATATATATATATATATATATATATATATATATATATATATATATATATATTACAGTGCCCTAGAAATATATATTTTTTGTTAAAATTTAATAAACTGATGTTTTATTATTTAAATTTCATGATTCAATTAATTAGAGATATGCTTTTTCATTACTATAATATAATCATAATATATAACCATTTAAACAGAAACTAGAATCTGCAAAAAAAAAAAAATTAATGGAATTTTGGGATTTCATGAGGCCCTAAACGCCCTTGCATTACTGTATTCTGGTTTTCTCATACAATTGCTGTAGAGTCACTGTAAGTCTTGCAGTTTCTTATTAGGTCCACTTTATCTCATAAAACTCTCACAGTACATGCAATCCCATTAAAACTTACAGGAAGGCTGTTTTTCTGAATTTGACATCAAAGCACATTCTTTTCTAGAAGTACTTCCCAAAGACCACCACTCCACACCCAGACCCCACCATTCACATCACTTTTTCAAATAGGGTGTCTAGGGTTCGAGTGATGTTATCAGATAGCTTTGCTTCAGTATCATGTCGCTCAAGGACAGCTGTGGATAGAGGTCACATACCAAAGGTCTAAATGGTGCATAAGCCCAGTCAACCACCATTGAGTATAATAATATTCCTTCACGTGACATTTGATGTGGGCATCATTGAGCGGCTTGTGTTGTGATTTGTCTAGAATGGATGGCCTGAAATTACCTGGTCTTCCTTCCCAGGCCAGACCGAGAACCCCTCTGAAGTCTCTGTTGGTCAGGAGATAAGACAGGCAGTAGTCGCTCCAGTTCGCCTCGGAAAACAGACTCAAAAGCTTCTCAGGCCCAAGCGTCTCCTGGCCCAAGGGACTGCTGGGATCTTCTTCGGTGATCACCTGAAATAGTTATCAACCTGTTTTATGTCATTCCAGGCTGTGCATTTAAATCTTTGACATCGGTGAAGAAGCAGGTCAGGAGGCATGAGAGAACACTGTATGGCAGAAATGATATGTGAAAAAGTGCAAAATAATGGTAACCTTATGGTGAGGAATTTAAGTTTAAAAATAAAATCTAAAATTAAGAGGCAATAAAAAAAAAGATTAAACAAAAATAAATATAAATATAAATAAATATTAAGAAACTATTTAAAATCAAGAGGCAAAAATACAAATTATAATAAAACAAACAAAAGGTAAATAAACAAAGTTTAGATGCAAATAAATAAATAAATACTTAAAACAGGAAAATACATAAAATTTAGTTTTCTGAAGTTAAGAGGTAATAAATAAGCAAAAAAGAAAGAAAACAGGGCAATAAATATGAAATGATCTAAAGCTGACAGGCCATAAATACTAAAACAACAACAACATGAAAATAAAAATATTATGAAATGATCTAAAGCAATAAAGAAAAACTAAAACAAAGGCAATAAATAAATACTAAAATGTCAAAATATAAATAATACAGCTGTAATTATTTTGTTTAAACCATGAATAAAACAAGGACCTACGGTGAGAAATTTAACTTTGAAGTTCACTCAGCTCTATGCCGTCAAACTCGGCTTTGTCGTAAATGTCGCTTACTGCTTTCATGTAGGAGGCAACCTGCAAAACATATTGGTGCATTAGCTTATGATTAACTGACTTCACTTTGACACCTTATTAGATTGAAATAGTGACACAATTACAGACAAGAGGACAGACAGACAGATTCATTTTGCCACAGTGATCTTATCATATTATTTGATCAATTGAGACACTGTTCTACAGAGTTTCAGTTGCAACAGTGAATCCTCCAGAGAGTCTCTTGCCCCCTTCACTGTCAGTGGATTGAGGCACATTTGTCTCAGAAGGAATGAAAGCAGCTGGGGTAAAAGTGCTTGGTGAGGAATTTGAGTGACAATCTGGCCTCTGTTCCTTACAATGAGCAGGCCAAGACCAAAATATTAGCACACAGCACTGGGTGAATATGGAACGATGGAATAATACTGTGGCATGGCACACAGCCGAAATCTACACCCAATTACACTAACTACTTCGAATCTGTAAAATAGATAAATAAATAAATCACAGCAACATATTACAGTTATATAAGTGTACATTCATATTATGATTTTTATATCATTTAATATTTACATTATATGCATTTTCATCATAATTAAGCCAATAAAAATATTTATTTATTTATATTTGCTTTATATTTATATTGTATTTGTTTATTTATATACTGTTATTATATTTAATATTTAAGGTATACTTTTATACAAATTGCTATAGATAAATATTGTTACTCAAAGTAAAAGGGAAGAACTTTTTTAAATTATATTTTAAGTCTATAAACTGTATTATACAAAAAAACTAAAATTTTTACTGATCTAAAAAATCTTGTTCAATAATTAATTATTAATTTTTATTAATAATATTAAAAAATCATATAATTAACATAAAATATTAATATTCAATTTTAATGTATTAAATATATGTATTTAATATTACATATTAATATATTTATATATATATCTTTATTAGTGTTTCAAACGATTAATGCGATTAATGCATCCAAAATAAATGTTTTTGTTCACATATATGTATGTGTATTGTGTATATTTATTATGTATATATATACTTTATAATCTTACATGATGTAATTAATACACAAAAAATTTTATGTTCAATAATGTTGTATATATTAATTATATTTATTATAATATAAACTATAATGAATATTAAATATTGATAATGATATTATATATTTATAATTAATATATATATAATATATATTATTACTATTAAAGATTATATTATATATGCATAATAAATATAACAGTCACATATATTATGTGAACAAAAACTTTATTTTGGATGCGATTAATCATATAATCATTTACAGCACTACTGAGTATTTAAATTTTGTGAAAGCTTTTTTTAAGAAATTAATACTTTTAATCTGCAAGAATTCATTAACTTGGTCATAAATGACTGTAAAATATTTAAAATTTTACAAAAGATTTATATTTTAAATAAATGCTGTTCTTTTGAACTTTCTATTTATCAAAAAATTCTGGAAAATAAAATGCATCACTGTTTCCACAAGAACATTAGGTAGCAAAATTGTTTTGAACATTGACTGAAATTCAGCTTTGCACCACAGGAATAAATTACATTTTAGAATAAATTAAAATAGAAAAGAAGTTTTAGTTCAATAATTTTCCACAAGATTACTGTTTTACTGTATTTTCGATCAAATAAATGCAGAAGTCACTTGTTTAAAAACATAAAATCTTAACAATCCCAAACTTTTGAAAGCTAGTTTTTTTTTTACTGATCAGTTTTGCTGGGCACAAACATAGGAACCATAAACAAAAGACTTATTAACAGTTTTCTCCAGCTCAAATACCGCTAAATAAAAAAGCAACAAAATAACAAAGAGCCATTATCATTTAAAAGGTGTTTTCAGTTATTCATTTGGCAGAAACATTGCTTTTCAGGAATTTCGTACATGTAGTGATTTGTTAAAACACTAAAATCACCAGCTGTGGAGAGTAAAACAAAAACATTAGCGTAACCATCAAAAGACTACTCAGACAATGGGAACTACCCCAAAGTAAAAGCTCAGTGATCTCAGCCATAAGGCAGGCGGTCCAGCCCCCAAAATACACCAATCTGGAAAACTCCTCAGATAAAAGATAACAAATGCTTAACTTGTGGAAATCCTGTCTTTTATCTTCAGCATACAAACATTACATAACATTAAGTTGTACCAAAGCAGCTTGAAGACATTTGTTTCTCACAGCCAAAGTGAAGAACTTGGCTTGGTTCCATTGGTGACATACAATCCCACCATTTCGGAGAAGTCTCCAGTGGGATCAAGGAAGGAACATGCTGTGAATCCCACTTTGTGGAGATTGGGCACCGAAGGGGCAAAACTTTAGAGTCAACAGGAAAAAGTATTGTGTATTGTGTGTTTATCAGCCTGTAGATGTGGAATGAAAGAATCTTTTGAGGGAACTCACCTGAGCCACAACAGCTTCAACACTTCCAAAGCGCTTGTAGTAGCGGTGGTCTGCATAGAGGTGCAGAAGACAGCTGTTTTGGACTGGTCGACCTTCGCTTTGACCTGGACACTGGTATCTGCTGTGGGACACAAGACGGAGAAGATTTCACAACCTTGAGAAGTCATCAACCTGTAGGGAAAAGCTCACATCTGTTTTTCTATGCTGCCATCGAACAAGTGGAAGTGATGTGTCATAGTAAATGTTAGCTTAAAATATAATGCTAGTGTGTTATCTGATTTAAAGATGCGGAGGTTGTCCTTGCACCCATTTTGGGGTAAATGGCTTTACCCAACCAGGAGCTTCAAACAATACATAGATTGGACAGATAGTACTCTTTTCCGACAGCAGGACGCTCCTAAAAACAGGACAAGGTGGTAGAGCAAAACAATCATTGAGTGACATTGCGATGCATCAGTGTAATGTTGGCCACCTCCAGCGTGCAATCAGTCTAAAAGCTCTGAACATCTGATTGAAAAATTATTTCAACATTTAGTGCTCCTTTTAAAGAACTTCTTTGGGTTTGTAAGGAAACACTGTACAGGACAAAACTGGAAATGAGGTGAAGTCATGTCTGACCTCTTGGTGGTTTTGGACAAGGTCCTGCAGCCGTTGCACCACAGAAACCAACATGAGCCTGTTTCAAGGGAGCAGTGTCTGTGGAAAAACATATTCAAGGGTTATAAAATGGGAGTTAACTACTAAAGTGATGTAAACAAGGGATAAAAATGTTGTAATTAACAGTGTTGTTAATGTTACCTAAAATGAAAGCTATATTAAAAATCATTTTATTTATTGAAATATTGAAATATATTTGAAATAAGATGAAATATAAATTAGATTAAATAACCTAAACCTAAAACCTATGAAAAACCTAAACCTAAGAATTAGCAACTAACTGCAATAGGTTTAAAATATTAAAATTACTAAAATAAAAAATAAATCTAAACAGAAAGATTAAAAATAAATAACAAAAAGACATAAAATTACTAAAACATAACTTACGCTAAACATTAAAATGAAAAATAAAAAGCTAATTCAAAATGTTTTAAATAATGATAGTGCATAATTAATGTACTAAAAAAAAAAAAAAAATACACACTGGTAATTAATCAGAATGTTGCTTTGATATGAAAAGGGAAGCATCCAAATTAGTTTCAGTGAAATTTTGTGGTTTCACCATCCTGAAGTTCTTCTCAAAAAAAAAAAAAGAAGCTTTTTCTATTTCTATAAATATCATAAATATTTCATAAATGTTCATAAATAATTCTGGCCTCATTCAGGAAACACAGAACAAATAAAACATGTAAATCTCTCAAGAAAGATACTGTAAGATAAATGTAAGAATGGTTTTATGAAAAGCTTGCACAATAATAACTGTTGTTTGTGGTTCACTAATGAGGCCAAATACATTCTTATTAATGTCCCGTGAAATAAAAGACTAGAAGACACAGACATTCTGACAAAAAAGATTGCAAAAACCTAGGAGCCTTTTGTACAGTCTTGAAATGTATGAATTCATTGCAAAACCAACAGCTTGCTCAAGTGGGACTTGGCGATGGTATCATAACCTCTGTTGAAAAACCTCATTGTAACATCGTTTCTAACTGTACTAAACTTTGCTAGATTTGACTCTTATTTGTACATCAATGAAAAGAGAGTACATTTTATAAATAGCACAATCTTTTGCTATTTTGTTATTTTATTTCTCTATTTAGCTAGAAATTAACTTATTTTTATTATTGTCTTAATTTGAAAGGAAGAACAAAAATTGTACTCTTTCTGGAAAAACCATGCAAAAGTCACTGCCATGATTTGAAGTGTTGTGGGTGGCTGTAAGGGACCTGCTAAGGTGGTTTTAGTGTATTGCTGGTTGTTAGGGAGTTTTTGGTGGTTGCTAACTGGCCCAAATCAAAAGTGCCCACATTCTTAAAAATGAAGGTTTATAGGTATTCATGGTTCCATGAAAACCTTTAACATCAATGGAAACTTTAAATTACATAAAAAGTTCTTTATAGTGGTAAAAGTTTCTTTAGAATATTAAAATGTTCTTTACACCAAGAGAATAATGTTTCTTTTGAGAACTTTTGTTGAACGGTTCTTCCAAAATGGTTCTTCTATTGCAATCCCAGCAAAACAACCGCCTTTGGAGCCTTTACTTTTAAAAGTGCAGTCCCAAATCTACTCTACAATAAGTTGTATAAATTATGGAATTTTTTTGCCTAATTTTATCATCTGCAAGAAAGAAAAGTATAAAACTTAGAAATAAAAAATCAAACAGGTGTACAATATGGGGCAATTATGAGTCCAGGCCTTAAAGGTGCTGTATGTAGGATTGACACCGAGTGGTTGAACTAGGTATTGCAGTCCAAATTCAAAATATTGGAGAGGGTTTTTTCACCCAGCCCCTCCTCCTCAGACTTGATGCGACAGGCAGGTTGCCAGATTGATGACAAACAGGAGATGCGAGAAGAAAGCATGCTTGTTTTCCGCCAACTGGCAACCCAGGGTGCTGAAATACAATTGGGTAAACTGGCAGTGGTGGGTTTCACAAACCAAAACAGAAAGACATCCGCCCAGAACGCACATTTTCAAAGCAGAATAACTGACTGTAGCATTGTTTTTCAGATAAACAATTATGTTAACTTAGCATGTTTCTAAATATCTGCAAACATATTATGGATTTTATGCTTTAGTAGAGTCAAAATCTTACATCGCACCTTTAAGGCTGTATGATAACTAAAACTATAAGTCTTTAAAATTGTTCTAGGGAATCCACACTACAACTATAACGATAATGGCACCGGGAAAAATATCACTGTAGTCACTTTCAGAACATTTTTTTTTTCCACCTGATGATCAAAAACATTGACAGCCAAAGAGAATCCACTCAACTAAGGCTTGAGGATTTACAAAACATTATAGTGCATTGGTGTGGATGCTAATATAGTTATCTTACAGTTATCCCTCTTGGCTTTAACCCCAAGTATTAGCAGTAGTAATCCGAGGCACCAAGTTTAAATCTCACACACCACAAAAAAGTAATATTACATTATATTTAAAGTCTTTAAAATCTTACACTGAAAGTTGAACCTTCTTCATAGTTACATTGGTGTTGTTAAAAACAACTTCACTTCACTTCAAAAACCTTCCTACAAAGATTAGAGTGCTTCAGAAGTCTTTCAACAAATAAAACACATTGATCATGTTGTTTTATTATGATTCTTAAAGAATAACTTAAAAAGATTCTCATGGAAACTTCAATCAACTATAAAAAAAAACAGCTACACTGATTGTTTGTGATAGTGGTGCATAGTGACCCAAACCAGACATAACATAGCTGGGTTACACAGACCTTAAAGTATGACCTTAAAACTTAAAGTAACTGACTCTCAGACTTCAATGAGAAGGTTTTACATTATGACTTCACATTCAGGAAGGTCTCAAGATTGACACAAATTAGATTAACCATTAATTTGAAGCAAAAACAAGCTCAAGAAAGTCATGTGGTTGTCATCCACAACAGCCTGGTTAAGTTTTACCTACACTGTAAAATGACTGGGAGTTTAGCTGGGAAAAAATGTCAAGTTGACTCTAACTAGAGAAGCAACGTGATTGGATCACACCATCCTGGTGTGGAAGAATCAACCAATAAGGATCCTTAAATGTAAATAAGGTGGACGGCAAGGTCCCAGCACT